>JAEIFT010000177.1:0-527117 GCA_018904225.1 Lordiphosa mommai
AAGAAATCTCATGCATCTCTTAAATGTGCATTAGAACAAGTTTATGCTAACTAACTAGATTATATTTGATGATATTTTATTCGCTTCGGTACTGGAAGAGCCAGTTATGAGCAAATATGGGCAGCAGGTTGGTTTTTCTTAATTACTAATCTTTTGATTTTTTTTAATCATGTTCTTGCGGCAATGGCCGGCGACCAGTATGTGGTATTTTTTCGAGATTTTCAGGATCATTTTGAAACTTTTGAATTGTAAAGTACCCTTTTTCCATTTTGAAAGCTTTTTTTTGTATAGGCTTTCCCATTTCGCGATATGGTGATCTTTTAGATAGCTCCTTATTCTAGAGATAACGGTTTTAAAATATCCTATAGAATTAATTAAGACCAAAAATCTCTTTTAAATTAACGCTTGCAATCAGGTGTTTGATGCTAGAAACTGAAAATGTAAGCTGAATCCGAGGCACCATAACCTTTTTAAAAAAATTAACGGCACCTAGCCTTAGCTAACTTGCGCTTAATATTGTCATAGGGAGCGCGGGGAGTGTCGTAGATGAAATTAAGCAACAAAAAATTAATTAAAAAACGATTTGAATGCTTTGGCAGCACATCCATAAGCTTTATAAGGTGACTTATTTCGCACAATTAATATAAGTATATGTTCAATTCCGATGCGATTTTGTCACGTTATTTGAATATCAATAAAAACATCTACATTCAAAAATTCCAGCAAATCGGACTTCATTTACGACATTTGTTAGTTAAGTTCTGCTAACAAGCCCTTTTGGCCAACTATGAGGCGGACATGGTTATATCGACTCGGCTGCTGATGCTGATCAAGAATATATATAATTTATAGGGCTGTAACATACATTTGCACAAACTTATTGTTCCTTTGGTACACAGTAAAAATACACTAATATCATAAAATTCGGCTAGAAAAGGCAGAAAGACATGAAATTGCAGTGTTGCTATTTTTTTTGTCGCTGTGTGTCATTTTTATAAATTAATTTAAGTTTTGAATAACCTTTATTCTTAAAAACCTTTTTTAAATTGCCATGTTTACTTTTACTTACCTAAGAAACCGACAGCAAACTTCAGTTTGTTGTGTCTTACTTTACATTTGCTCATAAATTTTTTGCGTTTTCTTCAATTTCTTAAAGTGCCTTTGGCGGGTTTCATTTTGGAATTGTTTTTTTAGTTTCCTTTTTTCAAACTTCGCACTTTCAAGTGCCTTTAGTGCATTCATTCGTGCAGTTGAAAATTGATGTCTGTGTCTTTGACTTACGATGCACTGCAGCATACTTTTTGGCGCATAGCCTGATTGAAAGTCATAATTTCTTTTGTATGAGTGTGTGTGTACTTTAAGATGATGCTGAAAGTGAGTGAGCAAACAGTTTAATTGTTTAAGCAACTTTAGTTGAGCAAAAGTTTTTAATTGAATTTCGGTCGCTCGGCCTAAACAAACTTATCCAAATCAAAGAGACGGGGGTGGCCCTTTTTATTTTTGTGTTGAACCATTGCCAGTTGGTAAATTAGTATATTATAAGTTTTGGCACGCGGGCCGCAGTCGTTTGCATAATTTAATTATGACCAAAAACTCTCATGCATATTTAATCTAAAAAGCTTTTCAAACGCCTTTGCTTATTTATGTGTTTTTCGAATGAACCAAAAACAAATTTTTTGCTCTTCTCCTAATTAGATTTAAGGGCTATGCTAATTGTTGAAAATTCTATGCCAATTGATTTTCAATTTGGACAAGTTGACATAGTTTTACTCCAATGCGGTTTGACCGAGCGTGTGCTGGCAAATTGATAAACAAACGAACATTCCACATGTAAATGTATCTGTATCCTGTATCTGTTACTGTGCATTTAAATAGTGTTCGCTGGCCAATATTGATAGTATTTCCCCAGTGTGTGGCAATGGCACTGTATTGCTTCAATTACTGCGGTACAAAACACAAAAAAAAAAAGGAAAACCGAAATGCCTCGCGTTATTTGGCAACTCTGGTTATTGGTCTGTGCATATGCCTGGGAATTTTGCATGTTTCACTTCGCTCCATTCCATTCTCAGTGTAACTGTCTGTCTACATTTCAATTGGAATGCGGCTGGTTGCGAGAGCTGGCAGGGGTGTGTGTCAGTGGCCTGGTTGGTTTTAGACCAATTCGGTATAGCTGCCATTCAAAAAGTTAAAAATATATTGCAACATTCAGTCATATGTAAAGGTGCACAAATTAATTGGCTTTTTCGGGGAAAATTTGATAATTGAAAATGATTCAATTTGTTAAGTTTGAGCGAAAATTTTTAACAATTTTTGATGACACCCGCATTTCATTATTCATGACCAAAAATATTCTAGAAAACTAAACACAACCAATTGGTTTGAAAGCAAAATAAAATTATAATAAATAAGTGCCGTTTTGCCCCTAAAATATATTTAAATAAACTTTATGGCGTCAACAATTAGCGCATAGCAGAAATTGTCGACAACAGCTACAAACAATTACAACTAAACTCTTCACAAATCTGTAGGGGCAAGGTTTAGCAATGAAATTAAACATAATTACAATCACACACACACACGCACCCATCCATGCATATGCGAAATGGCATAATTTGCTGGCCAATAGAGAAAATATTCTCGTTAACTTTTTGTATGTGGGTAAAATGCGAGAGCAACTATTGTGTAGAGTTGTTGGCAAAACAAAACACACACACACACACACACATATCTGAATTTACTAGCACACTATAGTACGAGGCGGGGCAAATCCATTGCAAACGTTGCTTTTTATTAGGAAACGCGTGTTGTTCCGTTCAGTACGTGCCCCGAATTAGTTTTTTGCGATTTGAATAAAATTGTTTTGAATAAATTTGAATGCCACATGCATGCTCACAACTTTCCCCACCCGCTGCTCTATACCACACCGTTGCACCCGGCCCTAATAAATAGGCTATGGTTTTTTTGTTTTGCTGTGAATTTCACTTTGGCTGCATTCGAGTTTTGTAATTAGCCCCAAAATGCTTCAAAATGTATAAGCTTATCAGCAGATACAAAAGTTTGCCCAGATAGCATAGATTTCACAAATTGGCTAACGATGTGTGTGCTTGTTGTTGAATTTTTGGAAAACTAAACGAGCTGGAATGAGGCTGTGCATTTTGATAGAAATTCGAATTATGTGTGAATATATCTAAGAGAGAGAGAGAGATTAGAGAATTTGTTATTGCACAAATATTGGTTGGGGTAAAATTTAGCACTCAAACCAATTCAATAGCTTGAATTATTTTATAATTGGTTCGTTAAAAAAAAATACAAAAAATGTAAATAAAATATACAAAAATCCATGTAACCAAAAATTATTCTAAAAATTCCAAAAGTTCAAAAAATTAAAAAAATAAATAAATGCACAGCAAAAATAAAACATTTGCCATATTGATCAAAAATTTAAAAATATACGAAATAAATGGTCTGCACTCAAACTTACAATAACAGGAGTTTTATGGAATTTGGCACTCTTTTTAGAGTACAACGAACTCAGCTAAATGCATTGCTTTTGCATTGAGTCAGCTGGAATGTGAAATGACAGATACCCAAAACGACTAAGTTCGCATTTACTGGACTAAGACGGGATTTACACGATTAAGCAAACTTCATGATGTTTTCTTAGTAGGCGAGAGATTTAAATGTACTTTATACTTTTCGTTTAAAATGAAAGACTTCCCCCTTCACTACAAGAAAACTTCATGAAGTGTTTTATGGAATTTTTTAGACCTTTTAATCGAATAGTTTGAAATAAATTCTCGCCACTAACCAAACTTCCTCGAAGTATGAATGATTGTGCAGATTGGAGCTTCATAGGAAATTTTTTTCATTTATTAGGCATTATTTAATAATTTAAAAAGTATGAGATTTTGATATCAATCTTTTTTTAGGTTAGACTAATGGGTGTGCCATCCCTTAAAAAAAATATTATTAATTGATTTTTCCTTTGTATTTGAAACAGTCAACAAGCCAAGCTGAAGATTATTCTGAAGACCACCCTTCGTTTTTCAACAGAAACATCGATTCTGGTGGTCTACTTCTCTTTCTATTCATAAACATAGCATACTTAAAAGGATAAATATGTATAAGCGTAGTTATGTAACTTAAAGCTGCTAGTAGTGCTCGCCTGCCATTGTTGTTAACTCCAACCGCTTGTCGCACCTGGTCTTCCCATTTTAGTCTTGGTGGGTATACAAAAAATCGTGTGAGCGGTATGCTTTATCTGGTGGAACAAGGAGTAAATTGATAGCACATCGTATTCTCAATTCTCCCAAACGCATGGACTCAATAAAGCCAACATTAAGGATACAAAGGAGCAAAATAATTATACTTCAATAAAGACAGAAAAATATTTTGAAAATCAAAATTTATTTAAAAATCTGAATTCCAAATAAGACAGCTATCAGAGATTTTAAAAGTGTTTCTATTCATGTGAAGTATTGTTCCGAAATAAATTTGTATGTCATCTAGAATGAAGCCTCAACTCATTAAACTTAAATAACTAATATATAACCAATTGTCTTCTTGCTTACGAGCAAGCTCTCGTGTGGGTTTATTTGAAATCTTCTTATTTGAGGCCTCAACCTAACAACGCTTATAGCCCTTTATATGTTTCACAAATATTATAATAACTAAACACACAAAAGAACAAGTCGATAGCGAATCTAATTTTAGCTATGTTTACAATACGTGATTTCTCAGCTAAGTTTTCGTCTGACATCAGTCAGCCCGTCTAAAAAGTCGTCTGAGTTGTCATCTGACTGCTCAGCTGAGAAATCAGATGAAATAGAACCAGTTCTAGTTGACATGAGCGCTCAGATGAGCAGCCACCAGTCATTTCATAGTGTTGCATAATTCAAGTGTGCTGGCGTGGCCACTTTCTGGATTTTTATACAAGCGATATACATTTATTATCGATTTTTAACTATCGGTTTAAGTTTTTAGTGTATTTCAAATCAATTCGTATGGAAATTAAACAAAAAAAATGCAAGATGTTGTTTTGTGAAAGAGATATGATCTCCATTAACCAACCAAATAAGATGGCAGTAAGATTTGAATTGTAAGAACTATAACACTACTAACGACCAAGGACCAAGAAGCCTGCGCTGTATGATTCTTCTGATTCCACATTTGACAGCAGTTTATATTCGGTTGCCTTCTTCTCTTTAGTATATTCTTGTTTGACTTTAAGGTTATTTTGTTTTGAATTTTAATTTATGTGGCGGCCATTTAATGCTTCTGTGTTCTTGTTAGTTTTTATTCTTCTTCTTTTATATAAACAAAGCAATGTCACAATGTTGATATAAACCTGATGTAACTGACTGAACTGTACAAGCTAAACTGAGTAGATCAGCTGAGTTTTTGGACTGACGAAAACTCAGCTGAAAAATCAGTTCGTACATAGTATCTTTGTTATTTCGTATTAATGAAATTTTCTTCTTCTAGTTTTTCGCAATTTTTCTAATTTTGCATTTAATAATTTTCCATTTCTTCATTATAATTCTTTATTCTCCTTATTTTAAATTTTCCAAACCATCCCCCTTTATAATATGCTAAGAGTACAGAGTACAAACGATTTCACCTGGAAGTTATTATGATCGCATAATTGATCTTTAATTTATGAAACAATACAAGATTTATAATAAGTTAATAGTTAGCAACCATTTTAAGTTGTAAAACACATCGATGTTTCTTTGTTATTTTTATATTTGTTAAACTGTTTTCCATGTACGTTTTCCATTTCAGTCTCTTAACGGTTGGTACTATCTAGCATCTAAAGAGTGAATCGTTTACTGGATAAATTCAAATTAAACATGAAACACAATTCTCAAGCTGGTTATTTGTTCTCTCCACTCCCAATACGAACGTCTCCCCCTTTTTCTTACTTAAGCAGATTTCTTCTTGAAAATTCAAGACGAAAAATCTAATTGAAGCCGATTTCAGCTGGGGCGAATCGTTGCAGATTTCTCTGGTGTGTTTGTTTCGGACTAAAGTATTGCTATCAGTAAGCAGTTCTATGGTCATAAAAGTTATATCTATAAAATGCCATACATTACATTGTTATTTAATTTCAACCAATTGTCGAAGTTTTATTATTATTTAATATTATTTCGGTGGCTTTTGGTCACATTTTACACAACAAAATTTGTTATTTTTGGCTGGTCAACAGTTTTGTAAAAACATTATTTTAATTAGTTGGTTACATTTCAATTAGTTGACGTAACGATATGATAGATGTGTATTATTTTTTAATTAAAATCCAAATGCAATTTGAAATCAATTGACAATTAAAACAAATTTTTGATATTCACAAAATGGTTGGCCAAAAAGTTGTTAATTAGCTGCGAAAAGAATAGGAAATCAAACAAACAAAAATCAGAAGAGGCATAAAACAGGCAAAACATAAAATCAAATAACATAATAAAATATATGTAGTCGACAAGGGGAAACACACACACATGTGCAATACTGGTATTTAGGTGAGCGTTAACAAGCCAAGAGCTTGTATAATATTTTCTAATTTCTCAATTTCCCGCACACATTGACATCCGAAACTAATAAAAATAAATCGCACTTTGATATCCGCTTTTTGTTTTCGCTTGTTTCTCTCTTTTCAATAATCGTTAGAAACACGCACACACACTTGCATGGCGTTTGTCCGGCATTTTTTTTTATATCACTTTCAGTATTTCTTCCTTTTTTTTTGTTGTTGTTATATTCTGGCCTGGTCAGTTAGCGCCAACAATAAATAAATTCGCTCACATTTTCACACACACAGACAGGAAATTTATAGATCCAACCGGATGTGCGTCTCTCTGGTGACATATACAGATACGCGTTTCAACTCTAATGCCACAGCATACTTTTTTGCGATACGTTTGGTTGGCGAGCAAAACTTATAACCGGAGCAGGAGGAGGAGTGTGTGTGTGTGTCTATTACAAATACAAATAACAGCAAAATGACCAACTAAATAAATAGTTTTGTAACCACATACAGACAGGCCAACAAGGAGCAGGAATGCTACCCCCCCACTACCCAACTTCTCCACTCTGAACGCCGAAGCACATTGAATTCGCTTTTATATGCTGGCAAATGGAAAACCCAATGCCCAATTAGATTTGGAATAGGGGAAAATATGTGAAAATTGAAGCTGATAGTTAGATAAGATTTAGTAAATAATCCGGCGCAATTTTATAAATTAAGCTTAGAAATATTTACATAAATTTTGATAAAAAAATATTCAGATTACTTTATCTGAGTTTTGGTCAGAAAATTCAAAGTGAGATTGGCAAAGAATTTAACAAAATCCAAAGATCTGAATTTGACCAGTCATTCTCATTAGATACACACCAAATGTCTAGAGATTTTGTTTAGATTTCTATGTATAATTTAAATGTTTATTAGATTTAAAACGGTAAAGTTCAGTGAGCATTTTTTTTTAAAGTAAACAAGTTTTCTCACCAAGATCCTATCTAGATTTCAAATAAAAATTTTTAAAATAATTTTGAGTTAAATAAGATTTATAATTGTTAACATTAACCCTTAAACCGTCTTTGAAATACATTACAACAAACTTGCCAAATTTTAATTTAAATGTCATTGAATTTAAAAGTACGACAATTTTTAAAAAACAATTTTTATTTAAGTTAATAAATATTAAAAAATGTTTAAATTATTTAAAATACAACATTGTTTTTGTTTTTGAAAAAAAATCAGACTATAAACACATTAAAAATCATTTTGAATTTGATTGATTCTCATGAAAAGGAACTGGAGTAAGAAAATACTACAAAGATGGCCCATGTTAGTTCTGACCATGGATAGATGCAGGAATAAAAACTGCCTTCTTACCAATCAATTGTATGGAGCCATTTGGAGTAATGAAACCTAACGACTGTTAATAATATTACAAGTTAATCCATTCCATGCAATTGTACTTGTTGAAGTACAAAAAATTGTTTTTTAAAGGATAAGTGCATTTCGTTGATGCAGTTTTATTTTGCAAAATGTGCTCAATAGAGAAATGTAGGCAGTGACAGCATGTGCAAAAAATTAAAAAAAATGTAAATGTATGTACATAAATCCCACAAAATATATGTTTTGTTTGTTCATTTAAATTTTTGAAAGTTGCTAAATATCTTTCTATATAACAACCCATTAAGGGGGTCTTCTACCTGTGAACAGGGTTTTATAAGTGTTTTTATACACTTGAAAAGTGTATATTAATTTTGCCCAGAAGTTTGTAACGCATAGAAATATTCATTTCCGACCACATGAACTATATATATTCTTGATCAGGACGACGAGCTGAGTTCAATTCCGTCTGTCCGTCCGTCCGTCTGTCCGTCTGTCTGTCTGTCTGTCTGTTTCTACGCGAACTAGTCCCTCAGTTTTAAAGCTATCGAGCTGAAATTTTGCACAGAGTCTTCTTTTTACTGCACGCAACTAATATGTCGGAACCGGCCGGATCGGATGACTATATCATATAGCTGCCATAGGAACGATCGGTCTAAGAACAAGTTCTAGTTAGAAAAACTTTTTTGTTTTCCATCGTAGCGTCACTAAACTTGGTATATGTTAGTTTTATATGCTTTCACATAATACAGGAAAAATTTATCAAAATCGGATGACTATATTATATAGCTCCCATAGAAACGGTCGGTCAAAAAACTACTTCTAGTGAGAAAAACTTTTTTGTTTTCTATCGTAGCCTCTCCAATCCTGGTATATATTAGTTTTATATTCTTTCACATAATTTCGAAAAAATTTATCAAAATCGGATGACTATAGCATATAGCTGCCATATAAACGGTCGGTCAAAAAACTACTTCTAGTGAGAAAAACTTTTTTGTTTTCTATCGTAGCCTCTCCAATCCTGGTATATATTAGTTTTATATTCTTTCACATAATTTCGAAAAAATTTATCAAAATCCGATGACTATAGCATATAGCTGCCATTGGACCAATCGGTCGAAAAAAATGTTTTTTAATAAGAAAAGTTTTTTTTTGTAACAAAATTTTATTATCAATGATTTAAAAATTTTAGATATCTGATATCTATATCCTATATATATTTTACCGGTTAAATCAGTTGGAGTAAAGATTTTCAAGTGTATTAAAACTTCGGCACAGTCCAAGTTAGCTTTGCCCTTTGGTTTTTTTATTAATTGTACAAAGATATAAATATTTGGTGTGTAAGTTCTAAAAGATTATAAAACTTTAGTAAGCAATGTATTTAAGTTATTTTTTTACCACTTTTCGGGCAATGCATGGATTGGTAGTCTGATGGTGCAAGGTCTGGGCTTAACTATAAGGGATGGTCTGGGACTTTTACCATTTTTGCGTCATGCAGTCCAGCATTTATTTAGCATAGAACAAATGCATAGAATTTGCGATAAGATTTTCATAAAGTACTTAAATTTAAAAATATATTTCAAAATAATTTTAAAATCCTTTTTATTCCTACTATTTACATTTCTTTTTACCTTTTGTGCCTAATTATTTCTATTTTCAATTATTTCTCTACACCTTCTTCTTTACATATTTTCTTACATCTTCTTTTCATCTCATATCTTATTTCTTTCTTCCTTTTTTAGTCAATCTGTATTACTCTTTTTCATTTCCTGTTTCTTTTCTCTATTTTTCAATTATACTTAAAACATGTTTCCAAGCTGTTGGATAGAGTATTTATTTTTTATGTAGTTTCCAGGGTGCCAGCGCTTTTTTTGATACTATACCTTAGAATATAATCATTTCCCTTTAAGCTTGTTTTACCAAACAATAATTCCAGAACTCGGCTTAAAAATAGAAAATTGCAATGAAATTTGACCAACTCCACTTGTTTCTCCATCAATTTTTCCAATGAGGCCGCCTCTTTGCACAACCTAACTCCATTCGCTTTCGTTTCTACTTGAAAATAAAGACAAGCTCTGGCTTTGCTGTGCTGCCTAGCATCGTAAATCCTGCTCGAAAATATACATACACACACACACACACAATACAAAATAAGAAGATGAAAATGCAAGACGAGGCAAGGCAAGCGTATTATTGCTTCAGTTTTTAGGTCGTAGCACAATAAAATAGCTCAAGTTGATGATGAGAGAAACTGTTTTATGTGCGGATGTGTGTGTGTACGGCATTAGATAGATCTCAACAGGGGCAAGGAGAAAATGCAACAAAGCTGCTTATCGTTTAACGCTCAGTGTAATGCGTTTAAACTTGATGATTGATTCCGGGTAAACGCCCGCCCTGCTTCACGCCACGCACTCCTTTTTGCAGCTGCAACTAAGTGCAGATAGAGATAGAAGAACTGGGGCTAAAGTTTCTTGGACAAAAGTTTTATACGGCTAAGGGCAGGGCCATACCTTTCAAATACACTTAGGGAAATTACTTAATGAAAGAAAATGCAAGTCAACTTATTTGTTAATATTTTGGGGCATTTATGTTGCTAGGAAATTGGTAAGAAATGATTGATTTGGGGAAAACATTGTCTCAAGGCTGTGAGTCGCCAAAATGATCCTTAAATTCTCTTTTTAAAATTTCGAAATATTTTTCTGAGCAATTGTTTAGTCAAAATAATTTTCAAGTATTAAATTGGTTTATTTTTAAACCAGCGGTGGGCAGGTCTTTGCTATAGGAGCAAGTGAGTTTTTTCGGCAATTGACGCCACTCTGTCGCACAAGCAATTACTACGCTTTGGAGTGAATAACAAACACAAAATGCAAACAGTAACGGCGCACAAGCAGACGGTTGCAAAAATAAATTATACTGATAAAACTAAAATTTTGTGACCACCGCTGATTTAGACACTATTTCGATACCTTTTGTTTTGGGACTTCGATTAGGCTTGGAAATCGAACATTCAAAAGGCTTTCAGCATTTTCTCGAAGCTACCATAAAATTTAGCTGCCCGTTTCTTTAAGTGTAGGCTTAAATAAAGGGACGATTCCATTGTTCCATTCATTTTATGTTGTTGCCTGCGTTTTATTGACTGAAGTGTGGCCTGCTATGGCAAATGGCGGCCATTGTGCCCTAAACTAAAACAAAGTACTGTTAGAAAAGCGTACTCTATGTGTGTGTGTGCCAGTGTGTCTGTACTGGTTATGGCTCGTTATATGCGTGCGTGTTACTGCGCAAAGATGGCTCATAAATTTCGCGCGTTTTCGCCTTCAATGTGTGTTGATTTTTTTTTTTTTTGTACCAGACTGGGCACAATTATTTTTGTTGCGCAAAGTTTTTTTGGTGTGTGTGGCAATCTTTTTTTTCTAAATTTAATGACTTTGGCAGTTCTTTTGACTAGTAAATCAAATTGTTACGGCTTTATTATCATTTTTTTTTTTGTCACTTAAATGAGTTCTCTTATGTCACAAAAACTGTTCCTTTTTTTGTTCGAATTTTGTTACACGTAATTAGATGAGCAGCCGGCCAGACTTTGGCACACATGCGAATATCCAAATGGAAATCAGACGGAAACGAAAAAGGCAAGCGAAAAGAAAACTTCCGTTTCCATAAGAGGAAAAAAGGCAGCTCATAAATTTTTATCATTAATACAGACACGAAAGAAACTGTGTGGCTGTGCGAATTGCATGGGGTAAATGTAGCCGAAATTTAATTCGATGTCTTGTTGGGTTCCCAAAGGCAATTTCGGTGACATTTCTTTAATTTCAAAATGAAGAACAATTTTTAATAAAATGGATTTTTTCAAGCAACATGACAACTATTGTATATTGTGTATCTATTGTATATTCGGCACACCAGCCTACTGGCGTCTAGTCCCCTTAATTGTTATTCTGAATGCAACCACTTTTAAACATTTCATAAAATGATACCTAACAAATCAATTTTAATAATATAATAATTTACCCAAACAAAGGTTTTCCTACAAAAATGTAATTTTCGCTTAGAACAAGGCAAGTTGAATGATTTCCCAAGCTGACTAACGGATGTCGCCATTTTTCTTAAACATGTGTCATCCCTGCCAGACATCTATCAATTACTTTCCCCTTAATAACATTGCCTCAGCCCAGTCCAACGGTAGACTTCAGAGTCTGGCCTGAGATCTCTCCTACAGCACACATTGGCCGTGTTCAGCAGAAAGATGGAGCGCTGAGCATGTATCAGAAAAAAAATGATAGATCAAAAAAGTTTCTGCTGAACGAAGTGCTAGTTGCAACCGCCTTTAGAATAAAATCATAATACGGAACTACGTGCTTTTTTAATGGCGCTGACACGCTAGCATTCTGTGGTACACTGGAAATTGCATAGAAATTGGCCAAATGAGGTTTAATTATATTTGATTATTTTTCATAATTTTTTACAGCAGACTGAAAAGCTCATAATTGCAATCAGTGCGCAAGATACGGCTAATGCTATCGATAACACGCCTATCGATATGCAATTACAGCTGGTGGTATCAGTATCACTTCAAAGGAGCGTACTATTTCTTTGATACATGCTCCGCTATCATGATACCTCAAATTGGCTATCATGATACCGGATCAGTCGCGGTCAGCAGAAAGATCATTTAAATTTTTATGATTGATCAGGGAGCAAGTTCTTCTGCTGAACGCGGTCAATTACTTATTCGCCATCTTCATCTTCACCGTCTTGAAAGACACAAGCGGTTTCGGTGCGACCTTATTTTTACAGTGGACTGAACCTTAAAATAACTAAACCTGTACCGAACCTTTACTTTCGTTTCGGTTCAGCAAAAATTATGAACTAGCGCCTAGCGACTATTTCGTTATCCGGTCAATTCTACATTAAATTTTATTTGGTCTGATCAAAGAGGTTAATAGAGGATCAAACCGAAATTAAATGCATTCTTTTGTTACTGCGGCCTCCGCTCGACAAGCAGTTTATAAAAGGTATTCATATTCATATTTTCAAACTAGCAAAAATTTGGCGGCTCGAGGTCATTTAAGTAATGCTAATGCATAACTATAAAAACAGTTCACACACAATACCACTAAGGAGGCTTTGGATGACCATACATGTGTTTCTGAAGGTTCCCACCTTCTTTATCAGTGTTCTTTGTTATAGACTTGCTCTCAGAGCTTTTCTTTTGACAATGTCCGACTCGCTCTAACCACAGTGTTTTCCAATGCTTTAATAATTTTAAGTAAAGTATCTTCATTCTGAGGCTACCATTTTGGTTATTTATTTGCTCCATGATTTGCTATTTATTAAAACCAGGGCTGCAAACCAAAAAATTTTTGCGAATCCGGTTTGCGGGTTCGAACCAAAATTTGCCTATTTAGGGTTCAGAAATTTGAGTTCAGTTAACCTGAAGGTTTGAACCTTGTGTCCCAAGTTTTACAAAATTTTGTAAAACTATTAATTTTTAAAAATATAAAAAATATTCCAAAATCTGGTTTTTGTTTATTTGAACATATGAGTAATTTTTTTCAAATGAAATTTTTATTTTCATTTTCATTTATTTTCAAATGGAATTTTTTCAAAAATTTTTTGAGTAATTTTTATTCTCTAGCAGACAAAACTTAACTCAGCTTAAATTCGACTTTTGTTGAACCGAACCGAAGATTTGGTTCGCAGGTTCAGGTTCAGCTATTTTTTACAAAAGAGGTTCGTTCAATTCATTCAAAAGTCGGAATTCGGTTCGAACCGAAACTCAACTTAAACCGAATGACCAGAAGCAGAAGCAGAACCCAAAATAGGTCAAAAAAGCCTGGTGCAAGGTTACACTGAATAATCTGCTGTGTTTTGTAAGGCGCTTTATAAAAAATATTGAATGAATCCCACAAACTTAAGGTCATACTGCCGCCCCTTTATTCGTAAGATTACGGTGTGTACTTAACATGGTAAAAAAAATAAGTTCAAAAAGTTAAGTTAAGTTAATGGGCTCTAAAGTTTTTGTTATCTCTCATACGTAGTGTTGCCTTTGATCTATATATACTTTTGTAGTTGGCATTGATTTCCAAAAAAAAAAAAAAATAGTTTCAAACTTTCAAAGGTTATTCTGATTTGATACGCAAAACTGGTTTCAGTGTTTTAACATTTCCAAAAGGAAAATCTAGTTTGAACTATATAGTTTAGAACATTTGGTCTATTGAGCAGCCTATATAGGATAGAAGCACATATGCTGGGTTTTATTAAAATGCTAAAAAGGAGGTAGCATAAAAATCCGTATACAGATATGGCCTCTTTAGCCACGTTGTCCACACATTTTTTGCTTGCAAAAAGACATATAAAGCCGTAAGTGCAAATTAGGGCCTGGTCTCTTTTTCTCCGTACCTCATCGGCCCAGGCCGATCCGAAAATTGATCCTGGCTTATTACGGGCCTGGTCCAAACCTCATAACGAAGCCAATTAAAGCCTTATATGTTCAAATAATTTAAGATTTTGGAAAAAATTTACCACTTTTATTTTTAAATAATCTTGGTGGCGACACCGAAGATATTTCCCTTATGTTCAAATAGCTTCCGCGAAAATAGTGAACAATTTTTTTTATTTTCCAGTATCTTGTGAAACTCCCTTTGTTTAAAACTTTTAAAAATTTTCAAAATAATAATAAAATGTTTTTATATGCTAATTTAATGCCAATCCAATTTTTTTTGTGATTAAATAATTTAAATATGTAAAATTTAATTTCGAATTTTAATTAAAAAATGAATCATTCTTTTTGTTGGCATATACTGGATGGGGCTGTAATAATCCAATATTTTTGAACTGTGAAATATATTTTTTCTTTTGTTCAATTGACATCTTAAATTTCACAAATTTAAAAGCAGCTTTGACAAAATTATTTATACATTTTAGAATTTGGAGTTTTCCATTTCATTTTCAACCAAATTTGTTGCGACACAGAACGAATTTTCGCCGCTTTCCGCAGAATGTATAAATTTATAAGCCAATGCCGTTTACACTCAGCTCACGCACAGACAATGGGCGTGGCGTAGGAGTACAATTTTTTGTGTTTGCATACTTTTTGGTCATCGCACTTAAAACCCGGCCGCACGCAAACCAGACCACAATGCGCACCTACCAAAAAAAAAAAAGAAAATAAAAATAAAAACAAAAAAAAAAAGCAGGCTTATCCCTGGCTCTGGTCACTCGCATGACACTTTATGCACTTGCATTTCCCATTTCCACATTTAACACGCGGCAGTTTCCTTTATTTTTCGATTTTCCCATGATGCTGACGAGGACGCTGGGACTCAGGTAGCGTTAACACTTGTTTAAAAATGTGTTATGGAGCTTCTTTTGTGTGCCCTGCTTATTTGGGAGTGTACCGGGTGTGGAGTGGAACAGGCACTGACAAGTTGACCCTCCTCCTCCTCCTCCTCTCATATGGGTCAGGCACGAACTGTCACTTTGGCATTGGCTTTATCGGATTGCATGTAATATGGCTGACAAATTGAATACAATTGCGTTTAAGCTGAAAAGCTCATTAACGAAATTGGATATCGCCGTTGGGCCTATTGGGAAAGTAAGGTTTTGCAAAATTAATTTAAAATGGCATATGCAGGGGCATAAATAAAGAAACAACAACAACAACGATCACATGGTGCATTGATTTGTGGCATTCAATGGAAAAGCGCTGCTAGACGGTAAAAAGTTAAGCTGATCAGAGCTGAAATTGTTTTCAGCTTTTTTTTTCACCTCCAACATAATAAATAGGAGCACAATTTTATTTGGCTGTAAAATATATTGTAAATCGGCTTAACTGTTTAATTTACGGCGATTTTTAAGTTATGGTAGGTGAAATGATTTGGTTAATTTTGGGCAAACTAAAGCAAACAAAATTTAGAGAAATTGTGTAAGCAAAGTTTGATATTTTCTCTTGCTCTAATAATTTTCTGTAGTCTTAGGGGTCAATTATAAAATATTAACAAAATTAGTTAGCTAGCAAACACGCTAATAAATATGCTCAATGGTTTCCCCCAAATATTTGCCTAACTCAATTAGTGCACAAACAGAAGCCAAGGGGCTACGAGCTAATTATTTGGAGTAACCAAATTTTTAAAGCTTAAATGTATTTAAGTTCTCATAAAAACGTCAAGGCTGCATTTTATCTGCCACTTAACAAAATGCCAAGTTTTTGGTTTGTTGTTAAAAGTTTTGCTTATGCTTTTACTTATAAGAACTTTGTTCAATCAAGATACGCCTGATATATGCAAATATTTTGTGTAAGCAGCTAAAGCAACAGAATTAGCATTGACACAATACTAAAAGATGGGTAAAAAAGCACTCCCGCGCTATGCTCTCACTGTAACTGTTAATAACTGAAAAGCTCTTGTCATGTTAGTGTTTATTACTGAAGTTTTATTATTGCATTGATTTGAGCTCCGTCAGTTTTATTATTGGTTCAATAAAATTGCTGCGTTAAATGATTTTTGACCTTTTTATACCCGTTACTCGTAGAGTAAAAAGGGTATACTAAGTTCGTGCAAATGTATGTAACAGGCAGAAGGAAGCATCAGCATCAATAGCCGAGTCGATATAGACATGTCCGTCTGTCCGTCCGTCCGTCCGTCTGTCTGTATGAACACCTAGATCTCAGAGACTATAAGAGCTAGAGCTACCATTTTTTCAGTGTGGACTTGTATTGTCTGCACGCAGATCAAGTTTGTTTAAAATTTTTGCCACGCCCCCTCCCGCCCCCACAATATGAAAATACCTCTCCCACAATTTTTAAAATAGATTATTCGAACCTTCTAGACATATATTTTAATCATCATTATTTATTAATCCACCATCAATTCCCAAACAGATGAGCTATAGTAGAGTTGCCACCCCCGCAATTTGGAAAAAACTTCATATCTCCCACAATTTGGGCATATTGTGATCTAAAATAATATTCTTAAATAAACCTTACCCTGAGTAACGGGTATATCGAAGTCGAGCAGGGCCGACTTCAACTTACGCTCTCGTTCTTTTATTGCTGTTGGTCAATTAATTCTACATTTTGCGAACACATGTGACGATTAATCATATTATTTGTAATTTAATGACGTTTCCATTTTATTAAGTTTTAAAATATTTCATGGAAAGCCATAAAAAATAAAAATACTGCAAATGCCGGAATTTTAGCATTTAACACTTTAAGGCCCAGGCCCCTAAAAATGCTATAAAAACTCAAAAAAATACCCTTTAAGCTTAATTTTGTGTGTTTTCATTCAGTTGCAGGCACACAAGCATATTGAAACACACACACACCCGCTTCTCCATGCTCAACAACAAACAAAATCGATTCGTGAACTTCCGTATTATTTATCCGATCTTATTGGCATTTTCAAAATAGATAGTTATTGCTAAGTTAACATATTTTAAGTCTCAAACCTTTCACATGGTGGCTCTAACAGTTTTTCTTTTAATATTGTGGGGAAGGGGTTAAGAAAATTTTTCATAATCTTAGACCGCATTTACACGATGAAGCAAACTTCATGAAGTTTCTCAAAAAGCTTTTGTTTGTGGGAAATATCACACTATTTTGGAGTTAGGTTGATCAAACCTTCTAGACATATATTCTACTCGTCATTACTTATCGAGCTTTCATACATTGTTTTCCGATCAGATGAACGATGGCAGAGTTGCCACCCCCGCAATTTGAAAAACACCTCAAATATCCCGCAATTTTGGAGTTAGGTTGTTTGAACCTTCTAGACATATATTCTACTCATCATTACTTATCGAGCCCCCAAACAACGTTTTCCGATCAGATGAACTATAGTAGAGTTGCCACCCCCGCAATTTGAAAAACACCTCAAATATTCCGCAATTTTGGAGTTAGGTTGATCAAACCTTCTAGACATATATTCTACTCGTCATTACTTATCGAGCTTCCATACATTGTTTTCCGATCAGATGAACGATGGCAGAGTTGCCACCCCCGCAATTTGAAAAACACCTCAAATATCCCGCAATTTTGGAGTTAGGTTGTTTGAACCTTCTAGACATATATTCTACTCATCATTTCCTATCGAGCCCCCAAACATCGTTTTCCGATCAGATGAACTATAGTAGAGTTGCCACCCCCGCAATTTGAAAAACACCTTAAATATCCCGCAATTTTGGAGTTAGGTTGTTTAAACCTTCTAGACATATATTATACTCATCGATACCTATCGAGCCCCCATACATTGATTTCAGATCAGATGAACGATGGCAGAGTTGCCACCCCCACAATTTGAACAAAATCGAATATCTTCCACAATTTTAAAGACAGATTGTTTGAACCTTTTAGGGATATATTTTAATCGTCATTACTTATCGATCCACCATACACCGTTTCCAGATCAGATGAACGATATTCAAATTTTAAGCAAATCAAATAATTACGCTGGGCAGCAATGCCCGTAATCGTGATGGGCAGCACTTGCACAGATTGTGTGACCCCACTCTTTAAAATTATTAGTTATATACAAACAGGTACAGAGTATATTACAGTCGGGCTTGACCGACTTTCTTACTTGTTTATTTACGTTAAAGCTCATTGAAGTTTTGGCAAGTCTGATGCGTTCTTCTCCAACGATCGACCGCCGAAAATAAGCACTCCAGTACGTGATATCCAAATAAAATCAAAATTCTTGTTTGTGTGTCCCAGTTATCCATTTTTGTGAAATCTAAAAATTAATCTACAAAATAAAAAAAATATTAAGCAGATTACTTAAATAGAAATAAAGTTATTAAATTTTATTTTGGTAGCAACTTTCATTAGCCACCCAGTATAATTGCGAAGATACTCTTTTAAGGTTTGTCAGTTGGTAAACAGTCAACGATTTATTTTTCCTTAATATTCACCTAGAACTCTCTTAGCTTAGGAAGGAAACAATTAAGGCTATCAGTTAAATTTGCATACAACCACTTAAGTTTTTCAAATACAATTTATTTATGTCCCCCAAAAACACTTGCCCTAAAGGACTCTATAATTTACCTTCTTAAGTAACTTTGTCTATGCCTAATTTCATAATGGAAATGACCAAACTTCCGTTTTAAGCTTACCCAGAGCACACATATGCATAACTGTAAACAGAAATCTTCTAACAAAAGTAAATTAACTTAATTACAACCAAGTAAAATATGAGAAAAGTTTTGCATTTGTGCTTAAAATCCTTGTTGAGAGCTAGGCACGTTTTGCACTTCAACACAAATTTCCGCTTGTTAAATTTGTGACCCATTAAGATTGGGTAAATTTTAAAACAAGAAATGGAAAGGGGAAGGGGGATGGGGGCTGACACTGAACAGCTGCGTTTAATTGTAATGAGAATATTCATTTGTTGGCCACAATTGAGACAAACCATAAAAGCAAAGCAGCGAGTCACGTGGAGTTAGTTGAAAGATTCGCCTTTTTAAGGGGTAGCAGCCACTTAATGTAATGTAATTTTATGCTCTGGGTTAATTATTCAGGAACACAATTTCCAATTGGCGGGGGTAATGGAAGTAGGGAGGGAGAGAGAGTGTGCTTTGATGTGAAAAATACTGTCAAATAGTTGACTTTAAGTGGTTATAATTAAATTAGTTGGGAAATTTGCTAAAGTGTATTTGATTTGTACACTGAATTGTCAACTTAAACATGTGAGTTTTGGATTTTTCAATAATTTTACATACAAATTGAGCTAATTTTGTCTACTCCCCAGACAGCCACAGCCAAGCATAAAAAATGTTAGGCCCAAATTTAGAACACTTTGATTTTGTTTCGCATTTGATCTTGGCATGTAATTTGATTTTGTCGTCTTGCCTTTTGCTTTAAGTGTCCAGACATTTTCATAAAATAATTTAAATTTATGCTTATGTGTCTACAGGGGTCGATTGTTTAGGTATATATATATTTTTTTTTTTACAAAAATGAAATTCAAATTGTAACCTGAAAGTTATTAAATATTTGAGTAATCAATGACAACAACAAGCTTTCAAGCTCCACAAACCATGAGCTAAAATTTTTTAGCCTCAGTCATCAGTAGACTTGAATAAAGCTAATTAGTTGACAAATTCGTTCCTGAAAAACGATGTTACACATAAAAATTAAAAATAAGATTCAAAAAGCTTTTTCTTAAGAATGTGATTTATGGAAGAGCTCGAGCTCAGAAAAAGCTGCACAAAAAAACTGCAGCAAAAAAAAAAATCATGTGCGAGCAAAGGGTTTGTGAAAATGCTTCTAGTTTTGCGCTCTCTTAATATGTTTTTTTTAGAGAGAATGTTGAAAGCGCGAGGGAGTAAATGCGCCCATCGAGTTATCATACCCTACATGTAGATCGCTCTCTGTTGTCAACAGAAAGAATATGCAAAGAGCGCATGAGTGAGCGTGAGAGCGAAGAGGGCAGCACACAAATTTTGTATCTATGTGTAAATGCGGTATGAGCCAATGTGTTCGATACTTTATATTAAAGATGATCGCGGGACAGAAAATTCGATCCCGTCCCGACCCTTGTCTATTCCGACCCGTCCCGATCCCGACCCTAGGTAGTCTCGACCCGTCCCGAAGACAGTTTTTATATTCATGTATAAAATTGTTCAGATGTTTTTAACCAAGGCTGGAAGTCTCCAAAATTCTGGGAGTGGTTCGGTTCGGAGGTTCGAACCCGTGAGGAAATTTTTGTGTTCTGTTAGCGGACTGGTTAGTTGAACAAAAACCAATAGCTTGTTCTTATTTTTTGGATTTATGAATTTCTTTTAATTTGTTTTAAGTTAATTAAATTGATAAAATCATATTTTTTTGCCGAAATTAATCATTATTAAGATCTACCTAGTTTAAGTTAATACAAGCTTAACAAAACTGAATTGGTCCCGACCTTCGGATTACATTTTCAAGCACAGGTCGAACTTGATTGTACTTAAATCAAGATCGTAGTATTGCATCAATCCTAAAATTGTTGTATCAGTCCGAAATGTCATACGTGAAAATCCATCGATTCTACATCGAAGGTAAATAGGGTATAGCGAGATCATTAAAAATTTGTTTAGGCCACTCTCTTTACATTTACATTCTAACTTAAACTGATCCCATGTGTTATTAAAATAAGCCTATTTCGAGGTAAAATTAAGCACACCTGAGCTAAAGACGGAATCAAGACAAGACTCAAGTTAATTCTTTCGTATTCGTATGGTTTGAGAAAATTCGGGATCGGAACATCGGTTGGAATAGATTTTGATCCGATTTATTTTCTGTGTAGGCATTATATCTTCCTGGAGCTCTTAGATTAGAAGGTACTAAATGTAGTGTTAAAAATGCAAGTAATACATTTTTGGATCTATTTGAAAAATTACCTAATCCGTTTGAAAATTACCTAATATTGTGGGCTCAGGTTCGAGGGGTCAAAAATGTAGAAAGTTCGGTTCGGGTTTTTTGAATTGCCCGAACCGGACCATAAACCGAACCTTCTACATATGGTCCGGTTCGGGCAATTCAAAAAACCGGCTCTCAGGGGTTCGGTTTTGAACCTGTTTGCAGCCTTGTTTGTAACATATAGAAGGAAGCTTTTATTAATTTTGCCCAGAAGTTTGTAACGCATAGAAATATTCATTTCAAATTCGTCTGTCCGTCCGTCCGTCTGTCCGCATGTCCGTCTGTCCGTCTGTCTGTCTGTCTGTTTCTACGCGAACTAGTCTCTCAGTTTTAAAGTATCGAGCTGAAATTTTGCACAGAGTCTTCTTTTTACTGCACGCAACTAATATGTCGGAACCGGCCGGATCGGATGACTATATCATAAGCTGCCATAGGAACGATCGGTCTAAGAACTAGTTCTAGTTAGAAAAACTTTTTTGTTTTCCATCGTAGCGTCACTTATCTTGGTATATGATAGTTTTATATGCTTCCACATAATACAGGAAAAATTGATCAAAATCGGATGACTATAGCATATAGCTGCCATAGAAACGGTCGGTCAAAAAACTAGTTCTATTGAGAAAAACTTTTTTGTTTTCTATCGTAAAGTCCCCAATCTTGGTACATATTAATATTATATGCTTTCACATAATTTTGAAAAAATTGATCAAAATCGGATGACTTTAGCATATAGCTGCCATAGGACCGATCGGTCGGAAAATGTGTTTTACTAAGAAAAGTTTTTTTATGGTATCAAATTTTTATTATCAATGATTTAAAAATTTTAAATATCTGATATCTATAACCTATATATATTTTACCGTTTAAATCAGTTAGAGTAAAGTTTTTCAAGTGTATTAAAACTTCGGCACAGTCGAAGTTAGCTTTTCCTTCTCGTGTTTTTTTGATATGCATAATTTATTAGCGATACTGCGCATACAAATTGTATGCTTCCAAGGTGATACAGATACAATACCAATTTAAATCAGGCGACCCTGAGGTACCCGTCCAAATATCCTGAGGTCAGACGGATGATCCCTTTTCAGCCTTCCGTCCCGATCCCGACGAAAAATTCTCTACCTTACTTAGACGGGATTTACATGAAGAAGCAAACTTCTTGAAGTTCATTTCTTAGTAGGCGAGAGATTTAAATGTATTTTTTTACTGTTCGTTGAAAAAGTCTGAAAGATTTCCTCTAAATTCCACGCCTACTAAGAAAACTTCACGAAGTTTGCTTCATGGTGTAAATCCCGAATTATTCACAATCTGACTCAATATGCTAAATATTTCTTGTTGAATCTTGTGTATTGTCTTTTATTTTTATTCCTTCTTTTAATTTTTCTGCTTTTGTAAAAAATAAATTAATGATGGTAATGGATAACTAATTTTCTACTCCAAACAGTTTCACATATGATTCTAAAAAATTGTAGAGTCCAGACTCTGTTGGCGCCACCTTTTCTTTCACTCTGTTTTCCAATTGAAAATCCAATTAATGTAAATAAATACATGAAGAAAATAAATAAAATCGTGTGCGTGGTTTCTTTTATTTAAAAATTTGTGGTTGATGTCAAAGGGAAGGTAAGAGGGGAGAAAGGGAGGGTGGGAAATAGGATGGGCAAGTGATGGCATACACTTGTGTGTGTGTGCCCGCAATGCAATTAACGTTGCCTTTGTGTGGCATCCATTTTTGAGTGCTCTTGCCTCACTTTGTGTCTTTCTGTTTGCTTATACTTAAGCCGGGCAAAAGCAAGTTAATCTGTTGCGATGTGGCCATCCCATGCCACAAAACACACTAATACAATTTGCTTGGCTATTTTTTTGCGTGCGCTGCTTTTACTCAACACATTTGGCAGTCGGAAGAAGTACAACACAAAATGGGGAGAAAAAAAAAACAAATGGAAAACAGCAGCCGTTAAGCAGTTTCGCCTCGTTTTTCATTGCTAGACAAGATTTGCTTTTCCTATAACTGCAGGGGTGTGGGCTTACATTTTGGTCTAATGGATATGGGAAAATCTTTATGCAGTTTGTCAGTGGAAAAGGAAGTATGAAAAGATATTTTCATAAATGGTAAATGGGGCAGATGGGGCAGCTTTGGCACTAGGTCAAGGTACAAAAAACCACAATTGAAAGCAAAGTTGGTTGTTATTTTTAACTTTTTTACAATTATTATAATAAGTTTCTGGATTAATAGTTTTTCTTCAAACATTTAAAATATTTCTCAACTGAAAGCTGCCTTTATATTTGCAACCTACGACCCGCTCTTAGAGCATTTCTCGGGCGATCATTTAGTTATCATTAGACACTCGGGGCTGTCTTTTTGTTTTATTTTCCTTTGCTGGCCAAGTGAAATGGCTAACGGAATTAGCACACCAACAACATGCAATGCCGGCTGCTCCGTTCTCCGGTTTCCATTTCTGTTGCCTCCTCTTTCACGCTTTCCGTTTCGGTTTTGTTTATTTGTTTGTTTCGCGTTACGTTTTGCTGCTCCGCTATCTTTTACAATTTCATTTGCCTGCCCGAAATGGCAACTGTGTTGCCCCTTTATTTTTTTTTTTTTTTCGTAGGTACCCACAACGTGGCCTCGCCCGTAGCCCATTTAAAGTCTTCATGCATATTTAAATGTTATGTGGCCATTGGCCAATGCTTTGAGAGCTTCAACAATATGTGCAGATAGCATAATTGATTAGATGTGAAGTGCTTATAAGCGGCTGGCTGGGGGCGGAGAGAAAGGAGGAGGATGCAATTGTTAAAGGCCCTGCGGCAGGAGCAGCTGAGTACGTATCTATCCCAGCCAGCTGAATGTTATTTCTATTCAGACTTTGCTCTAAAAAACATTTGTTGGTATAATCGGTGGGAAGGGCAGTTAAAATTAGGTAGAATGAACGACCACAGATTGGACGATACACATTTAGAATACAAATTAGCAATTGGTAATTAAAGTATAAACAAATTGAGTTCACAGGATTAGAAAGCACTAATATCTATAAGACGCGGTGTAGCATTTTAATTACATCCTGAATTATCAGCTTATCTAAGTGATAATATTATAAGAATTTCCTGGAACATGACAGTACTTACGCTTCCATTAATTTTTTTCCCCAGATATTTGGCCACACTTATGTGGAAATAGTGACTTGAATTTGTTCTATTAATCGAAATCTCTTTTGCATAATTTTCTTAAAAACTGGGAATTTTGAAGTCTTCTTTGTACAGACATTTTAGATCTAATTTTTACACCTGGTAAAACAGTTCTAGTTCAAAAGGCAAAAGAGTAAAAAGGGTGATTTTTTAAGCGTTGTCTTTTTTAAAATTGAATCAAACACTCAATTTGCATCATATAATAAAAATTTTATTTGGAATCGATAAATTGCCATCTACGGTTTAAGGATGACTTCATGTAAATGTTTTTCGCGGCTCCGTTTTAAACCTGCATTTTCACACGATCTGCCTTCTGTAAAATTAGTTCCATTATTCTCTCTTAAGAACAATTACGAACCGAAACCTTTTTTTTTAAATTTATTATAACATTTTTTTATAGCCTTTCCAACTTAGGTACTTGGTTTATTATTACTCGTATGGACAAGTATGTAAGTCTTTAAGACAAAGCTTTTACCAGAAGTGCCGGATCGATTCGGAGTAGATTTTTCGTAATAATTTATTTGTCCTGTATCCTCATTTTCCGACCTTAGGAGAGACTTTCCCTAATTGAAGTTTTTTTTCCATTTCCCTACTTTTAATAGAATATCCGGCATTTTTCCCTTGTAGATGACCTGATGGCTGAGATATTCACCCTTCTCGAGGTGCCTATTCCTTAAAACTGGGGAATCGCGACTGCATATCCGACTTTATAAATATTAATATTTTGAAGTTCTTAGCATGTTTTTGTTTTACTTAAATTTCGAAATAGCTAAAAGAGAAAATTTTCCTTTTAGAAATTAAAACGCTCGAAAACGGGAAGAGAACCACTGAACCAAACCGAAACCGTGGTTTTGTTTGTTTCCTAAACCAGGTTATGAACCGAATTAGAAAATAATTATTTAAATTATTTGGAGCTTAAAGAAATGATTTCAATTAATAGCGGCTCAAATCTAAGGAATGCCCTAAAAATAACTAACTCCCGTTTTCTGACCATGGGGGTTGAATTTTTAATAATACCGAAGGTACACAGAGTATATTGGGTTTGTGCAAATGTAACAGCCTGAAGGAAGCATCTCTGACCCTATAAACTATATATATTATTGATCAGCATCAACAGCCGAGTCGATATAGCCATGTCCGTCTGTCCGTCTGTCTGTCCGTATGAACGAAGAGATCTCAGAGATGGTAAGAGCTAGAGGTTTGAAGTGTATGGAACATATAATTGTTATATAATTTTTGCCACGCCCCCTGCCTTCCCCGCAAATTAAAAAAAACGTCATAAATCCCACAATTTTAAAGATAGATAGTTCTAGACATATATTCTATCACTCATTATCTACCGACCCGCCATACATCGTTTTTCGATCAGATGAACGATATGAGAGCTATACGTAAAAGAAAATACAAAGCAACAACAACAACAACACCGCAGCGATTAGTAGAACTTACGAGAAAGAGAGAGCGAGAGAGCAAAAGCTCTCTGGTAATTTTCCAATTGGACTTTGCTTGATGGCAGTATCTAATTGGAGTATATTACAGTCGGGCTTGACCGACTTTCAAACTTGTTTAAAATTGGAAATTCCAAATTATTTAGTCAATAGAGCGTAACTGAAACAGAGCTGAAACCAAGCTGAATACAGATGGACTTACAAAAATGTTGGCCTTCACCCACTCTCTTTTATTCCTAAAATGGGGAGGCATTTTCCAAAGACGAAAATCACATGTATAATAATTTTGCATACTTAGCTTTCAAATCGAGTTATAAGTTTATCGGATACAAAATAATTATAGCAAAGCAAAATTTTGCGGGCATTTTCCAGGTGGGCGAAGTTTTCTATATTGCTATATTACTTTTAGTTTGAATACGATCAGATGAAAATAAGAATTTTCCCCATTGAACATTTTTCAGTCATTATCCCACTCTTGGGGATGGAGTTTACAAAAACTCGGCTTCAGTTCCAAATAAGGAAACTACTGTTCAAGTTTGGCGTCTTTAGCTCTTGTAGTTTAGGCTGTGCGCAGATTTATTTTAAGTCTTCTTCTTCCTTGGCCTTCTTTCTCTTCACTGCCGCTGCTTGTCATTACAAACATTTACGCCAGCCGCTTCTCTACAGACCTATGAAATGAAACTTTGTGCTCAGAATTGGAAATATCGGACTTTGTCGTATTTTGAACAGTATAATGCAATAAATTATTTCGGCTTTTGCTCTTAACATTTTATATTATTAGTTTATTGTTCAACAATTTTTATCTTTTTAAATAAGTGAAATGTAATTTACGCTAAGTGATTTCCATTTCGTTTTTATTAAATTTTGGTTGGATAAAAATAACAATTATTAGTTTTATTTTTAAATTGTATCGTTATGATCATAAAACAATAACAAAAAGTTGACACTAATTAGCTTAAGTTTGACTTAAATCGTGTTCTTTTAGCTGGGGTATAAATTAGCCCATCTGTGCACTAAGCCATATATTCTTGCTTCTTTTTTGGGTTTTTTTTTTTTTGTTTCTGTGTTTCGCGCTCTGTTTTGTCATTTTGTAGTGGTCTGACGGAGAACGACAGAAAAGTGTAGGGACCGAAATGGGTTACAACTAGAGGACCATGTGAGTGAGCGACGTACCATGCCAGTCCAGTTCCAGTAGGAAGCTTTAGCTCGATCCCAGTTGCTTGTTATGCACAGCCTGATGAAAGGCATTTTTTCTTCTGCTGTTGTTGTTGTTGTTGGGGGTTTGTAGTTGTTGTTATTGTTGTTGTTGTTGGCAATCAAAAGCATGTTTGGCCAACAGCTGGCATGCGCCATTCATTCATTTGGAAGCCTCGGGACTGGCAGCAAACGTTGGACAACCGCCTGCAATCATTTTTATTAATTTTACCCAAAAGGGAATTTATGTTACCATGTTGAAGGATGGCGGAAAAGGAGGTGTGGTGTGGGCCAAGGCTTTGGTCATTAGTTATTTGAGCAGCTCATAAAAGTCCTGGGCAAAGCCGTATGCAGATCTCGGTCTTCTGGCCTAATTGGATATTTTAATTACATTGGGCAATAAACGCAGAGCGGAAAAACTAGTCAACCACACACACACACACACACACACATAAATAAAATGGCGAAATAATAACTGCAAAAATACAAATAAAAATAGACGTTAAGTTGAAGTAGGAAACGCGTCCGCTATGTAATTTGTTTGCATAATAACTGTTTGCCATCATTTTTGATGTTGTTGTGGTCGGAAGATCTGGATGTCGGATGTGGTCTCATCTGTTTGCATATTTCAGTAGACAGAGCAAATCAGCTGCTCAAATTCACAGACGAAACAGAAAATTCAAAAAA
This sequence comes from Lordiphosa mommai, assembly GCA_018904225.1. Taxonomy (NCBI): domain Eukaryota; kingdom Metazoa; phylum Arthropoda; class Insecta; order Diptera; family Drosophilidae; genus Lordiphosa; species Lordiphosa mommai. The sequence goes on from JAEIFT010000177.1 coordinate 27,791, forward strand.
AGGATGCAAGTCGAAGATTGATTACCTTATAAATGGTTTATCTATCCAACATTTGATAGTCTGATAACAGTTTAACTGTGTGTGGGTATTAATTCCAGGGAAGGTCTCTATCTAAATTCCAAATTCCATAAATATCTATTGAACGAAATTAAAAAAAAAAATTAAAAGTTTTAATTATTGCCAAAAATTAAAAAAAAAATACTTAAAATACTTAAGAATTTCTAAAAAAAATTAAAAGAATAAAAAAAAAAAAACAAAGTCTCTCTAGGCAGCGTCGATTAAGCGCCGTTTTCTCATCTTCATGGTTTTCAAATACAGGAGATTTTAAGAAAATTTATGTTGCCTGCTTTTAGGCCGCTCTTAAATCATACTCGCGTATGCTACCTAAAAGTAGGCCACATATATTTGATAACAATGCACCTGGATTTGAAAAACATGAAGATAAGAAAACGACCCTAAGACTGTAACACCCAAAAGAAAAAGAAAATATACAAGCCCCTTATACAGTACAGTTTCAAGAAACTCCCAGTACCAATCAGCTTGAAAGGCTTTATTTATTCTTTAGTTTCTTTAGTATTAAAAACTGCATCTGGAAGCCATTTCAACCTCTCTGAAACTTTCAGCATACCCTCTTATCTAGCTATGCCATAACGAAAAACAAACACAAAATGTTCGCGTCTCGTCCGCGTGACGTTTGTAATTCTGAAATGTTCAACTGGCGACGTCGGCACCAACGGCGACGGCAAATGCACATTAAAAAGCAACAATAACGATGCCACACAAAAAAAAAAAAAAGCTAGCATATTCTTTGTTGTAACTCCGACTACAGAAAGAAATACATACATAGTCGTTAAAACCAAATGTGCTGATTTCCTTACTGTTGGGTGAGGCATATTGTGATGTTTTAGAGCCTGTTGTCTCCGTTCAGAAGCGATAAACTTTTTGTATGAAAATTAATTTGAGCTTTCGGCTGTTTTTGTATTTTTGTTATGCTTTTAGTCCTAATGGCCATAAGTAGGCAGATTTTTATAAGAAACTCAATTTTTCTCATGTTGAGAGGCGTTCTTAGGCAGTAGCAGGTGTTACCACAGCAGGCGAGCGACTGGGCAAATGCCTGTGGGGGAAAACAAATGGAGAGTGCAGCAGGTGTAGAAAAATGAAAAGGAAATGAAAATGATGATGAGTAAACAAATCAGAAATCTAAAAAGGTTTGTTAATATAACAATGGTTTGCCATATGTATTTGAGATGCTACAAATTATAAACGCATTAAAATTGATAACTAACTTGGAACTGTTTAAGTTTTTATAAGCATACCAAGGGAACTTACAGATATTCAATTGCTGTTATGGAAAGAGCTAAACATTTATTTTTATATTCACTTAATCAGTTTTTAAACCCTTATGTCAAAGCAGTGTTTAAATCGTTGTTTTATTGCTAAGAAAAAACAACAAAGAAAAACAATTTTAGATGAAGGTTTCGTATCTATTGCAAACCGGGGCAAGCGGATGTTTTAAAAGTCAACTTTATTCTGTTTTCCAGGCCAAGGAATACGTAATGGCTTGGATATTTAACAGGTATTTGATAGCGTTTGGCACGGTGATAATATTATTCCACAACGACAGAACTTTCTTCAGGGTGGTCCTGAAAGGTCTTGCATCACATAAGAAGAGGTGTCGAGCACGAGTACCGCTAGGTAACGTGTTAGCTCCAACTCTTCACAATTTGTTCAACAGCGATGTGCCCATCTCGCATTAAATACCCATAAGAGAATAGAAAGACCTGCTGGTGGCAAGGTTTGCAGATGATACAGTCATCTTGTGTGTTCCCGGAGAATATCCAGATTATCTCAAAAGGTTTGAGAACTGAGCTTGCGGATGGAGTATATCTATGATCTCATAAAAGTGCGCCCGTTTATTCCTTTAGGCTTATTCCTTTATAGAGAGGTCCTTCCTCAGATAGATCACGAAAAGCAAAAAAGAAAAAAAAAATCTGGGTAAGAAATATTTTAAAGTTAAGGGGGTCTTCTTTCTTCGAAAAATTTTTTTTAGATTTTTTTGTTTTGCATTATTTTTATAGCTTGCACATTCCACTTTCATTCCTTTTAAACCATTCTAAAAAATTCGAAAAGTTCTTGCTATAGGGAGTATTTTAACCGTTGCTCAAAACTTTAAGCGCGTTTTTCTCGAACTCACGTTTTTCGACCTGGTAGCCATGAATGCGCCAGTTCTATTGAACCGATTTTGATCAGGCATATTGCAATCGACGCAGAATTTATGTATTTCTGGCCCGTACCTCAATCAAGAGGAAACAAAATTTTTTACTATTTTTTTTTACACTTATCTACAACAAAAAAATCTTTGAAAATCAAATACAATTTTTTATAATGACCGCCAAATTTTCAAAAACAAATTTATTTGATGATTTAAATACGGGTTAGAATTACATCAATTCTGATCATAACCTCATTTACTGATTTAATTTTCGATAACCTGGAGACCCGCAATCATGGCCACCACCTCTACACCTTTCTTTGGAGACCTTAATTGGCAGGCCGATAACTTTTTAAGCAACCCTCGAATTTCAACATTTTTTTAAATTAATAAATAACTCAAAACAAAAACCCAAAGTAAAAGAGCTCTTATGATTTTCTCTCCAGAATTTGAAAAAAAAAACTCTTAAAAATCCATAAAAAATAAAAAAATAAAATTTTGATAACCCTTTCAAGGGCAGTACTACTTTATCTTTTAGCGAGTATACTAAGCAATCACAAAATATCAAGACTTGAAAAAATCGCAACATAAATTGTTTGTTTTTTGATCACTTATAAAAAGTGTTGAAGTGGCACTATTATTGTTTTCCCAACTGTATACCCCGTGAATTTTTCTAAAGGTTTGAGAACTGAGCTTGCAGTTATCTCTTTGCTTTAAATGCTTTATGTATTCTACTCTCTCTCTCTCTCTCTCTCTTTCTCTCTCTCAGTTTTTCATAGATATTATATCATGTAAATATTATACTTAGGGTATTCACGACAACTTGCTTATTTGATAACCTATTGAAAAATAATATTTAATCTTCATCTGTCGTGAACACACTTTTGAGTAAATTTCTTGATTATTAAAACTCAATAAATCAGAGCCAACTATATTGAAAAATTTATGTTACGTAAATTTAAAATATACTAAAAGATAATGGCTTAAAATAATATGTGATTGCATTTTATGTAATTGCAATCGTTAAAAGGTTCTTAAAGAACAAAAAAAAAAAAAAATTATAGACCGACCTTACCGTAATTTGAACACAGGTTTTGTTGACTTCCAGTCTCACACCTTAACCTCTACACCATTGTCACCAAGGTCGAAGTGCCAGCTTAGTGTACTTTATAAAATAGTGGCGCTTTATCGTCAAAATATTACAATTCTGGCACCTAATAGGTACACACTGTTTGAAGTGTTTACCAATACTGAAATTGAATTTTAACCAGGCAACCACATGACCCAGCTCTAGGCTGGTGATGTCAGCTTATTTTTCGGTAGTACATTTTGTTGTTGGAGATTTCATTTTTTAATAGGTTATCTATTAAGCAAGTTGTCGTGAATCCCCTAACTGTAACTGTGTCTGAAAAACGAAGATACAATTAATTGAAAATAAAAATATGAAGAAAAATATTTATGAACCCAGAAAAATGCGACAGTGTCACCCACACGCTCTGGAGAAATATAAGCCCAGGCTTATTTCTTCATAGAGAGGTCATTTCTCAGATACTTAGATCATGACAAGCAAAAAATAAAAAAAATTTCCGGGTATGAAATATTTTTGATTTATATTTTTAACATGCCTTTTTTGAGGTGTGCTAGCGGGAAATGAAAAGTCCAATATTTTCTGTGTGATATTTAATAATACTAAATATCGGGTATTTTATATCAGAATTTGATTGCTTCTATGCTATTCGCTTATAAGCAAATATCCCAATTTAGCATTTGCATATAACCGATATTTGCAGTAATTAAAAAATAAAAAACAGAATTATGGATTTTATATATAATTGAATTTTTGTCGAAAACATTTTATTTACGTTTTATATTAATTATTTTCTGTGATCCCTTTGCTTGGGAATAAAGAACTTTAATATATATATTTACTTCTTTTTGGGATATGTTCCACTCTAACGAATAACGAGCTTTAATTTCCATTGCATACTTCAGTGGGCCAATAGTCGTCAGCCATTGCGAACTCCTGAGTCATTGCCTACTTTTTTGGGCTGCATGTGTAATACCCGCAGAAAGAAGAGTGGAAGATGTGGCTGACGGTTTATGGACTGATGTTATAAAAATATAAAAAAAACTTGTTATCTGCACTTAAAGAAATCAACGAAGAATGAAAATAAAGCAAATATCTGTTGTATGATTATATATTTAGAATTTAGAATTTTTAGGCGTTTGTGAAATAATGATTATAAAACCGAAAATGGAAGGCTCTAGGTGAAATGAAGTGGTCATGCTCATTCCCGTGGTTGTTTTCATGCGCGCATTTTGGGTTTCGCTGAAAGAGTATGAAGTGAAATTCCATTTAATTGATTCCAGAGTGCTTTTTCGGCATCTGCCGAATTTTAGTTCAATAGATTAAGAAATAATAAAGCTAATGCAGACCGGTTATATGTCTATATTTCAAATCTAAATAAATAGATTTCACGTCAAATTACGAAAAAAGTGACTGTGCCCGGGGTGAACACCAACTGCCGAAACCTGATGGAATTTTGGTTTCTTCTTTAGCCTTTCCTTTGACTCTTTCAAAAATTTAGTTAAGCATAAAACTATAATAAAATCTAATAACTAACCCACAAAGCCTTTTGCCTATACCCAAAGATTTTCACCCAGTCATTTTATGGAGCTACTGAATTTGCTTTAAAATCAATTTCTTGCTACCGAAAGCCACTCAATTCCCAGATTAGAACTAATGGCTTAAAATAATTAAGGGGCCAGGCCAGAGTAGATTCCAGGCCGAAGTAAACGAGAGCACTTGTGAGCTTAGCCAAACAGATGATGTGGCTCTCCTGTCTCTCCACTGTGTGTGTGTGTGTGTCCTGCTGCTAAAAGGATATATGCGACTTACGCTAAGTACAGTCAACCCAACCGCAGCCAAGTGCAGCAGTGGCGACAATAACAAATGAATGCCATGTCACTGGGAACAGACCGAGGGGTGGCAAGACGTGAGCATATTGAGCGTAAAACCCAAAGATTTAGAGGTACATGAACAAAGATGATGCTACTTAGACATATGTCCTACAGTCCCTTGCTCAACAATTTATGGGATGAAAGGAGCATCAAAGTTGGGTCCAGCTTGGGTTTCATCTATCATAACGCCAGATTTTGCATAGGGGAAAGAACAAAAAAGAAACAACAACACAGTTTCCATAGTGCCAAGTGGCTGTTTATGATGTTGCAGGCCAAAGCGGAAGTTATCAGTTGCCCAGAACCAAGAGTCAACTTCTAAAATGTTGTTAGTTTTCCTCCCGTTTTCCTCCCGTTTTTTTTTTTTTTTTTTGCAATTTCACTGCAACGTTTGGCTGGTTGGGACTTTGTGTCCTCGGGGCTCAGCCAACAAATGGTTTTCTTAAATTGTTTGCCATTTTCTATTTTTACCCTTCCTTAAATAAATTTTTTGCACTTTACAGTTTCCGACTGTCGAGCCTCGGCCTGGCCAAAGCCAATCACCCGTTCGCCTCCTCCGGCTCTCTCATCGTTCGCTTTAACAATGTTAATAATCTTATTTTGTGCCTCAATGGAGCTACTCTCTGTGCTCGGGGACTATTCCTTTGTTGTCTATACAACAGCGAGGACAACAAAACAAACAACAACAACAAGAACAACAAAATGTATGCATGGCATTTTATTGCATACCTTAAATGCAATTTTTGTTGCACAATTTTTGGTGCTTTGCTGCTACTGCCTCGCTGACTCGCTCAGTGATTTTTTTTTTGTTTCGGGTCTTTGCCATTTTTATCATGCCAGGCCCAACTTGCAGCCCTCTTCGCTTCTCACAGCTTTGTGCCTTTTGGCATGTCATTTGTGGATGTGTTTTTTTTTTATATTTGTATTTTTCGTTTTTTTTTTTCTTTGTTTGGGTGCTGGTAAGTAGCAAATGTTAGACGGTTTAAATGATTTCTTGTTTATGTTTGACTTGCTGCATTTAAATTGATGCTTAAATTTAAGTGAATTTTTTCAAGGGGGCTAGTGGAGGCATCAAATAACGAAGAGCATAAAGTTTCAAACTAACGTTACGCTGACACAAAGCCTCTTTTTTAAGTATTTTTTTCAAGTTTTTTATCATCGCTGACCTGCATAACGACTTGGGAGTTTTAATGTCAATAGCAAAGCCTGCAATTCTGTTTTTAGCAGGTTACTGGAATATTTGCTTTATTATTTTTCAAAATGTTTTTAATGGAAATCAATGCACCTTTCATTCTTGTGAAAAGCATGAAGAGGGCGTGAAAGAGTAAGTATAATTATCATAGATACACCTGGCTTTAAGCTACATCTCTCATATTAAAAAATTAGATTAGATTTCTTTTTGGGCGGTGGTTGTACGATGATTGATGGCTTACCTGCACTCTTGAGCTGCGATCGAGAAGTGATCTTCCAGAGTGACACGAACAACTCTGGTAAATTAACACAAATAAGTGCAGTTCGGTGCAGCTCTCTGATGCACATATTAGATAGCGAAATTTATTGTCAAAAACTGATGATAACCGTATTTGGGGTACATTCCTACCCCAGTACATTTAAATGAGAATCAATCAAATTCTAATAAATTTTTAATGTGTGCTCTCAATTCCACTGCCACAAAATATTGTAAAATAAAACCGGTTTTCAGACCAGACTTGGTCTCTAAATCATTCAACTTTTTTGGAAATGAAATTGAAAACATGGCTTTTTTTTACTTTTTGAGAAAAAAAAAACACTGAAACACTTATCTTGGGTGTACATCAATATTAATTCAGTAGTTTAAGCGAAACATATACCCAGATGTTCCACAAATCGCGTTCGACCCAAAAACGACCCAATTCTCATACGATTTGGGTCATTTTTGGGTCGAAAGCGGTTTGTAGAACACATGGGAAAAACATATATTTACTTCTGGAAATCTGTCTTTGTAATGAATAATTTTAATAAATTATTTTTTTAATAATAATAATAATGCCTTTCCATTGAGTTTCTCGCATCTCCAAGTTGGTCACGACCGACTTTAGCTTATGCTCTTGTTGCATGCTTAGAAAACGTTAGAAAATGCATTTTATCACCTATTTACAACTAGAAACTTGAAACTAATTGCAAAAAAATTTCCCCTTCTCCAGCTAAAATTACCATCCTGCTTGCTTCAATTGCTTTTGCCACTTTCTTGAGTAAGTAAATTAATGAAGGGGATGTCTAAATCTCTTAAGACCCCGTTAAAAAAATACAAAAAAAAAAAACCTTAAGTGAATCTCAATTTCATTTTTGAGTAAAACAAAAGCAAAAAACAGCTCCTTCAGGCTGCCATAAATTAAAGCCCTGCTTGAAATATATGACAGGTGGCGCGCTCTGCTGCGGGCTTTGGGGCCAAAAAAAAAAAAAAATAAAGGAAAGCTGCATTAACCAAAAAGACATTTAGACCGTGGCCACGCCCACAGCTAGCGATGCTGCTGCAAAATTAAAAGCAAATTTCCGACACTCGAGTCCTCATCTCGGCCTCGTCTGCTCGTCCTGTTCCTCCTCTAACTGGTGCGTTGTCCTGGCAGTTTTACGAGCCGGCTTTAAAATCACGTTAATGATATTTACAGCAGCAGCGGCAAATACGTAACTGGAACACCAGACACGGCAAACGGCCTTTGACCAACGCCCACTTACCCCCCATCGTCATGGTGTTAACTGTGTGAATTTGCATAACAAAGTCTCCCCCCTCTGCCTAACCGGCTGCTCATCACATCCCGCAGTTGGTATTTACAACATTTAAATTAGACATTAAATTTGAATGATGGGCTGCCAAGCAACTTTGCCCAGCTTCCTGCCTGTGGTAGCCAGCCAGGTGTGTTCTGTTCTCCGGTTTTTATTTTCTGCCAAATTTATTTAAGCTGCAGATAATTTTTGGTTGTCCTTGATTTACTTATTTACTTTTATTTTATGGCACTTAAATGGCATTTTCCTTCTGTGTCTGTGTAATTTGGCTTGTTGTTGAGTGTTTTTTTTTTGGGTTTTTTGAGGGGAAGTATTTTCTGATTTAAATGATAAGCGTAAGCCCCTTTTGCTCGTTGGAGTAGCCAAAAGGGTCAATTATTGGCAATTCTAAAGCAAAAGACATATTTTATTACAAATTTATGGTTATAGAAAATCTTACAGCTGGGGAAAAAAACCCATCAAATGCCCAATAATAATAATCCAAACATACTGGATTCAAAAAAACAATCTCTTTAACTGAACACATAACACGAATCTGTTGGCCAAAATACTCTATCACGTCAGGATTTTTGGTAATTCAAACCTATAGATGGTAAAAGAGCCTATTTTGACCATTTTAGGGCATGATTTGTAGGCAACCAATATGTCTGATTTGAATTTCCTTAATTTCATCGTAAAGTAATATTCCTAAGCTTTCAAAAAATTTGTCCCAGATAATTTTGCGATTTTTTTAAACGATGTTATAACATTTTGAATAATGTCTGACTTATTTTTGCTGTCTAAAAGTATGCTAAGCTAAATGCTGTACATCGCCTAGTAATTTTTATTCAATTATAATGAAAGTTCTCAACGACACCCATTGTATACTTGTGGGCAAGGGAACATTTGGTCGGTTCGCATACTTGTATTTAAAATGGTATAGAAGATATAAAAAAAGAAGAAGAGTTTAAAAAAATTTCAAAATTTTTTGTTATAATTTAATTTAAAACTAAAGAATATATTTTTCCAATAATGTTAAGGGGGGTAAAAACATGCGTATGGGTTGCCCACAAAACATGTCTTAAAATGCTCATAAAAGGCACTATTACCAACTATATGCTCAAATTGCCAAAAATCCTGACTTGGATCATTTTGGTAAATAGATCGAAATCATCTAGAATCACCAACACTCCTTCCATAAACTAGACCATGTTGCCTAGTGTTTTTTTTCGGTCATTTTTAAAAAATATTTTTAAGTCAGCGGAGAAAAGTTGTAAATGTGTTGATAATTTTTAACTATAGAACCGTGCTTGGGGTACATTTGTACCCCAAGGAACTTTAATCGCAAGATTTTAGAATATTCAAACATTATATGAAACAAAATCAATGTATTTTTGCTAAATTGAAAAATATCCGTTAACTTATAGTTGTTTGCGCATCCCAAATTTTTTAGTTAATTGTTGTTTAAGGGGTTTGTTTTGTATTATTTATTAATTAAATAATAAATTAAAAAAAAGTTGTTGGAATTCGAGGGCTGATCAAAAAGTTATCGGCCTGCCAATTAAGTGATAAAAAAAAAGGTGTACAGGTGGTGGCCATGATTCCGGGACTCCAGGTTATCGGAAATGAAATCGGTAAATGAGGTTATGATCAGAATTGATGTAATTCTGGCCCGTACCTCAATCATTAAAAAATTTTTTTTCTAAAATTTACAAACATTTAAAAAAAAATTAGATTTTCGACGATTTTTTTTTGTTGTTTAGTTTAAAAAAATAGTATAAAATTTTTATCTTCATGATTGAGATACGGGCCAGAATTACATCAATTCTACGTCGATTGCAACATGGCTGATCAAAATCGGTTCAGTAGAACTGGCCCAATCATGGCTACCAGGTCAAAAAACGTGGTTTAGTGAAAAACGCGGTTAAAGTTTTCAGCAACGTTGAAAATATTTGGCAAGAATATTGCTCCACTAAAACGGATATATCTGCTAAACTATTTCGAATAATTGAAAATGGTTTAAAGGGGATGAAAGGGGAATGTTCAAGCTGTAATAATAAGGCAAAACAAAAAAATCTAAAAAAAATATTTTCAAAGGTAGAAGACCCCCTTAAAGTTCAGAGCAACTTATAAAATACTCTTTAACGTTGCTCCAATAAGATGGATATATCTGCTAAACTATTTCGAATATTTGAAAATGGTTTAAAGGGAATGAATGGCGAATGCTCAAGCTATAATAAGGTAAAACAAAAAATCGATAAAAATTTTTAAAGAATCATGGGGCACTGAAAAAAATTACTCAATGCACCAGATCTTCTATTGAATTAAAAGTTGTACAACTAAATCTGTAATACGTTTCAATCGTTGTCAAAATTTGAATCGAATTTGAAAATAAATCAACGCCAAGTGACTCCAACAACTCATACGACTCGTAAGCCAGATCATCTTTCAAAATTCTATTTTTTTAATCAAATATATGGTTTGACAATGTAACAGCCAGCTCTCCGACCCATAAAAAAAATCACACATCAACAGACCCCCAAACGCCGCCCCCCCCCCCACGAAAAACATAACACCACGAGCCCCACTCTCAACATCAATTGACAACACAATCTTACTTTTATGCCACATTTAAACCTCCCCCCCCCCCTTCCCCCCATTTGAAAATATCTTCACCTTTTGAATCCCTCTCTTCCTTTCACTCCCTCTTCCTAAGATATATTGCCACCCCCGCAATTTGAAAAACACCGCAAATCCATTTTAGAGTTATTTCGACCTTTTTTCTTATTATCGAACAATACAGTAAAACAAACGCTAATAAATATACGCGTGAATGGTTGTGACAATTTAAATAAAATCAGGAAAAAAAATCAACTCTAACTGACTTAAAAAAAAATTACTCATACGACACGTGCACCAGATCTTCTCTCGAACTAAAATTTGTACAACAAAATCTGTTGTACGTTTTAATGTTTGTCAAAATTAAATTGAATTTGAAAAAAAAATAAACTCCGACTTAAAAAACAATTACTCAAACGACACGTGTACCAGATCTTCTTTCAAAATAAACTTTGTATAACAAAATCAGTAGTAGGCCAGTTCTCACAAATGTTTTATTTTTTACCCAACACTAGATTGTACAGCTTTTGAAAGCCGAATGCTTTTAAACAGCTGTTTTATTTAAAATAACAACTTTAATTCAAGAACTGTAAACATTTTTTTTTACCTTAAGTTAGTTTTTTGAATTGAGAAAATAAATTTTCTATAAAATATCATTGAGTCTATTTCATTGATTGTTAGTGTAACTCGGAAATCATTTAGCCAATGAACTTGAATTTAACTGTATAGATTTAAAATAGGAAGTTATATATTTTCGAACAGTTTCAACCCGTAAAAATGTAGTTAGTGAACTAGATTGTTTTTATACCCCCTCCGAATGGTATTCCGATTGTTAAAAAAATATTCTCGAAATACATTTTAACACTGCTGATTCATGTTTCATAAATTTCAGGTCTAAATGAAATTAATCATTAAGTATTTTGAGCAATGATGTTCAAGCCGAATCGAAAACCAACTAAATACAAAGTTATTCATTCTAGAAAAATTATTTTAAAAATGAATATTATATTTGCCTAAAAATTGTTGGTCTTATGGTAACGGTCTGTTAACTTTTGACACGATTTCATCAAGATTTAATAGTTTTTTTTCCGTTTCGATATCGACTTTAAATATTTAGAAAGAATTTATATAAATGCTTTATGTTTCTTTATTTTCCCTTTTTTACCCAACAATAAACGGGTATAAAAAATCGTTAAATATTGAACAATATTTCAATCTCTTCAATCCCAACTTGTTACTGCCATATCCACTTCCATTCATTTTACCTAATAAAGAAATTGCCTTTCCAATCAGGCAACCATCTTGTTCCATTGCGGCGCTCATTATTCAGGCATTTGGCTCTTTCGCTCTACGTTTGACAAATTTCGTGTTTAGTATGCACATTTGCCGGAGTCTGACAAATTAATGCACATTTGCGACAACATCTTCAATTCGAATCACGCGACATGTCACATTTGTGAATGGGGCGGGGGGGGCGTGGCAATGCCATTGAAAATCAAGCAGCAGCTCATTTGATGCAGCCTCCACATGAATTTGTTGTTCGTCTCGCCGTTCATCATTGTTGTTCGTGTTGTTGTCGCCGTCTCAACCAAAACACTCATCTGTGTCTAGGAACACAGCAAATGCGCAACAATTCGCTCAAGTGTAAATAAGGCTAGAGGGATGGCCCAGGAGCAGGAGCTGGGCCAGAACCTGGCTAGAGGATGGTCGGCGGGTTTTTGTGCTCGCCTTGGTGGCGTCTGTGGCGTTAAAATGACAAAACACCTGCATGGCAACTGCGATTGTCACTGGCGCTGCCACTGCTGCTGGTTTTGCAGTTATCTTTACTACGCCGGGAATTTCTGGTGAGGAGAGGGTATACCTACTTTGTCAGGACAGAGGAATAAAATAGGCTAAGAAAATTCTGGAAAATATATGTATGAGTAGAAGCCGTATTTTCATTTCTAATATACCAAAAAAATTGCGTTTTTAAACCGCAAAATTTTTGCGAAAGTGAAAATGGGAATTATAATGTGGGATATGCCTAAAAATTCCTAAAAAACATATAGTTTATTGTTGTTGCTGAGTGATTGAAAAAGGAAGGATATTCCTTATATGTTGTTTCTGCTCTTTCATAAGCTTTCAGTGGGCACCTCGCATATAAATTGTAAAAAATTGAAGAACAATGAACATTTTTAATTTTTAATACTTTTCGAGTACATTTTATTTAAGTTCATGAGAAGCAGAATACAAATTAAAACCCTTCTAGCCTTTCTCTCCATTTATTTGATATAGAGATTCCTCATTTCGGTAGAATTTCATTTCAGTTGGAAATACTCCTCAATTGAAATTGTCAAAAATAATTTCCGTGAAATTTTGATTACTTTCAAGTGTACTTAGTATTCGACATTCCATTTCAATCTTGCTTTTTTTTTATGTAAAGAAAAACTGGCAGCTGGCGCTACCTGCCACGCCCCTATATTTTACACACTCACATCTCTCTAGGTGAACCAACAGCTGCATTGTCTGTGTATCTCAGACTCCTTTCACCGTGTGTGATTCTGTCTACCTTGTCTCTCTCGCCTCCAACTGTGAACGCATTTTGGCGCACACGTGCCATTATCCCCGACGTTGTATATATGATTGTTAATGTATTTGCTTGGGAACCAAAGTGGGCCACATCGTCACTACAGAGACCTGGCGTTGCCTCCTGCCTCCACTGTTGCAGTTGTTGTTGTTGTTGCTGCCGCTGCCAAGTGTCGCCTCTGCAATTTCGGAGCTGCTGGGAGTGGACTAGGCAACATGTTGCCACTGGAGAGATAATAAGTCTGGCGTAAATTAGTTTGCCATTTTGAGTTATGAATGCGCATTTCAGCGGGATGTGGCTGATGCTGATGCTATGCTACTATGCGAGTGTGCACTGGATCACAATGGATTAAAACTTCGACTGGGTATTACTTATGAGCGTGGCTTTATGAAGACAAAGTTTTAGTAAAGGAGACTAGGCAAGTTGTTGGGAATTAAAATGTGTGACTGGTTTATGTTTGCCATTTGACGTTGCGGCTTATGTTATTAAAAAGCATCTCAAGTTATACTTGCTACTTAGTAGTTGCATCTCTTCTGGTTTCAGTTATCAGGAAGGTAATAAGTATGAGTATTGAGATAAGGTTTGTTAAATATTTATCAAAGATTTGTGCAAGCCCATTGAAATTGTCGTACATTTTTGTACATTAATAAAAAAATATTTGGCAGTTATTGTGTTTTTGTGCAATTTTTTGCAATTTAAAAAAAAATAAATCGATTTTTCAAGGTTTTTTATTGTAGCTTAGTGAAAAAAAAAAAATATATATATATTAAAGTTTCAAGCAAAATATAAAATGTTCACTTTAGCAAGAACATTGCTCCACTAAAATGGCTATATCTGCTAATCTAATTCGAATTTATTGAAATGGTATGAAGGGGATGAAAGGGGAATGTGCAAGCTATAATAATAATGCAAAACAAAATAGTCGAAAAAAAATAATGTTCAGATGTAGAAGACCCCCTTAAGTGAGAAAAACTTTTTTGTTCTTAATGTTAGTGTCTTAAAGCTCGTCATATACAAATTTAATAAACATCCACATAATTCTGTCAAACTTGATCAAAATCGGACGAGTATATCCTATAGCTGTCATACAACCAAACAGTCATAAATATCTGATATCTATATCCTATATATATTTTACCGGTTAAATCAGTTGGAGTAATGTTTTTCAAAAAGGTATGGTTTGTTTAGGAGTTTGGTCTGGTAGTTCATAATCATCATCCGGTTCAAGACACTCAATAAATCTTAACCGAACAGTTTTTAAGGGGTTCGGTTCTAAAATGCTTTCAAGACTTGGAAACTAAGCTACCAAAAAAAAAAAAAAATTTGTGAGGGTGGTTAAAGCTCATAAGGCTTTGATGTGAATAATTTTTTAATTTAAGACGATCAATGGTTTTTCATTGCATTTCAAGAATTATTAATTTTCTATTCCTTTAATTTAGAAGATTATTGGTCCAAGAACACCAGATCGGCCGAGAACAGCGTTGCTGGAAGTGAAAGTGTGCAGAAGAACCAGATGCAGTCAATGCAATGTAAAAGTAAAAGTTTTCTTATCTTCATGATTTTCAGATCTTGGTAGATATTCAGAAAATGGGTAATGCCTTCTTTTAGGCCGCGTTTAAAATCACACTTAGGAATTATGACGATTTTTGCTTATACATATAACAGCGGATAAAATTTACTATAGATACTATCTATAGGTCAGCAAAAAAGGCGAAAATCATAAGGAATATAATGTCTTACCTCAATACAAAGCCAGTTTGCGTATTCTTAGATGATGCCTTGACATTAATATTGGATCAAGAACTTACAAAAGAGCAATATTGAGCAAATATAGAGTACTATAGGAACAAAAATTGTGCTATTTATCCGATATATATGGAAATGATGGAAAGGCATCCTTGATCCGAATCCACAGTCTACAGAACCTTCTGAACCTCACAGCATATCGGCTTGTTGGTTCGAAAAGTATGTTTCTAATTTGGGAGCAATAATTTGGCTGTTTTTTATGATAAATTTAATTTAAAATAAATAAAAACATATTTCAAAATTAATGTTTTTATCCGGGGTAAAATGATGCCAAGGAAAAGGGCAAGCTGACCTAGAAGCACCTTTTAAGTGGTATTCTGTTAAAACATTTGCCCTTAAAAGTATGCTATATTTTTTAAAAGCCTTTTTATAAACCATTGCCAAGTGCTGCTACGCCCATTTTTTCTAAAAAATGCAGCCTAATGGTATGTATACTCTTAAGCAACAAACCTGATCCAAAAATCTCGCAAACTTTTCAAGTTATTAATTAATGCCACAAAAATTGAAATATTTCCTATATATTTCGTTGACACAAGCAAAGATATTTTTAAAACGTACGAAAAGCAGGCAATATTTATTTTCGTAGTTTACACCAAGATTTAATTAACATGAATATGAAATAACGGCCCTTAAAAAAAAACAAAGAAATTTTTGGATCTTGCAAAAATAAAGGTAAGCATATCCCGAAATAAAAAATCTAGCTACGGATCTGAAAATTTAAGAAACATGAATATGAAATAACGGCCCTTAGAGAAAAACTAAGAAATTTGTTGATCTTGCTGTCAAAAATCAAGGTCAGCATATCCCGAAATTAAAAATCTAGCTACGGATCTGAAAATTCAGTTTGTTGTTAACCAATCCGAACCAGTCGTTATTCCCGAGTGGTTTGCATCCCTGCTCACCAAACCTTACTTTGACCTTTGCAAGTCAATTGTATTACCTCAACTTAATTGTGACAATGAAATGCTTTAGGCGCAAAAATAAAATAAGATCTCTCCTTATTATCAGCATCTTCAGCCTTTACGCTTTCTCACTTTATGACCCATAAAAATGTTCTGATGTTTCCTTTTGCCCCATTATCTAATACCTATTTTCAATTTTTGCTGTTGACTCTTTAATTCGACCAAAAGAAAAAAGAAAGAAAACAGCATTTCCCTCTTTGCTGCTTTAGCGAGCAATAAAAATATTTTAATGCAAATTTGGTTTTTTTTTGTGTTTTTTTTTTTATGGCTGGCCCACGGCTAGCCATTAAAAGGGCTGTGTGGCACGTGAAAAAATTTCAAAAAAAAAAAAAACACAACAACAACAAGTATCTATTTAGATCTTCTCAGGTTTCGGTTTGCCTTTGGCCGGTAAACGTGGCCATAAACTAATTGAATATTTTAGGGCATTATCTATGCCATTTATTGTTTGAGTTTCGCTAGGGTGAATTTCATTCGCAGCTGCGCTCCGGAGTGAGCAGGGGGCGAAAATGCTAGCAAAAAAGGACGCTGATTTTATTTATTTATTCCTTTCCTTTTTTTTTTGCGTCGTTTTTTCTTGTTCGTGTTGCTGGTAATCTGTTTGTGTTTTGTTGTTGTATATTTGATGTATAATTTCTTCCGCTTCCTTGTTATGCCACTTCATACACCTGCCCAGCCCCCGTTTGTGTTGCTTTTGTGATTTTATTTGATTTCTGATTTGTTTGATTTTAATAATTGTCTTGTGCATTTTGTTTGATTATTTACATAAATTTAATCTGATTTACTGTAGCAAAATGGAATTGTTTCCAATTTAATAATGTTATACAAATTGTTGCCTGAAACGCATAATTAAGCACAGGTGCAAAGACCCCGCCCCTTAAGGCCTTGAGTAATATGCCTAATCATAAAACTAATCTTCATGTAGAAAAAAAAACCTCATTAAAATAACCCATACGACTCAGGGTCAGATTTCTGTGCTGTTGTGCGTTATGTGTGCGTGTGTTGACAGACCCTAAAGCATGTAATAAAACAAGCAATGTAGTTAATGTGTCTGGTTGCCACTGGTTTTTGTGGCCAACAAGTCTAACCAAGCAAAATTAACATAAATGAATTTGCAGCTGTCACTCGTAAAGTTATTACCCCAAGACAAAATGTACGAGTAAAGTACAAATCGCACTGACCTAAAGTTTAATGCTGCAGGACGTGACAGAGCGGGTGTGCGGGTAGGTAGGTGCAGCTTAAATTAAAGATGACTGGTAGTTACTGTATACTGTGCGTTTGTATGTAGATAGGGGTGGTATTACACGCAGAGAAATCGTCCCAACAAACTTAAATAATTCTTTTATCAAAATGTTTATCAAAATTGGATTGGATATCTCTAGGATATTGCATAAAGTTACAGTTTGTTCTTTAGAAATCGTTTTTTTTCAGGCCATTATTTAGAGTTTTAAAAATGGGCCTCCCTTGTATGACAATTTTAAAACATATTATCATATCCGGATCTTTTTTGTCCCCCTCATTCTAAATATTGTTTTTTTCCTTCTTTCATTTTATTCATAGACTGTTTTTGAAAAAAATGTAGTGCTGGTATTCGTGTCGTATGAGTAATTTTTATAGAAACATTAGAGAAATATACATACATATCTTCTATAAAGATTCCCTATATACCGAAACCAGATGTAAAATTATTAATGTTTATCCAAGCTTTTAAGTCAGAATTCCGTTTAAATATAGTATTCAGTTTCATTTGAGTTACAGTAACGAATTGTCCATTAACGCGCTTAACTATATTATTTAACTGTTGAAATAATTTAAGAATTTAAAAGCTTGCGATGTTTTGAGATAAATTTCTTCTAAACAATTTAATGTGTATTAGTACCCTCAAGCTCCTCTATAATCAGTGATCAGTTTTTTACCTGTATAAGGTATTATATATATAAGGTACTAGATAAATGTCAAAAACTATACACATTTATGTATATGTCTAATTGAAAAGCAATGGACTGCTGGTTAATAAATTATAAGTCATTCTTTCATAACTTTCAAATAATAATAATACAAATTAATAAAAATTTAGCTAGAGAAATAAAAGACTTACTTATCTACAGCACCGACCAAGTAGAAGAAATTTTTTACGATCACATCGACAAAAACGATAAAAATTTAAAGGATTTAGTATAATGAGAGCAATTACATGCCAATATATAGAATAGATCATTAAAGTTATCACACAGAACACGGAAGGGATCATGTCGGGCGTAGTTTGATCGGTACACCTGTAGAGATAGCGGACTATAGCTGCGAAATGCTCTGCAAGGTACATTCCAGTTTAAAAGACGTATGGGCATCACCAACAACAAGCGTATGCAGAAAAATAACACCATGACTGGTCCTACGGTTTTTAAGAGTAGGCAAGTTTAGAAGACGGAGCCTATATTTATAAGGAGGCCATCGGCGAAGAGAAGAAACTGCTTTTGAACAGATTCCAGTACACAGAGAAAAAAAAGCTCAAGATCAATTTAATCTTTGTTGGTTAAAATGATCTTTTAAAAATATAAATTTTTTCATTCAAAATATAAATTGTCTCTTAGACGTTTGTCCATAAGTGTGTGCGTTGGCTGACTGCGTTGAGACGTCATTCAATTTTTGATAAGTGCAAGGACCCCCGAGTTCGATTCCCAGACAAGGCAATGTTTTTTTTTTTTTTTTTTTTATTCAAAAGATCGTATTGATATTTTTACCACATCAAGGTAAAAATTGATATGAAAAAATGTGGAAATGACTGCCATTTCGTATAAATTTTTTTCTCTGTGTACATCTTGGTGAAGCAATATTGAGGTAACCAACAAGGGACACATATAGAAGCTTGGTGGTGTACTCCTTAGACCAGCGCTTAATGAAACCCAGCAAACACTTCGCTATATTGGATATGACGGTCCAGAACTCCTTGATTAAAAAAGTATGTGTTCAGAGAAGTATGTTTTACAATTGTCGAGTTTCACATAGAGCATAATCATATTGCACCAAGATTAAATATTGTCAAGGTCAAGTTGAAGGCATTTGTAATAGAGATGGGCGCGGGCCTAAAGCCACGAAAAAAAGGCCCGTTTGGGCCCGATTCTGTCCCTGTAATTGGGTTGTGCCGAACCACAAAACGACAAAGCGACAAAAAGAACCCAAAGCGATTCCGATTACTGGGACCGAAACAGGCTAAAAAAAACTCGTCACGGGCCTAGGCTTAGGAGAAGGTAGCTCCATATGCAGTTTGAGCTGACTTAACTAGCTGGGGAAGATCATTAATAAAAAACCCAAGTAATAAAGGTCCAAGGTGACTACCTTGCAGTACACCCGAGCAAACACATACAGTCTCGGAAGACAAAATATTAAAAATGACTTTTTGTTTTCGGTGCGAAAGATAAGAGGATATCCACTTTATAAAGTTGGGGGAAATCCCAAAGGAGACAACTTATTGTTGACATATCCTTTGGATATGGAAAATATCCAATTGATTATTAAAAATTATTCAAATGGGTCCTTCCTTAGTTTTCCTTTTAAACGAAAAAAAAATTTAAGTCTGGAAGCAGAAAAAATCAAGCAAGGACGCTGCAGTACCTGTACACATGATTTTGCCTGATTTTATAGTCATTTGACACTTACACATACACACACACACACTCAGCTGAAAATCATTTTTCTTTCAAAACTCTATTGATTTTTTAACCAATCTGATTGTGCATTTTAGTATAGACAGTAATTAGCCCTAAAAAAGTATGTTTTAAGTGCCAGGGTACATTTTTTAGATCTGAAACTAACTTGATCTGCGTATGGTATACACCTACTTTCATTCTAAAGCACATGGCTCTATCTCTGGTAGTTTCTGAGATCGACTGACTGATGCACCCAATCTCTTGTCTCGCGTGAAATTTTTTTTTTAATTTTTGTTTAAAAGAAAAGGACCTACAGTTTAAAGACATATTCGAAAGGAAATGTTCTTAAAAAGCTTTTATTTGACCAATTGCTGGTAAAGGTGATCTTTCGAATACTTGTATTCAAAATGGAATATATTCATAGAAATAATCTGGTAATATTTGTTTAAGCTAAGAGTTAAAACAAACATATTGGTTGCTTACACAGCATGCCTTAAAGTGTTTTAAATTTGCACTTTAACCCACTTTACGCTAAAATTACCAAAAAATTCTTACGTGATGTAGCATTTTGCCGAACAAAAGCACACGAAAATCATTAAGAAACACCACCACCCCATCAATAAACTGAAAAAAGTTGAAATTTGTTGCATTGAGTAATTCTCACTTAATTAAGTATAAGTGGATACAAATCACTTAACTGGTTTTTGGGTCAACATTTAAAATTGATTTTCCTGAAACTTTTTACAAAATTTAAATTTTAATATGAAAGTCTAAATGAATGTCAAGTAATACTTGTTATTTTCTAAGGAATTTGATTTTTCAACTTTTTTTTCGCAAATTACATTTTAAGCATATTTTATATGCAAGGCATATAAAAAAACTTAAGCATAAATTCGAATCGTCTTTTGATAACAAAAATATTTGTGTATGTAATCTGAAATCAAATCAGCTTACGGCCTTAAAATATGCAAATGTACAAAGTTCGATGTCTAATTATAATAAATATGTAATCTTATCTTAGCGAGATTTGTCAGTCTTAAAGTTATGTTACATCAAAAAGGAGCAGGTTGTCTTTCATCATTAAAATTAACATAATATGCTTCGAAATTCAATGTCCACAATATCCGCTGACCCAATTTTCTGAGTGTAAACATATGATGTGGCCTTAACAATGTCATATGCATCATTTATTGCTATGCCTAGGCCAACGCATGAAATGAATCCTTTGCCAAAGGTGCCAGGCATATTAAGTAATACGAAGTTTGACTTTAAGACACTAACCTACAACAATACGTGCAAAACTGTGTCAACTTAGCAGAGGCAGTTTCGGGTTTAATTCTCTCGCTAGAGAGAGAAAAGAGAGAGAGAGAGAGCGTCGTCAGGGACATGCGCTGTATCAAATACCATCCACAAAATAATTCGAACTTCTCAATGCGTTTCGTGTGTGTTAACATTGACCAAGAAAAATAAAAATGGAGCCACGACTCTGCCAGCATCCCAAAACAAGTCAGTCAAACGGCGTTGCTGTTAGCGTACACAACACTCCATTTCCCCAAAACTCCTCCGCGCTGAAGGGTGCCATCTTCGTCAGCGTAGAATAAAAGCGAGATTTACCGGCATAAGAAAATTTCAAGTGAAAAAAAAAATTGAAAGCGAGGTGTTAAATCAAGTGTGTATAATTGGCTGTCTAATCAAAATCAAATCAAATCGAATTAAATTCAAAGCAAAAGGGCAGTCAGGTGTCTGACTTGTTGCAGAAATTAAAGCCTCTGGCAGAGAAAGCCAAGTCAAAGGAGCTAATTAGCATTGTGTTTTGGATTGTTGTTGTTGTGACCTTATCCAAAAAAAATTGCCAAAGTTGGGCAATTAAAACTGCAATTAAAAAAGAAAGAAAAAGTTGTTCCAAAGAAAAATAAATCAAAATCAGTAAACCAAATCAAATGAAAATATAAATCGAAAAAAAAGAATTTTTGTGTGGAATTTGTTATCTGATGCCTCAAACAAACAAATCAAGCCAAAAACAGAGAATTTCAACCAAAATTTAAAATAATTAACTTATAAAAATAATCAAAATAGAAAAAACCAAAATTAAAATATATAATAAATGTATACAAAATTTATATAAATATATCATTGATTATACACTTAAAAAAATTGCCCTATTCAACTATAAATAATATATCTACCATATTGATACAATAAACGTCTAAAATCTTCACTTCACAATCAAAAATTCAAATCAAAAACCATAAAAAATATTATCTCCAATTTATTCATAATAAAACCGTACAATAAATGGCATATGGCATGAATCAAATTCTATATTGTAATAGTGCATCAGTTTAATTATTCATAAGACCATTAATAAACGAGCAAAAAAATATACAAAACAAATGACAACAAAATTAATCAACAACCACCACCAAATCCTGAAACAGACAAAAACTATCAATTAAAATATAATCAAAAAATCTTTGACATTTTGACCCCATTCCACCATTCCCGTACAATTAATGTGTGTAATGAAATAAAAGTGCATTAAACTAAATAAATTGTAGCTCTTTATGCAAGGCAATAAATAGCACAAAATTTCAAATGGCAAATAGCAATAAATCGAGTTTCGATGTGTTATTTAAATGCATTTAAGCATTTCTATTTCTGTGCGTGACCGTGTGTGTGTGCGGTGTACCAGTGTATTGGTGTAATTGGGCATACATTAAAATATTTGAAAAAAAAAAATTTATATTTATAAATTATTGAGGCTTATAGAAAGATTTGGTCTGCAAAAAATATAACAAATGTTGCCCTGTCAATTTGTGCATAATTATGCGTGCGCGTGTCTGTGTCTATGTGTGTGTGTCTGTTTTAAATACTTTAATTAAAAGCCTGGCATAAACAATCGGCCAATTTGGATTACCCTTGGGAATACGGGAATTAAATTCAAATAAAGCATTTGGTAAGTTTTATTTTAATACCTAAATAAATAGCCAGCGAAATTATTGCAAAATTCTGATTATTAAAGTTTATTAAATAAAAGTATTTTGGGATTTCTAAATTTAATAGACTTTCACAGACTTAAATGTTGTGCTGAAAATTTTCTTAATACACAATTAATGCAAAAATTCTGTGCTTCACAAATTCTTTACTTTTGGGACTAAATATTTGATTTAAATATGTCCATTCTGATTGACAAAAACTAATGTTGTCACGTTATTTTTTACAAAAAAAAAAAAATTTGAACAGCTCATGAGTGTCAATGCAATGCTAATATTTCAATTTATGAAGTATTTTGATAAAATTAATTTTTTTGTCGATCCGAGTACAAGGCTTGAATATGGACATATCCGAAAAATGATCTACCAAACTAAATTTTCAAAATTAATTGCAATAAATGCTTAGAACGTTAATAGTGCTCATAATATTATAATTCAGATCAGAGAAATTTCTAAATAAATTTAAAAAAAGATTAATTAAAAAAAATAAAAATTTTAACAAAAAAGTAAAGACCTTTAACAACAAAAATAAAGCAATATTTGATATACCTGATATTTGACCAAAAAAACGGGGAACAAGTGTCTCTTAAATACGAAAAGGGGAATCAATGGCTTTAGTTAATGACTTTAAAAATTAAAAAGTTTTGGAAAAGTCTACTAGAAGCAGAAATTAAAAAAAATTGAGTTCGTTGTCTTTAAGACCGTTTGTTTAATGAAAAGTTGTGTGCATTGTGATGGACGACGAAACTAGTGTAAAAATGAACTTAAACAGATTATCCATCCCTTAAATTAATACAAAGCAGAAAGGTGGTTCTCTTAACCAATGAATTCCACCAATTAAAGTTCAAAAATCCAATCAGAAGGTTTTGATATATCAAGCAATTGGATCCAGCGGCCTTAGAACAAGTTTATTTCTCACACAGGACTTTGTAAGCGCCGATATAAACATAAAGATGGGTTTGAAAAACACTTTTAGCATTTTATCGTAAATACAATATGATAACAATATTTTAAACAGATTTGGATACCGCAAATGTGCCCGTTGATTTCGATAAAAACTAAATTTTTGGCGCAAAGTAGAACACCCCAAATGCTTCAGAGCATCGACCTATACATCGATATTGGGCATTTGTCGAATGGAATTTGAAAAAGGATAGTGAAGTTGCTGAAAATCTGTAAAAGTTTTTAGAAAACTGCGTAATGGCAAGTCGAAACGTTAAATAAAAAAATTGTGCATAATTCAATAAAAGAGGTAAATTAAAATAATTCTATATAAATGAAAGGAAAGCTTTTTCTCCAATAGGTTGTGACAAAATTAAAAGTAAATATATCTATCTTAAGTGCAAAAAAAAAAAATTTGATCAAATCGGAATAGAAATCTTAAAGTTATTAGCAAAAGAATGTGTGCAGTTACTTTTCGGTTCAGTCCTTTTTGTGTCTCAAAAAACTTTGATTTTCAAATGGCCCATAAATAAGCTTTAAACTGCGCTAGGTGCTCCTTACTATACCAACTTTTAGTTGAAACCATTTTGTACCTTCTAATGTTAAAACACTCTTTTGGCTCATTACTTATTACATGTTTAAATCCGGCTAAAATAGGGGTGGTTTTTTTCAATTTAGCGTGAAAATACAAAATTTGAATTGCAACCATCTTAATGATGGGAAAAAGATAAGTTATGCAAATATCCCTAGTCACAGATATCCTAATAGTCACTGATACGAGCCCCTGCCTTCCACATCCTGTTCAAATATTGGGAATTCGTCGTTAGTTAAGTTTCCCAGTGTTTTCATTTAGCTGGACGGAAATTCCCAAGTGTTTCTGTTCTGGTTGGCAAGTCAGCATCTGCATTTTTAATATCTATATGTATTTTGGTTAATGAACACCTTTAAATAGTTCATTAACAAATAATCTAATGAACTAGATCATTCGAACGATCTTGATTCTCTAACTCAGTTAACAGTGTGCAAAAAATACTATTTATTTTAAAATGAGCCTCATTAATTAGAGGGTTGTCTTCGTGTCATTTTCGTTTTACCTCTTTGAGGTTGAGTACACTGCTCGACGCATGAGACATGATAATCTAGTAGGTTCTTATCATTGTCTATATTCAGTGCGAATAGCTTGTCATTTTGACATAAAACAATACAACATGAAGGCTTACTAGATTATCATGTTTTATGCGTCGAACAATGTGAACTCAGCCTACGGTTGTATGCCGTGATCTTTAACGTAAAAACGTAAACGGAATCTGATTTTAAAAATAAATTTTTATTAATTTGAAAGTGTTTTTTCGGCATAAGCCTATTTGAATGAATATGAAGATCTGACCAATTTACCTTTACTTTTTGTGATGAAACAAACACACTGTAAATCGCTCCTGCCACGGCACCTCACTGACGCACGACTCTTGCTCAGGAATCATTTTCGTGAGTGCGTGCGCGACCGAGATTTGGACTAACAGACGCCTAAAAAAAAAAATCACATTCTCAATTTAAAGAATCCTGTTTTTCTATTAAATGTTTTCCCCTACTAATTTAAGCACGTTTAAGCTAAATCAAATAATAAATTATGCATTGGTTTGGCACTTATTGAGGCAGAAATAATTGTTGAAACAATGTTCTTCTATAATGTGTTTTTATTTTTTGTTCTATTGATTTTTCCTTTGCTTGTATTTTGGCATAAAAGCCAAATTAATTGATTTCGAATGTTGGATTTCCAATTTTCATTCACTGAACTGGCAAGAGAGTAAAATAAACAGAGCACTTGACAACTTTCCAACACCAGACACCGCCCCCCCCCCTCGCAGTCACCTTGTATACAACAATATGTATTCTTATATATTTTTTTTTTTTTTTTTGCCAATCTTGACTGTTGATTTTGGGGCACGTCTCCTGTGTCCCCCTTCTAACGGCAAACTTTGTTGTTATTGCATGTAATTAATTTTGCTAGAAGCTCTGGGGATCGAGAGAATGTTGCCTGAGCAACCAGATACAAACAAAAATATAATAATTAAGTTAAATTTTTGGCTTAAAATGTTTTGATATATTATGCATGAAATGTCGCCAGTTCAGTGAACTTCAATTTAATAATTAAGCAGAGTAAAATTTTTGAAAAACAGCAAGCAGCTTAAGTTAAGGCAATAAGTCTTATTAATTGGGCGTCTGAAATATTGTTTATTAAAATTCTGAACAAAAGAAAATGCAATTTTCAAATTAATATTCAAGGGAATATTGACTCAACTAGTTTGTTATCTTTCTCTTTGAGAAAATTGGTGGCCCTGGGGACGAAGCTGAGCTAGATGCTGCAAAAAGCAAAAATGGTTGTCAATAACATAAAGGAATACAAGGACTCTAATCTAAGTTTCTACTCACTGTACTTGAGTTCTTTATGCATTTTACAGCTCACTGGGCAAACAAATATTACATTTACTATAACAAAAATGTAGTCAAGAAAAAGTCTTTTGATATGTGTGTAGTTTATTTTAAAGAAATTTCTACTTTTATGTATATTTTTTTATATTTGTGCTTTTCATATTTTCCTTTCAGAAATGGGTTAAATTACCGATTGAAATTGGTTTAGTTTGAGTTTATTAATTGCATTATTTTATAGCATACTTTTTGGGGCCTTCGTAATTTCTCTAACCTCTCATGAAGCAACTGACATAACTTCATAAATGATTATTCAAATTCTGTCTAAGCAAAGACTATGACACTAATACACAGCTGCAACGTTAACCAGCTTAGTCAGGAAGTTGGTTCTTTCGCTTTCCCCTTCCGCCAGCTTCACCGCAAATGCCGACGTGCTCAAGTGCATGACAAATATGGTCGAGGTAAACCGGGCAAAGGCAAATTCTGCCATCAGCAGGAGCAGCAGCACAAGCAACAGCCATAACCATTAACAGGCACCACAAGCTATCTATGTGCATGGGTGTGTCCTTTTAGAGTTCTCTCTCTCTCTATGTGTGTGTGTGTGTGTGTGTGTGTGATGCAATGCAAAGCTTAAAAACCAAACGACGTAAACAATTTGTAAGTCATGTGTAAACATCATAAGTTACGCGCATTCGTTCCAATTATAAGCACTTAAATGTCGCACCAGCCTAGCCCAAGGAGCTGGCACGTAGGCGCAATGTGCATAAATATTACACATACGCCACGTACTCCGCAGTCATAAAAACAAACAATATACATACACACGCAGCCTGTTTCGGAGTCTGAGTTGGAGTCGTGTCGCGTCACATTTACTTGTCTAAGTTAAACAGCAGCCAAGTAATTAGATTTTTCCACATGAAGGCAAAAAACCAGACGGTGACACACTGTGTGCAAATACCGAGTAGTTTCAAGTGTAAACAAAAGGCAGGCCACGCCCACAAAACACCAACGGCAGCAGCCCATACAATTCAATTAAAAAAAGAAAAAGGAAAACTTTCTGTTGCAAAAACTTAATGCGTTTAATGCGTGAGGGGCAAGCAAATGGATTAGTGGGTAAGGGAAATGTTCCTTTTGTGTTGGCTATAACTTGGCTAATGCACTGGAAAAAAATAAAGACAAGACAATTTTTTGGATTATCCAACTTTCCAAAAATTATTTATTATTATATATTGTCATTTTAAGTATGTCTTCATACTTAAAACCAAGGAATTATACCATAACCGAAATTAACCGTTTCAGGTATTGAAACCGGAACCGATATGAACATTTTTTTAAGAACCGATCACCGTTTAGCATTTTAACAGGTTCCGAAAAATCCGGCACCATACCGAATCGCTTATACCGGCGCAGTTTCGGTTTCATATTATTAATCTTACTGACTTATGATTATTTCAGAAAAAAGTATTACATCTTAGAAATTCCTCCCTTAAAGAAAAACCAGAATCAAATTCTTTTTTTTAAGATATTTTAGACAAACAGAAAAAGTTTCTAAAAAGCGGAACATATTTTCTTTGGTAAAACTAAACCCTCTAAATAAATTTGTAAAAGAAGTCTTTCTTTCTGCAATATAAAAATGTTGAAAAATTTTTTATATAAATTTTACAAGGTTTTAAAGTTTTTTTAATTTAAGTCAAGTTTCGCCCTCAAATTTAGAAATATTACACAGGGCAACAGCCATTTCGCTCTGGCCTTCGCGATGCAAAATTCTGTTCCTTTTCTGTGCCCTGATTCCAAAACTGGTCTCGGTTTTTTTCATCAGCTCTTGTTTTCGAGAAATCGCGGAAGAACCATTTTGCTGTTTTTTTAGCTTATTATAAATATATTATATTATATATTTAGAAAAATGTTATGTAAGGGAAATCTTAGGCAGATTTTATGTTCTCAACTGTTTTATATCGTTTTTCGAGTTTTTTTGTTGAGTATTAAATGGACTACATTGGACCGTTGTCTTATCTATCCAAATGGCAAAAGCTTTTGCCAAAGATTTTTGGCTGGGATACAGCAGATTTTAGTGCCGATTATTTCGAACCATAATTAGAAAATATTTTTATGCATTTTGGAAAAATTTTAAATAAGTTTAGGTCCGATTTTTAACTGTCACATAAACTAACAAACATCAGAGACAAATTAAAGTTTATCTGACACATAGATTGAAGATGAGAAAGATAAACTTATAACAGATAGTTCTTTGTGGAAAATACGAAATTGGACCTAAGCAAGCTTGTCTGGGTGACAATAGAACAGAGAATTTCTTAATTCAAGGTCGAATTTTTTCTGAGTGTTGAGATACCAGTACGTACAGGTATACCGAAATAAATATCTTGGTACCGAATCGGAACCAAAATTAACTGAAAACCCAAAAAAAAACTTTAGCCGAAATTCTCATTTCGGTACGCACCGGAAACGGTACCGAAACCGATATTTGTTTCGAGATTTATACCTCCTTGAAACTGATGCACAAATTACAATCAGCTATAAGACTATTTTCTTACCTTGTAAGTGGATTATCCAAAATTTATTTAGCCCATAGAACTTATTATTATGTATTCTCATATTTTTAGAGGCAACAAGTACAAGAAATTCTATTAACTAATTAACTTATCTCAATCATCAATAATACTAGAGTTAAAACTGCTTTTTTTCCGCCTTTGTGGTGGATTTTCCGAAATATATTTAGGCCATAGATCTTCTTATTATTTATTATTATATTCCTAGCGCTATAAGTACATGAAATTCTTATAACCAGAATACAATCAGCTAAAATATTATAATATAATATTTTCCATAATTTATTTAGCCCATTGAACTTATAATTATATATTGTCATATTTTCAAAACAATTACAGGAAATTCTTTTAACTAAAAACCTAATGATTATCAGCTTTAATACTAGAGTAAAAACCCCTTTTCTTCTGACCTTGGGGTGGATTTTCCGAAATTTATTGAGCCTATAAATCTTCTTATTATTTATTCTCATGTTTTTATAGGCTACAAGTGCAAAAAATCTTTTAACTAAAGAACTAACTACAACAAGCTATAATAGTAGAGTTAAAACTAATTTTTTCTGAACTTGAGGTGGATTTCCCGAAATTATTCATTGTAATTTTCTTACCGCTACAAATACTAGAAATACTTATAAATAAATCAGCTAAAGTACTGGAGTTAAAACTTCTGTTTACTTAGCATGGGGTGGATTTTCCAAGATTTATTTAGCCGGTACAACATGTTCTTATAATTGTCATATTTTTAGAGCTACAAGTTCAAGACATATTTATAATTAAGACACTTATTTCACTCAGCTCAGAGAACGAATTTTACTAAGATCGGCTGAAAAGTAAAATTTCATCTTAAACCCCTATACTTCGTACTTGCTAGTGGATTTAACAAAGTATGCAAAATTATTTTTACATATAAAAGAATTCGGAATTAACATCAGGAACTCAAATCGGTCCAGTTATTTCCATTACCAATAAACACCAATTCATTTCTCTTTATAAACTAGAAAAATATTGTGAGCTTATTTAGAAATAAATTATTTTCACCACTAATTATTTTATTACCTTTTCCACTCTCTGCTCTAAAACTTTTCCCAGTGTATCTGCTCTCGCACTTGTCATAAAGTTCCCTCCATATGCCACATGCCAAATCTCTTGAGTGCGCTTCGCTCCCTACCCAAAAAAACAGCGCGATTTCGCCAGCAGTTCTGCCTTGCAGCCTTTTGGGTGTTTGCGTTTTACCTTCCAAAAAAAGGAGGAAAGTTATGGTAAAATCTCGCATTACACCTTCATTGCCTGTATGTGTGTGTGTGCGTGTGTAACTTATGTACGTATATTTATGCAACTTTTTCGCGCCCCAGCTAAAAACACGTGACTTGAAGCGACAGTTGGAAAGTTGTAGGCAAACTTGTTTGGTGAAAAATTGATGCCACACCTTTTCTCACTTTTACTGACAAAACAGACAACAACAAAATTTGCACTTTAATGAAAAAACATGGCATAATTAGCCAAAAAAAAATAGTGATAAATTTAAGCCTTTTAGTGAAACTTTTGTTATTTGGAATGTGGGAAAGCTTTCAGCAGAACGTGAAATCAACTTTTTTTGACTTTAAATTATGATATAATAAGTATATAGATTTTTTCTTAAGATATTCCCAAAATGTATTTATGGCTGCAAATAATTTTAATTCCTAAACTTCCGTGTTTTTTAACCGATCAGCATATTTGTTGATTTAATCTAAGAACTAGAACTTGAACTGCTTTTTACAAAAAACATTATGAATTTCCATTTAAAAACAACAGCATTAATTTGAACTCTACTTGCGAACTTATAATAACATAACATTTTAAATTGTGGCCCACAGGCAATTGCATGTTTGGCTCATGTTGCATGCAATGTCTAGTTATCTCACTCTCCCTTTCGCATTCTCTCTCTTACACGTATGTTTAAAATGCATACAACCTGAATATGGCCCTAGGAGATATATGTTCAAAATATAAAGTCCAATTTATGCATATTTTAAATAATATGGACTTGCATACGCAAAGTTTAGGTGACCACAGCAACAATGTCTATGCGTGTGACCGTGTGTCTGTGTAGAGGTGAAACGCTGCCAGGCTTTGTGCTTTGGCTCTGAGCTGCTTTTCGGGCCAAAGTATTAGAATACTTTTCTGTGTGCGCAGATAACATAGTTGCACATAAATCATGTCATAGCCCAGATAAAGAGCAAAAATATTCTGAAGCATAAAAAGCAACTGCCAAAGAAAAGATGAAGACTTTGGTCTTTGATTTAGTCCGCTTTCGTTTTAGTGAAATGTGCTTAGAATGGTTAAATATTAAATAAATAAAATTCAATTACCCCTGAAAGATTTGTTTGTTTTTGCTTGTGACGATTGCGTACATACAAATTCCTTGAAATAAAATAAGTAATCAAACTAAAAGTATAAGAAGGCCCTTAGGCTTAACAAAAAGTCTTAAATATTGGGGTGAATAGAGCAGTAAGAAGAAGTTTTTTTTTTGCAGAGAGAGTATTCAAAAATTGGTCCGCTTTTTGTAACGCCCAGAGAGCAGAAAGAGAAAATCTCGATTTTAAAAATAGGCTAATAAATCGTATTTTCTCTTAATTATATAAGGCTATAGCGCAATACACCATTTAATAACGTGTTAGGGCGTTAGGATTGACAGTTAATGCCTTTTCTGCAGGATATTTCACTTGGACACTGAATCTCGAAATCATAAAAACTAGCGCTGCAATTAGCTAAGAGTATTAGTTGACATTGTAAGACAAGGAACGGGAACTACTTACGTGGCTTGCTATTTAAGTTCCTGACCTAGGTCACTAAAAAAAAAAAAAAAAAAAAAGGTCACTTCTAGCCATTTTAGGACCAATTGGCCTTTTCCCAAAATAGTTTGGACTTTTATCGATAAAATCTCCATACAACTCATTCATGTGTGATCACGTTTGATATCGATTAACGATTAATCAAAAACTTACCTCGGCAGAAAAATTTAATTAACTCGTGAACATTTTCGTGCAATCATTTTTCACAACTTTCGACGTGGATTATCACGACAAGAGTGCAACGATGAACTCACATCTTTGTATGGCGATGAAGCACCATCCTATAGCACTGTGAAAAATTGGTTTAATGAATTCAATCGCGGTCGACGCTCGCTCGAAGACGAAGGTCGTGAAGGTCGTCCAAAAACAGTCGTTGCGCCAGAAAACATTGATTCCGTTCGTGAACTCATAATGCAAGATCGTCATGTGACATACCGTGAGATAGAGGCATCCTTGGGCATTTCTTCCACCAGCATACATTCGATATTGCATGAACACCTGGGCGTAAAAAAGGTTTGTTCTCGTTGAATCCCGCACAATTTGACAATCGCTCAAAAAAAGCATCGTGTGGATTGGTGCAAAGAAATTTTGAGAAAATATAATCGCGGTGTTTCAAAAGACGTTTATAAGATCGTCACAGGTGACGAATCATGGATATATGCTTATGAGCCCGAATCAAAACAGCAATCGACCGTGTGGGTCTTCGAAGACGAGCCAAATTCAACAAAAGTCGTTTGTGGAAGAAGCACTTCGAAGCAAACGGTCGCCTGTTTCGTCGGTAAAAGTGTTCATGTGGCGACTGTTCCGCTTGAGCGACGTAGGACGGTCAATTCTGAGTGGTACACCACAATTTGTTTGCCTGAAGTTTTCGGAGAAATTCGAAAAACGAACAAGAGAAGACAGATCATTGTGCACCATGACAATGCGAGCTCTCACACATCAGCTCACACCAGCGCCTTTTTGACCGCCCAATGACTTCTTTTTATTCCCACACATCAAGGGAAAAACGCGTGGTCAACTATTTTCGTCGCCAGAAGATGCTGTTCAAGAGTTCAAAAACCATGTTTTGGAGGTGTCTCAATCGGAGTGGAAAAAGTGCTTCGACAATTGGTAATAATAAAATAAAACCATTTTTGATCATAAATATTCGCGTTTTCATTATTAGGCCAGAAATATATATAGCAACCTACGTAGAGTATATAAATACATTCTTGATCAGCTTCAACTGTCGAGTCGATATCGATGGCTATTCATTTGTCTGTTCATTCGACTTTCTGTATGACCACGTTAATCTTAGAGACTATAGGATTATATTATACGCAGAATAATTCTGTTTTTATCGAGTTTGAAAATATTAAAAAATTTTTGTTTATGATTTTGGATATATTCAGTGGAGCTTCCGGAAGATGGGTGTTCCCATCGGAGTTGTTTAGAGCATTCTCCCATTCTAGAGGTGTTAGGGTGAGTCCAACTCAGGCTGATAGCCTCAGTTCTCTGTGTTCTCAGTTCTCAGGCAACAAAATTCAACTTTTTATTAGATTATCGAAAGAATGGTAATGATTCTAGATGATTTTCATGTGATAAAAAAGCCGAAAGCATGCCGAGCCCTTCGCCAAGAGAGCAAACTAATCAGCAAAGCCAATCAGTCACTGGCCGACATTCGATAAAGTAGGTCAGAGCCGCTTCCACCAATACACTCTCACATTTTCGCCTCGCTCTTGTTGACAAACGCTGCTGAAAAAGCCTACCTTCTTAAGCTTTTTCCATAACTCTTACAACTAAATTGCGTCCACTATTTTTCAGATAAAATATTAATGCCAATTAATTGCTCATTTCCTCCCCTCATCCTAACCTTTGGCACCACGATCTACCCCCAACTCTCCAAACTTTCTCTGAAATGTGACGCTAATCCCCAAGTAATTGTCTGCTTAGCGCTTACTGTCAATTTATTGAGTTTTGTGTGTGTTTTTTCTTCTGCAAAGGACTCGCACCTGTCGCTCGTAGTTACCAACGTCGATATTCCTTGCCCTTGCGCAACAGAAATTCCAGGCACACGTAGTTAGCACGTCCCAAACTTTCTTCTACTTCAATTTTTATTATGCGATTTTATTTATTTTGATTTTGCTCCCTGGAGAAACTTTGGTAGCAAGAGAAGAGGGGATGTCTAATGATGTTAACTGCTAACGGCTTATCCGTTGAGCAAATCGGCTTTGGATTTAATAAGTTTGAGTAAAGTGTGCAGGAAGGTTGACTGGCTTTTGCGGATAGTTGCCATAAAGTTAAACTTACTCGTGTGTGTGGAGGAAGAGAGAGAGTGTTCATTTTGGGACTGTTCTTAATTATTATCTGGCATGTGCTGAAGTCCACAGAAAAATTGACGCGGTGGGAAAACGAAACTCAATGAACTGTTCGGGCGTTGCTTCTCTCCATATGCAATTTCAATTTTCTCACATCCGCCGAACATAAGGAAAATGCAATTATTTTTGCGCTACTTTTGCACCCACTTACACGGCTCCGGCTCTGGTTCCTGCTCCTGCCCAGGGGTCTCTTTCGCTTCCGGCTGGCCCAATGATGGTCATAAATTTTTAAACAACAGAAATTACAATTACTGGCACGCCAAAGGAGAGAAAATTGTGAAAAATGCATAATGAAAGCAATCCATATTAAAATATAAATCACGCAATGCAGCGAGGATGCAGGACAACGCTCACACACACACGGATACTGGGAACAATAATAATATGGCCAGCTGTCAGTCAACACGCCTGTGGCAAAAGACTGGGCAAATAATTAATTGGCTGCATTACGACAGCTGTTGGTGGTGGTGGTGGGGAGGCAAGAAAGAGATGGCAACAGTTGGGTAAACATTTAAAGTACCTGCACCTGTCAATGCCATTCCGTTCGGCTACTCCTCCTCGCACACAATGAAAACCACTTCTCGCAAAACCATTATGGAGCATAATTTTCAACTTGTTGTGGTCGCCCCTTATTGGCGTCCATTAAAAGCGCGTAATTGTGGTGAAAAGTGGTTTCACTGAAGTGTCCACACACACATCCAGTGGCCGCCACTGAAGTGTCATCTGCTATTCACATTACCAATTCGTATACATCAAATTTCTTAAGCGACGCCAATTATTATTGGTAACATAATTAAGTCAATTGAAATAAACGAATTAAAGTTGTGCCTGGAAAAATTGAGGGGCTTTTTTTTTAAATTCAAAATGAGGAATTCGCACAGTGGAGCCGTAGCAAAAGTCATAGAAAAAAAATAAAAAAATTAAAAAATTAAAAAAAATAAAAAGAAAAAAAAAAAATTAAAATAGCATCAGTTTAAGAAAATATTTCAACATTTTTTTAAATTAAAAATGAGGAATTCGCACAGTGGAGCCGTAGCAAAAGTCATAGAAAAAAAAATAAAAAAAAAAAAAATAAAAAAAAAAATAAAAAAATAGCATCAGTTTAAGAAAATATTTCAAATTTTTTAAAATTAAAAATGAGGAATTCGCACAGTGGAGCCGTAGCTAAAGTCATAGAAAAAAAAAAGAAAAAAATAAAAAAAATATTGTGTTGGTTTTTAGCGACCTGATCTTCGTTAATTTAAAGTTTCGTTATGCTGGCTCAAGGTCCCACCCGTGTAATGAAACACAAGTTAATCGGACTCCGATGAGAGTCAGAAATATATTGGGACATTAATATTAACATGTGTTTCATTACACGGGTTGGACCTTGAGCCAGCATAACAAAACTTTGAATAAAAAAACGAGAAGGCAAAGCTAACTTCGACTGTGCCGAAGTTTTAATACACTTGAAAAACTTTACTCCAACCGATTTATCCGGTCAAATATATATAGGATATAGATATCAGATATTTAAAAATTTTAAATCGTTGATAATAAAAATTTCATACCATAAAAAAAACTTTTCTTAGTAAAACACATTTTCCGACCGATCGGTCGTCTGGCAGCTATATGCTATAGTCATCCGATCTTGATAAATTTTTTCAAAATTATGTGAAAGCTTATCAAACTTATATATACCAAGATTGGGGACGCTACGATAGAAAACAAAAAAGTTTTTCTCACTAGAAGTAGTTTTTTTGACTGACCCTTTATATGGCAGCTATATGCTATAGTCATCCGATTTTGATAAATTTTTTCAGAATTATGTGAAAGCATATAAAACTAATAAATACCACGATTGGTGATGCTACGGGAAAACAAAGAAGTTTTTCTCACTAGAATAGTTTTTTGAACGACCGTTTATATGGCAGCTATATGCTATAGTCATCCGATTTTATAAATTTTTCATTGTGAAAGCATATAAAACTAATAAATACCAGGATAGGTGACGCTACGATAGAAAAACAAAAAGTTTTTCTCACTAGAACTAGTTTTTGGACCGATCGTTCCTATGGCAGCTATATGATATAGTCATCCGATCCGGCCGGTTCCGACATATTAGTTGCGTGCAGTAAAAAGAAGACTCTGTGCAAAATTTCAGCTCGATAGCTTTAAAACTGAGAGACTAGTTCGCGTAGAAACAGACGGACAGACGGAGACGGACGGACGGACAAGCGGAAATGAACTCGGCTCGTCGTCCTGATCAAGAATATATATAGTTTATGGGGTCGGAAATGAATATTTCTATGCGTTACAAACTTCTGGCAAAATTAATATACACTTTTCAAGTGTATAAAAACATAAAAAAAAAAAATAAAAAAATCATCAGCCTGAGAAAATATTTCAAAATTAACAACTGGAACCTGTTGCCTCTGCCCCGTATCTCAACTTAAAGTTACCGCAAACTTTTCATGCATTTAACATTTTATAAGTCTTGACGGGGCTAATAGCCTGCATTCAGAGCAGCAGCAGCAGCATTGTTGCTCATTGTCGCCGGCCCTTGTTGTTATAAGTTTTCTTGCATGTAATCAGTTAAGGATATTCATGGACATGACTATGGTTTTAGTGCGCGCACACACACACACACAGCGGCAGAGGGTAGAAACTTGGAGCGTTGCCTGGCGCCAAGTCACAGCGGGTCTAACTCAAAAATAAAAACAAAATAATAGCATTCAACACAAAAAAAAAAAAAATGTCCTGCTGCAATGCTATGCAAATCCTGGCCAGCAACACAACTCAACATGAGTGCCGAGATGGAGCCACTTGCTGAACAGCATGGACATGGGTCCAGTGCGAGTGCGATATATGGCCTGCCTGGCTTTAAGCACATAATCAGGCGATTTGCAGGCATTAGGAGACGCTGGGACAGATGCTGCTTGCATGTAGTTCGTCAGCTTTTGTCTTCGGTTGGTGCTTTGCTGCAGTGCTTTAACCTCAAATACTCGGCACACTGGTCCAGATTTTCAGAAATTCTTACCAACTATTTGTGGGCTGAATATACCACAGTGCGCCTTGCATTCACTGCGATACAACTTAAAACAACAAATGTAAGAAGCTCGAAGTCTGCTAAACATTCACTGCAGCTTAAGAATTTGTCAAACTGGCAAACTGGATTTAAAAAAAATAAATAAATTACACTGTATGTAGATAATTTATATCGGTTTTTTTTTGTTTTTGTAAAGTGTCGTCTTAGGCATAACCTTATGTTAAAGCAGCAGATAAAAACAATTTTAATTTTATTTCGGTATTCGGTTTTCTAGTTTTTATTTTGGTATACCGTAAAATTTTATAAAATTGCTAAAAAACAATATTTTGACTGGACTACACATATGTACGATAAAATTTGATATATATCAGTTTTCGGGCGTTGAAGTGTATATAAATATTCGCCATAAAAAAGTCACAAACTTGTATTCATTAAATTGTTAACTTTTAATTTATAATATGAATGTACAAGTTGATGATAATTCTGAAAATTATTCCCATGTCAAAAATTATAAAGAAACATATAGATAGATCCAGTAAATTGTGTTTTAATCTTGGTTGTGCATTTTGCCTTATGTACGATTGTCTTTTTGTTAAAGATGATGACTAAAAAAAATCCCGAATACACTCAGAAACAAAATAACAAATTTCGTTCTTGAATAGGGGAAACTTAACGTACAAACGATCTCAAAAACTGACCAAGTTTGTAATTTCCAAAACATAAAACAAAATTCTCATTTTTAGTTAGTTTTTTGATTCTAAAGTCTTTTTTAATGCTTACTTTTATGTTTTAAGGATTTTGTACTGATTCACTCGAATTTTAAGAACATATTTTTAAAACAAAACGGTATAAATTCAATCAGGCATCGTTATTCCTTTTTGGATTTACAAATATCAAGTGGCTATTTTAAAAAGAAATTTAAATACCTAGAAGTGGCATCTCATACAAATTTTTTTGAATCCCTTCTTAATTTTTACTTATTTCAGTGGACAGCTAAATAGACGTTTTAGGGTTTTATTACTAACCAGAATTACATCAATTCTGATCATTACCTCATTTACCGTCTTCATTTCCGATAACCTGGAGTCCCGGAATCATGGCTACCAGCTCTTCTCCTTTTTTTGGAGTTTATGATTTTATTTCTAAAATGTGTAATGCTTCGTAACTTCTCGCTATGTAATCTTTCTCTGTCGGCTCGTGAGCTTAATGACAATTGCTGGCGGGTTTTGTTGCAAAATGCGGGTCCCACCAGCACGATCCGCCATATAAATTTCTTTGTATGAGAGATGTCGCTTCTAGGTGTTGTAAATTCTATGCTATTATAAATTTAAATTATTACAATTATTCCAAGGTTTTCTATGTGCTACACATTTGCAGATGCAGATGACTTATTTAAAAGCCTTTTTTACACGATGTTAATGTACCTATTAATAATTCCTTAATTTTAGCATATTTTAATTTTCTAATTATTATTTTGTCATAATTTGGATTCAAACTATCAAAAAATAAGAGTAGGCGATATTTATGACTTATTAATAGGATCAATAATGATGTGTCAGAACTATGTGGCATATTAAACTAGCATAAAAGCCGGCGCTGTTCCGATATCAAATCGGTTTGAAGCGAAATTAATGAGGCAAATTTTTATTGGATTTTCCAAAAATTAAAAAATTATATTTTTATAAATTGCTCTCGTAGATCTTACAAAATGTGTTTTTATACTAGGGATGCAAACTGTACGGTTCTGTGGTTCACAGAGTT
Source organism: Lordiphosa mommai (assembly GCA_018904225.1). Classification (NCBI taxonomy): domain Eukaryota; kingdom Metazoa; phylum Arthropoda; class Insecta; order Diptera; family Drosophilidae; genus Lordiphosa; species Lordiphosa mommai. The sequence goes on from JAEIFT010000177.1 coordinate 66,209, forward strand.
TTTAAACAACCGGTTCTGTTCATAATACGGTTTTTGTATCAATCCGCACCGCGGTTTTGGTTCGGTTCGGCGGTTCAAGGATATTATAGTATCACGCATGATCGCTGTTTTCGGATTTACGAATTTTTTTAAAATAAAACTAACGACGTTTTACAATTATTTTTAAAATATATATCAACAAATCCATTTAAATATGTAATTTCGGTTTGCAATCGAAATGCTATATATAAAGTATATAAAAAGAGAGATGTTAAGGCGGCATGACTTTATATATTCTTGGTCAGGACGAAGACCTGATTCGATTGAGCTTTGTCCGTCCGTCAGTCTGTCTGTCTATTTATAATCAAACTAGTCCCTCAGTTTTAAAGCTATTGAGCTGAATCTTATTTTTACTTCAGTCGGAACCGCCTAGGTCGAATGACTAAATTCTATAGCTGTCAGAGGACCGATCGGAAGTAAAATGGGTCTTTGTAAAAAAAAACCTTTTTTTTCCATTTTCCTTTTATTTTTTCCTAAGAGCATACAAAACAAAGGTAATAAAGATCGCCTTAAAAAATAAGGTTTGGCCTTGAACCCACCTCTGCTTTCTCCATTTTCTGAACTTTGGCATGAATTTGAAGTCAAACAGATTAAAGATAATTTTTTTCTATAAAAAAATTTGACTTATTGACGAATTATCCAAAATTAAAAAAATTCAATTATTTAAAATTTATGATCACAAACCGATTTTTAAGGCTATCGAATGAAAAATAGTTTTTTTTCCATTAAATTATTGGCATGCTCCTAAAAAGAATTTGAAGTCAATCGGATCAAAAATAACTTCTCCCATTCTTAATTTTCCGCTCATTTTCCAAAATCGGGAAACACGTGTTTACTTTAATAACAAATCAAGATAAAAGTACATCGGATCGGATAAAAAAAACTAAATAAGTTCTCTGAGTTTTGGTAAATATTAAACAAGGCTTAAATGGGCGGAAGGTCTAATCGGATCGTTGTAAAATTGTTGTTCAGCTTATCTACCATTCTACAACAGTTCTCTACCTACAATTTTCATACTTCTGCCAAGTAATTTTGAATTATTACCAGTGTGCTCTCTGAATGCCTTCTCATTTGTTTCACAAAACGTTGCCCTTAAAAGTATGCCAAGTTAAATTCAATGAAATTAGGCAAAAGCCCCCGAAACAATTCGTATGACATGTCCGTTAAACCGCAAACAGTGCAATATCAGGCAACCACAAATCCTTCCCCTTGCTCAATGTCATTCATGGTAATACAAACGGCAATTAAAACTTGCCTTTCAAATGCAATGGACAAACACACGGACCGCAATTTGATAGGCAACAGACAGGAACAGAAGGACAGCTGGTTGTAGTATGAGATTCAGTGCTAAAAGCAAATCTGTGCGGTTAAACGCAAGTGTCAGCTGTCATTTTTGTAGCAAAAGAATACAAGAGGGAAAAAAAACATGCGAACTGAGTGGAATATGCAAAGGCAATAATTCTTTTGAGCGAGTGTAACAAGAAAATAAGGGCAATGGAGAAAAAAAAAGAACTGCAAGTAAAAGCAGCAAAGATGTCAGCATATGCACTGAAGAGCCATAAAAAACTCCAGCTGTGCTTTAGTAATGGACCAAAGCCAAGGAGAAGGACAAAGACTGAGAGAGCGGAAGCCCGAACAGGCCTGGTCAGATATGCATGTGGCCAAAAAGGAAAACGGATTTCCATAGGGCCAGAAGATAGATGACAGGTTCTTGTTTTTTTGTCTTTCGGTCTACCTTAGATTAGTTGGCTTCATCAGAAGATAGATGAAAATCTTAACACAAAGCTGGAATTAAGTGGGAAATGCTACAAAAGGGCCCAAAGACAAGATACTCAGCCTGATTTGATAGTAAAGGAAATGAAATTGGCTTCGTCATGCGAATGGATTTTGCATCTCTTTAGCAACGGGTGAAAAACTGTCAGCTAACAATTTCATGTTTGCTTTTTTTATTATTTATGTGACGGCAGCTTAAGTAAATTTTCATCCTACAGAACAGCCCGTTTAAATATTAATCATGGCCCATCCAGAAGTCAATCTGTACAGATTTGTAAATGAAACTCTCCATCAGCTGTTGTTATTGTGTATTTGTGTGCGTGTGTGTGTGCATACATTTGCATACAATTTGAATTTTTGTTGTTATTGTTTGGCCTGCCTACATATTTGCTTGATTCAGCTGAAAAGCCAAACAATTTGCATTTACCACGCTGAACAGAATCCTATCTACCAATTTGACCCCTTTGCACACTCATCAATCTGGGGCTGCGAAAGCCTTTTCTATGGCCCACATGGCGTATGATGAATTTGCGATGTTGTTGTTTGCTTCAACCACGCCTCTCACTTTACACATTTTGTAGCCGTAATTTGAATTGCTTTTTTTTGGACCGTCCACTCCATCTACATTGTTTTTATTTATTTTTTCGTTGCTTTTTTTTTTTTTGAAGTGTTGGCTAAATTGTTAGTTGCCAAATTTCTGGGCTTCCTGTGAAATATTGATAGAAGGTATATGGGTTTGTGTGATGTAAGCAGGGCAGCAGCTGGCTCGGAGTTAACGAAGTTTCTTTTCAAAAACTAAGCCGAACCTAAACCCGAACCGCAGCGAAGAATAAAAAAAAAGAAGAAGGTTGCTTTAAATAAATTTATTTTAATAAGTTTTAATAGTTTTAAAAATATACGGTTTAAAAAATAAGAAAGTGTTTTTTTAGCAGGTTCCGTGTTGATTTTAGTTAAAAAATCTTAGAAAAACAACGGAAACTTTAATAAAAATCGAGATTTATATTATTTACGGTTTCAAGAACCTCCAGATCATCTCCTAAAATTATTAAATTCTTACAATTTCTAGTACATTTTGTTCTTGGATGTTCTTAATTTAAGTATGATACATTCTTAAGTCCAAAATAGCCCAATAATTTTATTAAAATGAGAACAAACCTTCTTGAATCAAGAACATTCAAGTTTAAAATTTCTTAGATTAATTACGGAAAAATTTGAAAATGCCAAGCCAAAAAAGTTTTCAATGAAAATTGATAAATATTTTAACACAAATCTGTCCTTACAATTCCCAACTGGTTCTACCACTTTTCTTATGGAGGGATGGTTGATTTCTGGCCTACAGTTTTACCATCTTGAAATTTGACTAACCTAAATCTTGCCCCCTTGCTAGTCCCTCTTCTCTTGGAGTACAGAGAGCGTTTTAAACGGCACAAATATGAGGTCACAGACTAGAAGAAAACTAGAATAGTACTGATTTTATATGCTCATATTTGGTATGAAGAATGTTTTGGAGAGCCAACTCACTTATAGAATTTTACTAAACTACACAGAAAAATATTTTGTTCTTCTTGTGAAAAACACGAATGCTCTTGGCTCCCCGGGCTTTGAGCTGGCATAAGGGCCTGATCAAGACCGAAAGATTCGCTTAATTTGGTTGCGACGCTGACGTTCTATGTTTAGAGAGAAAAACGCTGTTGTTCGATGGATTGAGAGGGAAAAACCTTTCGTTCAATGATTTTCGAGAGAGAGAGCATTGCACTTCGAACTGAGGGAAAACACATTTTTGCTTATAGTTTGGTTTTGCTTATAGTTAGCAGGCCTTACATACCATACCGATGTCGAACAGTAAACCAAAATTGCTGGCAGAGAGAGGGACTGATGAAAATGAGCGGCCTAGATTTGATTCGATTATGGTTTAACCTTTTGAATTTTGATTAACTCAAGGCAAATTCTTATCCTTCAGCCATATTAGATTCAATAAAGTGACTTCGTTTAAAGCACAAATTGGAAGTCAGTTATACGAAATCTGGTGGTAATCCAGCACAAAACATTTTGTACTTAATTTATGTTCTCAGATTTTGGTTTCAAAGTTTTTGTGAATTTTTATTACAAACCATTTAAGGTTTTATAAAAATATATATTCTGAGTTTGTGCAAGAGAATGGAAGACATCTTCCATAAAACCCTATAAAGATTTAATATAGTTCTGAAAAGTCAACTTTAGCAGAGTCCCAAAATCTTTAGTGATTTCCGTATAAACGTTTGCACTTAGAAATAAATTTGAGATGATATGAGCAAAAAGTATGCCGGCGTACTAGATTTTGTTGTTTTTTTATTTTATTTGTGAGGGGAAGAATTTAAACTAAAAGTTTTGCCAAGCCTCCTGGCTCTTTCACAATTTGAGAAAACATAATAACTCCCATAATATAGTAAGATAGATTTGGATTATCTCCAGATGAAAAAATAAGAAATTGACTACTTTCACACTGGTGGCGGCACACTTATAAGTTCAAATCGCACAAACTGCTATATACAAACTGTGGTAGGTACAGAGTTTATTATTGTCTGGAATGACCGACTTTCTAACTCGACTTTCATGCTTTCGATAAATTTGAGGATCGAGTATTAAAAATAAGGGATTCAAACAGCTTGAAACCTAGGACTAGTTTGGTTAACAACATGAATCTTAGAGCAAACTATATTTTTGAAATGATTCCTATATAAAAAAAAACTATAAACTTAACTCTTGAAAGATTTTTCCAGTTTTTCCAGTTTATTAGTGAGTTTTAAAGCAATTAACTAATTAATATACCAACTAAAGAGCCAATTTATTTTGCTCCCAGATGGAATGTTCAGCGAAATATCGCGTGCATTTCGAAATTATAGGCAGTTCCCCGTTTAAAATAGTCCACATATTAAAACAATGCGAGCTAATTTTTTGTTTGTTTAAATTTACTAATTAAAAAACAGACGAACCAAACAGTTATTTAATGCGGTTTTTATTTCTGGAAAGAATTTGGGATAATATTTATGCCCTATTCAGTTACTAGATCGGCACGAATTTAAGGATCGGTTAAGATTCTTATGGTTTGGCTTTAAACTAAATTTGTAGCTTATTAAACTCAATAAACCAAGCGCTTTCTTTTAATTAACCCACTGACTTTTATTGCCTTGAATATGTTTAAATTTGTAATAGTCAGCCAAAGAATTTTTTTACATTTATTTTTGAATTACTTAAACTAATTCATTTGCATACACTTTGTAAATGTAATTATCTGAAAGGTCTTACATTTCATTCAAATCAATCACATCCCCCCCCCCCATTACCCTTGCATTTGCTATTTAAAATAAACTATGTACAAACATACCATCAACTTCCGTATCTCATTTGCTCTCATGTTCCACAATCTACATAAAAGCAATTCATTACCCATCTGCCACTCCCCCTTCTTCTTCTTCCTCCAACCCGGCAAGCAAAACAAAGCAAGTATAAATACATGTCAAAAATCGCATAATAAATCACAGTAGCCCAAAGCCAAAGCCATTGCATAATTTATTTTCTATGCCTGTCGCGCTTTTGTTTTCCTTATAGATTTCCATTTTTTTTTTCTCCAGCATATTGTGCCAATTTTAAGCTTATTATAAGTTTGGCTTGTTTCGATCTGCTTTTGCGCTTGATTAAATTTGCACTCAACTTTTCAAAGCTTCATTAATCATTTGTTTGAATGGTGGGGTGGGGGGAGGGGGGGAAATGAAATGAAATGCATAGAGAAAACTTTGTTGTAGTTTTGCAGTTGGCATTGCCAATAATAAAATTTACGCTGCTCTCACAGCGGGCCAGCAGGAAGCAAAAATTCTAGAGATTTGCTGCAAAGAGGGTTGCATTTCATTTTTCTCTAAACTTAGTCAATATTTAACCAAATATATAATTCTGTATTCGGAAAAATATAATTACAAATTCCGTCTAAGTTTGAACCATCCAAATCTGAGAACAATATTCTTATTTAAAATATATGCAGCTAGCAGCTCTTTGCTCCGAGCTACAAGCTCCAGATTGGGAGCTAGATATACAGAATATAAATAATTAACTAATACAAGAAATATTAATGGCAACCCTCGTATAAATTTTAGTTTTATGTTATTTTTTTCGCCTTGCCAGCTGTTGCAAAGATTCGTGGAATTTCGTGTTAAATAAATTAAAGAATTTATGGCAAACTTTGTGTGAGTAATGAAGACCCAAGAAGAAGAAGGTACAAAAACCATTTTAATTATTCCATTTTGGCACAAGCGAGTAAATGAAAGTGGTAAATTTTGCTGCTCTGAAGGCAAAAAAAAAAAAAAAAAGAAAGCCTTCATTTATTCATCATCAAAAATAGTGGTCGCGATGTGGGCTAAGACAAAGGCTCTCAGCCTTCAGGCTGAGTTATTTGCTACGGCCAAGGCGAAAAGGATTCGCAAAAGATGGAAACCACAGTGACCAACCACCACTCAACCGCAAACAGAGGCGTAGCCAAATATGCCATCAAAGGGGGGGTGGTGGGGCTAATACTTCCAACTGAATAGAAAAGCAAATGAAAACAGTTCGGTTCATTTCATCAACTAATTTGATGACGTAAAACCAGTACCCCAAGACAAAGATGTTTGTTGAGTTAGGAAATTTTATTAGGAATATAACCTATATAAAAAGGCTTGCATCGTTCTAACTATTGGGTGGCTGATGATCTACCAAAAAAAAAAAATAAGTTATAGCTTTTGTTTTGTGTGGTAAATCAGTTATTTTCATTGTTTTGATTTCACCGACAGATTTGTTAAATGTTTTAATTATTTAAATAAATTATAATTATAATAAATCATTCATTTAAAATTTATTCAATATAATTTGACTTGAAATTAGTTTATGTAAACCAAAATGCATCAAGCTCTGAAAATAATTTATATACATTTACCACTTAAAAACCTCTGAAAAGACGGAAAGCTGGTGAGTTTCAGTGCCGTCTCTTTTTTCTAAATATATTTGACATCTTTCTGTATACTTGTTTTGAAAGTTGCGGATTGAATTGTGTGAGTTTCCCAAATTCTGTAAGTTCTTCAGTTGATAGTGATTCTTGAACTCAATATTTGTTTTCTACTGCACTATTAAGCGTTTGTATGGATATTAATACGTGTTCTTGTCAATTAAGGAATTGCCAGACACCTACTTTGCTATTATATTCATAATTTTAATTCCATAGATGGCCTGGTGGCTGAAAATCAAATAGATTCACGTCGTTCTCAGGGTGATAATGATATTTACTGCACTCCTGCTCTAAAGGATATTCCCGAAACTTATATATCCGACTTTATATAATTACACTAGGCAACATGGTCCAGTTTAGTATATATAGAATCTGTTTGACAAAATGGTCTATCATGTCTGGATTTTATGTTGTTTTAACATGAATTTTGTAAGAGTGAATATTTTGACCATTTAAAGATTTGTTTTTTGGATCTTCCATTCCTAAGCTTAACAAAAATTTTACCAAATAATTATGCGATTTTTTAACAAGTAAATGTAAATGCAAGAAAAGACAGAAGCGTTTTTATTTAAAAATATATGTTTTTAGATGTTTTCAGCAGTGTTCGGCGCGTCCGTATATCATCTGCATTTCAAAATCCGTAGCAGCAGCGACGTCGCACACCGATACTTTACATAACAAAAATGTGTATCAGCTTGGAAGCATAGAATTTTGTATGCGCAGCAAAGCTATTTAACAATGCTTATAAAAAAAAATTTTGTTTGCCGACTACCAAATTTTTTTAAAACAAAATAAATATATTTAAGTTTTCAATTTTAATATATAATAATAGGAAAATGTATAATTTACAATTTATTTAAATATATTTAAGATGCCTTATGCACCATTCGTTTTTTCAATATATACCTGTGGTACTTTTTCACCCCAAGAAACTTTTAACGCAATATTTAAGAGCATTCATTTGTTAAAAATAAAAATCAGAATCAATGTTTTTACGCTCTGTCAATTCTTTGTATGTGATACACGTACGTTTAAGATATTATTCAATAAATAAGTTATATACTTGCAGCGATTAAAATACTGAAAATTTTTTAAATGGGGTACAATTGTACCCCGATACAAGCAGTTAGTACAGTTAGTACTGAAAAGTTTAAGAACCGACTTTTTTTGCTGCTAATCGAAAGGCCCTGTTGAACGTCTGCAAAACTACGTTTGTCGCAAAAAGAGGACCTATCGCCATCGAGTGATAGTTGTAAATGAAGCATTGCCAAATCTAAAAAAAATTCGACCTTAGCGAGACCAAGCGATACTGCAAACGAAATATATGCACTTTTACTCGAGTAATCAATTATGATATTTTAATTTATATTGATATAAAATTATACAAAATGTTCTGTTAACAGTCAAAATATATTAAATTTTACATCGTTTTGTTAAACGAAATTACGAACAAATTAAAAATCTATTTGAATTTGATTAATTCTCATAAACATGTACTGGGGTAGGAATGTACCCCAAAGTCAGTCAAAGTTAGTTTTAACCATGCACCTTTCTAGGGTCAAAAGAAAGATGGGAAATGTAAAAATGTTTTTTTCTCAGTGTAGGCGGCTGAAAATACATTACTGAACATTACTTACTACTGAACCGATATCATAAAATTTTCATAATATATTTATGTCCACTATAAAATTGATTCGGAGCCATATCTTTAAAATAATTTATGCTAGGGAATGGAGTCAGTTATTTTCCCGATTCAAAACCGGGTTTGATTCAGCTTAAACCACTTCTCAGAAAATTTGGTGTGCTGGTTGATAATATAGATATATATTATATATTTTCTGTTTCAAGATGAGTTCCGAACCAGTTTGAATCAATTCTAAAGTGTTTCGGAGTCGTATATCAGAAATAAATTTAGCAATGAACTTAAAATTTTATTACTACGTTTATGCTTATACAAAATCATGCTTTTTTGCTCCTCAAAGTATGCAAACTGCAGATTCTTTTATTATTTATTATTGAACGAGATAATTTGAAGTCAGTTATGGCAGCATCTTACGTAACCCATATTGCGCATTTACTCAGATTGTCGGACCAGTCAAAGGTATGCAAAAAAAATAAATATTTTTCTTAATTATTTATATTTATGCATACAAACATAGCATACTTTTAAGGGATAAAAGCATGATTTTTTAATTGTGCATAAACGTAGTATATGTTTAGGTTGGAGTTTGATTTATTTCAGGTTCAAAGCTAGTTCCGAATCAGGTCTGAAGCAGTTTAAATATGGAGGCAGGCTTCAAGTCGGTTTAAACTGCATAAGTAATTTTGAAAAATGTTTTAGATGCTTTCTCATCAGGGTAAGAAAAATATTTTAAAAATATGTTAAAGACCCAGAGCGGCGCCGGGCACTTGTCTAGTATGATATACAAATGATATACTGCCAACTGAAAACTGAATTTTAATCTGCATATTTTTTTTTTTTTTTTTTTTGTTTTTTGCTGACGCGCCTCTGACTTCTTGTTTGAGGCCTTTGTTCATTTAGCAGTCAAACGGACTTTTCCGAGAGGAGACATGCCTGTCTCCGTTCGGTTTCCGTTTCCTGGTCTGTGGTTGGTGCCTTCGTCTCGTGGCAATATATATTTTTTGCTGCTTGCTTTCAGTCGCCACCACCATCATCAGTCATTTTGTCTAAAAGAATATATTGCAATTAAAAGCAGAAAATATACTCTCTCTCTCTCTCTCTTCCTCCGCAATTTTATTTATGAAGCGCAACACTTTGGCGCCCACCCACTGCATTTTGGGTCTGCTTGAAAAACTTTGGGCAGTGGCCGGACTGTTGCTTGTTGCTGTTGCTGCTGCTGCTGCTGTTGTTGATGTTTTACTACTTTTCCAAGCGAGCCAAGAGCAGCAAATTAAAATTGCTTCATTCTGGCCCCAAGTACGCTGTAAGTCACGCCTAGTTATGGTTGGAGGACCAGCTAAGGATAAATGGATGGAATGGATAGGATAAATGGGATGGTGGGCAAATTTTCAAGCTCGACACTTTATAAATTATGCGGCAGGGTCAGAGCGTAGGCTTTAATGAATTTCTGTCTCCTTTGGTTTCGTAGAGTTGAGTATAAACGATTAGGCAAACAAAAGTCCAAGTTAATGATAAATATTTTTAATAATAAATTTCAATAATTTATGAAAGCCAAAACACGGGGTTTTTTGAATGAAATATTTATAAATTGAATTTTATTTTTAAAAATTAACCAAAATCCCCTTTTTCGTTTTGCCTTTGGCTGCAACTTATTTTAAGTTTCAGCTCACAATTTGAAACACTTTTAAAAGCTTAAGCCATCGCTTGCAATTCCAGCCAACTTATCTGCCTCTGTCAAGCAAACAAAAACTCAGCTGTATTTTCATAAACAAAACTTCAGCTAAGCATTAGTTAGTTTTTCTTGTTGAGTTGTCGTCGTCAGCAGATGAATTTTTCATTAGAAAACTTTTTTTTTTCGGTACAACAAAAACACCTGACAGCTAAAGGGAACGAAGAAGTCGGTTCCGGACTTTGGCAACAAAAAAAAAAAGAGACGGAAATGAAAGCTGGAAAGTCATTTGCTGCTTAAGAGAATTGTGTGTGTGTGTGTGTGTAACAAATGTCGAACAAAAGGCACACTCATGTCATTTGCCACGCTTTTCACTCAAAACAATGAGTGTCATCACGATGGCATCAAGTTTTCATAAGACCCACGCATCTTGAATTTCTGATGAGTTTCCTTAAACCCTTCCACCAAATCAAGATGAAAATTTTATGCTTTATTCCACAAATTTTATGAAGCGTGCACAAGTATTTTTGGGCTCAACCAAATACGTTTTAATAGAAAAATTTATGAGAGCAAAAAGTTTTCTTATTTAATGAGCGCAAATATTTATTCTTTCTTTTCCAGATAGTTAAAAGTTTGCTCAAGTTTGATTTAACAAATCAAATGTTTAAATAAATTATTGATTAAGATAAGGAAGGCAAAGTTTTCTTCTTTTTTTTTTTTTTTTAATGGCAAAGTTTGTCAAGTTGCTTCAAGCAAACAAATATCAATCATACGCAACGTAAACACCAGCTGCAAAAACAATTTGTGGAAACAGGGAAAATTACTTTTAAAGCTTAAGCAAAACACATGTAGCACTTTCTTGCTGCGAGAGAGAGAGGGGATGGATCAAATGTAAACCCTTCAAAGTCACGAGAGTTTTTAAAGAGACACAACTGACATACTACGGCTGAGTGTCGCACTGGCTAAACAAATCACATCAGTGCAAATAAAATCCAGCACAGAGTCAGCACAAAAGATGGGGCCAAGCTGCGAAGCAACCACCAAACAAATAGACAAAATACACAGTCACTCCACACTAACACGCACACACACACACACACACGCACATACACAATGGTTCACCCTGCCATAGCCGTTAAGTAATTCCATATTTTATTTGCCTTTCGAAGGTCAACAGCAGGAAAGGATTTACAACAAAAAAAAAGAAAAGAAGAGTGACTTTTCTGTTAGAGCTGAGCGTGTGAAGTGAGTTTGCAAAAATTCTAATCAAATGACAAAATTCAGTAAATAAAGATTTGTTAAGAAAACTTACCATCTGTCTGAATTAGGGTTGACTATATTTTTTGAAAATATCAAAATCTTGAATATCAATTATCGAAACTCGATATTTGTGTCCACTAAATGTTGATGTCTCAATACAAAACCTTTAAAGACTAAACAAAAACACTTAGAAAAACCTCTGGTAATGCCCGTTAAAATGGATCTAATCGTAAGGATATGCTCAAATAAGACGATATTTTCATAAAAAAACTGCCGAGTCTTGAATTTAAAAAAAAAATTGAATTATCAATTATATTTAATATCAATTTATCTATGGACAATATTACTTATTCCTAAAAAAAAAAAAAAATTAACTAATAATCTCACTCACTGGAGCCTTTAAAGATAGAAAGCTGAATTTTTCATAGTAGTTTTATCTAATGGTAAAAGTATGTACTTAGATGAGGTTTTGGTATCATTTAAAACTCATTTTCAAAGATCTATATAAAAATTCATCCCCCCTTGGGTGAAAAATGAATGGTAGCTGAATGGTTAGTTTCCGAGTGATAAGCTTTAAATTCAGTTTCAAAGCTTCACATACAAATATAGAAAATAAATGGCCTTAAAATTTAGCAAAGTCTACCCCAAGGTCAGAAACTTGGCGAAAAAAACGGTTGTTTTAGGCTTCCGTTTTTTATCTGATCAGCTCAAAAAAACACTATTTATATATCGTTAATCGCATCGTAAAATCGATAATCGTCTAGAAAAAACATTGATACATTCATTGACAACTTTAGCTTACCTTAAACCTGCGGTGTGCAAGCCCTTGTTCATAGCTCAGAGTTATTTTGTGGCAATTGTTGCCAACTTGGCGGGATCTTAATTTTTTTCTCTTATTGGAATGCTCCCAAACTGAAATATCGCGCCCAACGCCTCTGGTACCTCTGGTCAGTCTTAAAAAAACAATTATCCAGAATTCTGTTAACAAAGAATTCGCTAAAAATAACGTTTGCACGCTCTAAAGAACTGCGGTCTTAAAAATGCATACAGTTTTCTGGGTTTGTCGATATTTTGAAAATATTGAAATTAATTTCCATAATACTTTTGAATTTTAAAAAATCTAAGTTAGAAATATCGATTAAACATATATCGATAAATCGTTAAGTTATAAAGCTTTTAAAAAATCACCGAAAGCTATTAGGTAACCGATATTCTTTTTGGAAATTATACTTTATTTTGCAAAGAACCTTATATTTAACCTTAATATTACTCATATTGTAATTGTGATGTATTAAACCTTAAATATTTGACTGATTTTTATAATCTCTGTTGAAAATGGCATTAGAATTTATGTAATTCGGCATCCAGATAAATGCTGTAGGACAATATATTGCCAAGAAATACAAAAAAATTAAACGGTCACACTGTTCCTGTGATTTCCTGATCATTTTTCAACTCATGAAGGTTGATGATTAGCTGTTCGAAAATTTAATTAAATATAATTTACAATAAAAAAGAGTGCAGGACCGGTGGCTTTAGAAACAAATACCTACATTCAAGGCTGCAAACCGGTCCTGAACCGAACCCCAGAGAACCGGTTCGGTTCTGGTTTCTTGGTAACCGAATCTCTTACATTTTTGACCCCTCGAACCTGAACCCGAACCGGACCATTCATCACATGAAATTCTTAATAAAACTATAAATTACTTTACTTTGGGTTATGAAACAGAAAGGTAAAAATTAATGAAATAATATAAATTCGGTCAATCATTTTATAAATTTCTTCGAAAATTGTTCAAGGTAACATAAATCGACAAATATTTTAAAATTTTTGGAAAGATCTTAAAAACGAAGATTAATATATTACCTATTTCAGCAACCCGGTTCAACGAGCATTTTCAACACTAAAGTTTGTTGTTTGTAATCTAACAGCTAGACAAACATCATCAGGAATGCCTATCCGCAACTTAAACTATGTTAGATTAGAGCGGTTACTAGCGTTTCACCCAGCACAAGTGTTTGAAAACTGATATTAACTATATTTTGAAGGCTTGGATGAAACCTGATATATAGCTAGGGCTTGGCGTAGTTTCAGCTGTTTCAGATATTTTTTGTTAAACCAGTGACCAGCAGCTTTGAGCTCGAAGATGTTTCGTAAAATGAGCCTGTACGTTGCCATAGGCACACCTGCGTTCTGCCTATCGAAAGATTGCCCGCTCCGCTGTGGACTGGTAGATTTTAGACTACTCTGACATCTCTAGAAAGAATTGTAGCAATCGTTTTAAAAATCCATTAGTTGTCTACAAACGAAACCTGTAAAGTAAGGTTATGGTCAAAAATGTCTATATATCTATCCACAGCAGAAAATTTAAATTAATATATCAAAACTAATTTAAATTCTATCGAGCCCACTGTGCAAATTGTCCAATCGAACCTGGTTACATTTAAGGTTGGCAACTTACAAATTTTAAGAGCAATCTTGGTATCATTTTGTTTTAAAGGTGATTTTGTTGTATTTGGACATACAAATTATATCCACTTGGTCTTTGTATAAGCTGAACCATCTTACAATTGTTAATGTCACGTGGCCATCTCTATAACAGTCCCACACGAGTGTTCGGTGGACAAGTTCCCTCGCATTTGTTTGCGCATTTGCACGTAAGAGACGAACTTCCAGCGGCAAGTGGTGTGGCCTGGTTGAAGCATGTCTTGAGGTAGCAAATAATAAAAAAAAAACTTATTTAAAGGGATTGCAATAAAGTGCCTGGCATATTGGGATTTGTCCCTTCTCCGTTTCTATTTTGTACCTGCAAATATTTGGACTGACTAACACAAGAGTTTGTAGGCGACTCCCAAATGAAAAGATTTTTTTTCTTTCTTTTTTTGTTGTTGTCGTTGCCACATACCAATGATGGGACTCTTCTGTTTAACCCCTTTTCGTCCTCCACCACCTTATCATTCAGTGAGTCGTTTTATGTGCAATTCCCTCAAGTGCTTTATTTGGACAAACATGGCAACATGGTTAACTCGTTTGGCGATTTTCTTTTTCAAAACTGTTGCATATAATTTATTGTAACTAAAAGTTTTTTTTTTAACCAAAATGAAAATGGGCTTTCTTGCCTTTTTTGTGGGTCTCTTGTGTACAATTTTATGTGTCTGAGTGTGTGAGAGAGAACTTGACATTTTGCTATTGGCAAACTTTCAACTGTCAGCAGCGACTTTGGCTCGGATTAAAATTGACATTAAGCTGTGATTAGTAGTCGAGTTGATTTTCACTTGCTTTCGGTGTGCCTTTGTTTGTGTATTCGATTTTCATTGAACTGGCAAAGATGGGGGATTCAAATTAATACCAAATTAGAAATGTGTTAACCAAAGAGATTTTCCTGCACAAATGAAGGTAGTAAATTTCAATGCACAAAATAAAAGATGCTGCAAAACTAGAATTTTCTCCAATTTCTCACTGACTTGCTTCGCTCTTTTGTTTGCTTATTATTTCAAATTTTGATAGGAATTAAATTTAATTCTAGTCGTCAGAAATGCGTTTATTTTCTCTATTTTAAGCTCGATTTAATTAATTTAACATTTTTCTCACTTAGACAAATTTTTACCCTTTCGGTTCTATAGGCAGCTATAGGATATAGTCATCCTATCTTAAACATATTTTAGCAGATCTTCTGGAAGCATTTAATATTTATATTTCCTGATTTTAAGAACGCTATTGTAGAATAGAAAAAAAGTTTTCCATACTAAGACCCATTTTCCGAACGATCGGTTCTATGGCAGCTATAGGATATAGTACTCTGATCTTAACCAAATTTTGCAGAACTATTTGAAAGCATATAATATTTATATTTCCTGAGTTTAAGAACGCTTACATAGAAAACCAAAAGTTTTCCATACTATGACCCATTTTCAGACCGATCGGGTTAATGGTAGCTATAGAATATAGTCATACGATCTTAACCAAATTTTGCAGAACTGTTTGAAAGCATATAATATTTATATTTCCTGAGTAAAAGAACGCTATTGTAAAGAACAAAAAGTTTTCCATACTAAAACCCATTTTCCGATCGATCGGTTCTACGACAGCTATAGGATATAGTCATCTGATCTTAACCAAATTTTGTAGAACTCTTTGAAAGCATATAATATTTATATTTCCTGCTTTTAAGAATGCTATTATAGAAAACAAAAAGTTTTCCATACTATAACCCATTTTCCGATCGATCGGTTCTATGGCAGCTATAGGATACCGTCATCCGATCTTAACCAAATTTTAGCAGAATTTTTGCAAGCATATATTATTTATATTTCCTGAGTTGAAGAACGCTTTTGTAAAAAACAAAAAGTTTTTCATACTAAAACCCATTTTTCGATCGATCGGTTCTACGACAGCTATAGGATATAGTCATCTGATCTTAACCAAATTATGCAGAACTATTTGAAAGCATATAATATCTATATTTCCCGAGTTTAAGAATGCTATTATAGAAAACAAAAAGTTTTCCATACTATGACCCATTTTCCGAACGATCGGTTCTATGGCAGCTATAGGATATAGTCATCCGATCTTAACCAAATTTTGCAGAACTGTTTGAAAGCATATAATATTTATATTTCCTGAGTTTAAGAACGCTATTGTAAAAAACAAAAAGTTTTCCATACTAAAACCCATTTTCCGACCGATCGGTTCTACGACAGCTTAGATAGTCATCTGATCTTAACCAAATTTAGAGAACTTTTTTCAAGCATAATATTTTATTTCAGTTTAAAGCCTAAAAAAAAAAAGTTTTACAAAAACCCTTTTTCCGAACACAAGGATCTGATAACCAAACTTATAAACAAATATAAAAAATTATAATATTTAACCCATTCTTTGCAGCCGTAGATAAATTGTTATTATCATAAATTCATTTCAGATGTCCACTTTGAATTTTTTATTTCCTGGTTTTATAAAGGAACGCTATTGAAAAATAAAACGAACGGCAGAACTTACAATTTTTCTATACTATGACCCATTTTCCGAACGATCGGTTCTAAGGCAGCTAAAGGATATAGTCATCTGATCTTAACCAAATTTTGTAGAACTCTTTGAAAGCACATCATATACATATTTACTGAGATAAAGAACGCTTACATTAAAAACCAAATTAAATGGTCTATTTTGAAGTCTTCTTTTATTTCCCCTAAAAGTTTTCACTTATATTTTGGTTGCGACAAAAGAACTTTCTAATCAGCCACTCTACAATATTGCAAACCAAATGAACATAAAGTCCACAAGCAAATGGCTTAGAAAATGTTCACCAACAATTGCCATAAACAACAACAAAAAATATCTCCTTCCCCTGCTCAAGGCAAAAATAAATAGAATATCGAGAACAACAACAACAACAAGACAGACGAGAAGGACCGGGACAGCTAATGCTGCTGACAATAAGCAAATAAGATTTGGCTCAAAAATTTATTTAATTTCATTTTATTGGATAAAAGTCAAAGGCGACCAAAGTTTCGCTTTTGCCAGAGGAAATATTTTCAACAACATTTTGGCCAATGAGAAATCATTAATCTTTTTGCGCTGAATCAGCTTGAGCAGTCTGAGAATGTTTGTAATCAAAGGCGAGACGGGTAAAATAGTCCAGCCAATTTTGGGCCAAGTCATTGAAGCAGCAGCAGCAGGCAGGCAGGCAGGCAGACTGTGGGCCATTTGCAAATGAGACGCCAGCATAATGACCATGAGAAGCTATTTAACCAACAACAGCAACAACAACTTGCAAACAATTTTGCACACTCCATTGGGTGGCTGTTAATTTGCCATATATTTGCGTTTGTTCAATTTTGTGCAATTTATTTATAATTATTTGCCATATTGACTTGACCAAATTTGATCAGCACTTAATTTTCTTCACAGAAACTCTGAAACTGAAATGAATTTCAGCATTTCACACACAACAATAAAAAATGAGAAATATGCGCCTGTTAACTTGTTCATTACCCTAATGGAGCGTTTTTCTTCTTCTCCTGGCCCTTGGCCCTTTTTGACTGCTTTGTGTGTGTTGCCTTTTGAGATGTTTTCTTGAGTTCCATTTAACTTTCTTTTTGTGGGTTGGATTGTTGTTGTGTAGGCAGGCGGACAGCCTTAATAGAGGCGCATTTTTCAGTGTTTTGCAGCCGCAATGTTATATTTCATTTAAATGACATTTTAATTAATGTCAACATTTTGTTATGGCGGCAAAGTCGACACTCATTATGAAGCGAAGCAGTGTGGAGGAATGGGGGGAGGCTGAAGGCGAGAGTGTTTCATTTCATTATTTTTGCGCTTCGTCGCCTGACAAAATTTTGCTGTTTTATTTTTTGTTGTTGTTAACAAAATGTCAAAGTACAGCTGCAATATTTCTAATTAAATATTCTAATTGTGTTTTTAGCAGGAATGCAAAACGGTAAGGAGTCTCCAAATTATACAAACCCAACCTGAACTTGAGCCTGAACAGATAGAAAATAACATTTTTATTATTAATTTTAAAAGAACAACATTTTTTTGTTTAAAGGCAACTACTATTGTTCTTTACCGAACCAAACTAATTCGTACCGAACCGCGAACTGAACCGGTTTTCTAATGAAAATGTTATACCATACCGATTACTGCAAAATAATTTAGATCGGTTCGTTTTATTTCATCGCTGATAATTGTTTAATGTTTGATAAAGCTAAGGTCCCACTGGCAAATATCATGAAAATTGGTCTATATCGATTTTTCAGTACTTAAAAATAATGCTAGGGATATATACGGAAATAATCTGCTTAAAAAGTTCGGAAAAACTCTCTATTTAGGCCTATTTAGCTAAGTTTTCACCAAATTTTGGGCATATTATTTGCCTGTGGGAGCTTAGCTTAAGGAACTTGAATTTGAAGCCTTCAGAATTTTATATGTTTTGCCAATAACTTCTAAGTGAAAGGCTTTATTGGCACGTTCATTCACAATTTTATATTGTTTTGCCAAACAACTTCTGATGAGTTTTATTCTATCAAATCATTCGACATCGTTTTTCTAAGACAGCGCTCTCCTCTAACGCACACAAGACCCAACCCGCTGAGCAAAAGTCGCTGCTTTCAACGGTGGCGACGCAGGCAGCGGCCGATAAGTTCAATCTATGGTCAATGAGCCGGTATAAAACTGATTTTATTCAACGCTGAGTTTAGATGATTGATAAAATATTAATAGGAATTTTGTTGTATATTTGAATCAAGAAAAAAGTGATTTTTACAGTTCTCATGTGTGCGAGTGCTGCCAATTATGGTTTGACTTACAACTCTACTATCGTTCATCTGGCTCGGAAGATCAATAAATAATTCTAATAACTATAAACATACATATGTCTAAAAAGTCAAAATAATATACCGATACAATTTGTTAACTGCTTATTGTGCTCTGTTACTTATAGTTAGAGAAACCATAAGTAACATGACCTTGCTAGTCTAACTTAAAATGTCTTAAAAAATGTGGCTAATTTTGGTATATTTTGTTTTATATTTTCAGCTGCTCATTTTTGAACATAAATACGAAGGTAAGTTTATTTTAAAAGGATAATCACTGAAACTAGAATAAGCTCATTGATAAATCAATATATATTAATGCAATTCAAGGCTCAGGCTTGAACAATTGCGTATATGTACTTATACCGTACATCAACGATCTTATTCAATTGTTTTTCATTACTGTTCCCGTCCCAAGGTTAACATATAATACCAGGTAAGAAAGTTGTTTTAGCCCGAATGTAATATACCCTGCTTTAAACAACAAAACTTATTATTCCATAAAAACCAATTCATTATCCGATATGCTTATGACAGCTATGATAGACCGATTTTTGTCAAACTTGACATAATAACGTGAAAACAAACAATTTTTCTAAACGCAAAGTTTGACTGCGTCTTCAAACTTAAAATTGATGAGCAGACAATGCTAGCTCTGCTTAGAAATTTTTAAATATACACGGACTACAAGAAATTTTATATTAGTCATACTTTTACTTTAAAAAATGAATTCTCTTCTGTTTTTATGTAATAACTTTGCATTAATGCATTAATATCGCTTAAATCTAAATTTTTAATTGAAGATTGAAGAATTTGGAAAAAATCCCCTTTTCTTTTATGAACGGTTTTCAACGGTTTTTCTGGAACGTATCTACCGTGTAAAAACAGACCATCGAAGATGTGTGTCTAATTTCTTGAACAGGATAGCCTCAAGTGTCCCCCGAAAATTTTCTTGCTGCTTCTCGCGGTACTGCCAGAAGAATGAAAATTATATGCCGCTGCTATTTCTAATCTTTTTCAGGGGCCGCAGACTTTTCACCAGAGTTTGTCACCCAAAGCCCCTGGGGGCTAAGCACATTCGGCTTTTTATGATATCTTCATCTAAATTGTTGTTTGCACTTCCATCAAGAATAAGTGTTAAAAATTTTGTAATTTTTCTACCACTTCGTTTGCGGTCATAGTTACAAAAAACACAAAAAGAAGTATACTTCCTTTTGTTAGCCAATGTAAATCCTTTTATGTGAAGAGTTTTCCATCATAATTAAGTTAATATCTTCCTCAGCTGACTTTCAACTTTGTAACCCTGCTCAAAATATTTATCTGCTCATACTTCACGCAACCTTTTAAATCTCTAACAAGCTCTTTTACCTACCGTCAATCACAATTCACAAGTTCATTCATCATGTTAACCTTTAAGGGTCTGTCAGTCTTAGATCAAAAATTTCATTAAACTTTTTTTACTCTTCTTTTTCGAGGGTCTGACAAGACAATCTCATATAATCAAGTGTCCATTCTATGCGTATTTGTTTTTTTTTTTTCGACGTATTCATGAGCCCCTCAGACTTACGCCATCAATTTGCGAACCGAAGGGCCTAACTTTTAGCTCGCCTTGTGCCTTTCAACTGACCTGCATATTTGACAGGGCATATTGACAGCCCATTGGAATGGGGAAGGAGGAGACAAGGGGGGGAGGAGAGAGAGAAAGCAATAGATAGAGCCAATTATTATCATAATGCCAAATGAAGATGACAACGTTGACAGCTTGTTAGGGAGGTGGGAAAGTTTTAATGATACGTTTAAGGTCGCCCGCCACAACTTGAGGGGCAATTAATCACAGTATTCTGTTTTCTGTTTTTGTGCCTTTCACATTTTCTCAGTTGCACTGTGGGTGAGAAGGGTAGCTCAGAAAATTGAAATTGGAAATGCAACTTTTCCTTCAAAACTGGAGCAAATTATGGCAACAAGTTGGTCTAGTTTTTGAGGGTAATACTTCACTGTCAGCTTAAATTTTTCATTGAATCAGGAAACAGTTCCAACTGCAAGCAAAATTTTTTTTTGATAAGGCCTATACTCAGATGAGATAAAAATTTAATTTTTCACAATTCTTTATATATGTAAATAGAAACACTTTTATGCAGCTTTGAAAGTTAAATACTATTGAACAGCTTCCTTATTTATATGAAGTATTGTGAAAAACTACATTTTTATCTCATCTGAGTTCAGGCCTCAAATATCAAATTTTTACGCATTTGGCTAAAGTTAAGCTTTGATTTCAGTCTTCACATATGTTATCTTAAAGTCGAAAATCAATGGCTGCATTCAGCTGATTAGCTAGATCCCTGAGGGCCTACTTTAATGGTTATATATTTAAATTAATTTGTTCAGTGATGGGAGCTCAGGAGTAAAAGATTTATCAAATTCGTATTTATTGAAATTGCAATTTTGGGTTAATCCCGAAACGAATATCGGTTCCGGTACCGGTTCCGGTAAGTACCAAAATAATAATAACGGTTAAAGGTTCCAATTCGGTCAACAGATTATTTCGGTTTTCGGTTTCTATACGGTACCCAGATTTTTTCGGTATACCGGTACGTACCGGTACAAGTAATATTCAAAAATTTCACAAAATCTATATCAATGGCTATAAAAACCATTTTAAGGAGTCGATAAAAAGAGTCTGGTCCCTTAGGTGCAACATAAAACCTAGATCTTCATTGATGCTTTTAGTAGGTAGTGGGTGCGATAATAATCATAATTTGAACCCATACTATTTACAAGTCCAGTATAGCCCATAATATGCTGGTAAAATACTCAAAGGGCTCTAAAAACCTTAACTGCCTTAACTTTCCCTTACATTATATTTTTCTATATATTACAATATTTTTTTTAAATTGGAAATAATAATTATAAATTTGATTGCAAGATTTGATTAAAGTTAAGAAACTTTAACTTTTCATTTTTAAAATTATAAGTGCATTTTTCTAACATTTCTATATTTAATGGAGCATTTTTCTAAGACTAAGAAATCCTTTATTGCATCAGAGGATTTATAGAAAATTTTTACAAAATTTTAGAACATTTTTTCTATAACTATAAAAAAGAGTTTGACTCAGGTTTTTCTTTAAGTGCGAATTTCTATAAATCTATATTAGAAATAATCATAAATCAGTAAGATAAATAATAAAAAACCGAAACAGTACCGGTATATCGTTTCGGTATGGTTCCGGGTTTTTCGGTTCCTATTATAACGGTTAACGATTTTCGGTTCTAGAACAAATTTAAATATTGGTTCCGGTTTCGATACCGGTAAGTGGTTTCAATCGGCATATTTCGGTTAACGGTTCCGGTTCTGGTTCCTGTATTATATCCTGATTGAAACCCAATAAATCAATACATTTTCCTATTCTTATTTCTTGGCAGCTTCTTTAGAAAGTTCTCCATTAATACCATAAATGCATAAATACAAAAATGGCAGTTCTTCCGCATTATCTTGTGCATTTTTCTTAAAGTTCTCAATATTTATATTACACCCTGAAGACAAAGCTTGCATTAATATTGCACACATTTTTAGGAGAACCTCATTGAAAAGTTCCCTGCAGTATTTACATCATTAGAAGACCCACTTCCACAATATTGAAGATAAGACAAAGTCGGGCAAATGGCGGCAGCTAAAATAAGCAGCTTTAAAATCGATAAACATTAACGAGTATTATAAATAAAGTTTCATTCTGGGGAATGATGGGCAACACAACTTTTACTTTAGCTGAAGTTTAACTATTTAACTGTGTACAACACTCACAATGGTTCTTTGAAAAAACACATTTTATAACAAAACCACAAGATGTTATAATGCGATAACAAATTAAATATATTGTGAATACCTCTCTGTACCATATTCTTTTTAATTCGTGGCGATATGAAATGATTTAATATTGTTACTTAATTTTTTCAGTAAGAGCCAAGTTATAGGCGATTTAAACAGTAATGTCACTGAGTTTGTATTCACTTTCTTTTGAAGCTATTTGTAAAGGTTCCGGTTGGAGTAGAAAAATAAAACATTTTACTGTTAAAATGCTTGTTCTTTTAAGAGATAGTAATGATACATTAGGAAACAAATTTTTAAGTTTGACTTTTTTATTTTTGACCTATGGAATGGATTTGTTTAGTTTAGTGTTGTTTGTTTTACAAGGTGGTAAATGATTCTTCTTCTGTGGCTGTGGCTGTTTGAACACAACTACAACAAGTTAGTCTAAGTAGATTTTGTTGATTTTGACGAATGATTTCATTCGAAAAAAATAGTTTGTTAATTTCTGCTCTTTCATATGCTTTCCGTAGGCACTTGAGATAAACTCTTGAAGTATTTCACCAACTGTATTTAAAAAAATCAAAATCTGATGAAAAAGAATATCGGTCTATTCCATTTAAAATTGGTTTTAATCGCAAACTTAAAACTTAAAAACTTAAAACTTAAAAAGTGTGACCACATCCTGTGGCATAAAAATCCTTCGGTATTTTTGTATAACTCCCAACTTATACCATAGTGCGGAGACTCCCTTTGAGTGTCACTTAATTTTTTTATGCGCCTCAAACGTCCTTACATTCAATTGTTTTATGCCGTCTACGCTTTGAGGTTACAAGTAGCTTCAACCAAGTGTTTCCTGCTCCCTCCGTCTCTTTATTTTTCCCTCACTCTCTGTTTTGCCCCACCATTCCCCCCCTCGACTGGAATTGTTGTTGAGACTTTCGAGGCAATTTTGAGTACTGGGGCAAAAGTTTCTGTTTTCGACGAGTATGAAAACCGTCAATTTGGAGGAAATAAACGTACATACATACATACATATGTACAGGAAAGGAGCGAGCGAGAAGTACAAGAAGTTTTTAATGGCCATTGAGGCCAGTTTATGCAGCTGCCACTTCAGCCGCTTCCGCACTACCCCCCGCTCATCAGGCTGCCAAGTTGTTTGTTGCTATTATTAAATTAGTTGCGGGCGATTTGTGGTAATTAGAGTGAAATTTTATGGCTCTTTGAACTTGGTAGTGGCCGCAGAGTTGGCCGCAATTTGTGAATATTTTATGCAGTCAAACATGTGTGTGCGTGAAAAGCCATAAATGTTGCATGCATAATCTTTAAGCTGACCGTAGATAAGGTAATACATTTCTGTAGTAATGAAAATCTGGAAAACTGGTTACAAAATGTTACTCAAGGAACAAGATATTTCAGGAGAAATCTGTACTGAAGTTAGAAAATATCTTAAAACCTGAAACTGTCTAAATTCATTAACGTACATTCATAAAATCTTCGCTATAAATACACAAATACCATTCTTACCATTCACCTCCAATTAAAATTCGATTTTCGTACAAAGGTCAACTCCTGGCAATTGACAGCGAGGCGGAGGCCAACCGGTGTAGATTGCAGTTCTGCGCTCAAGTGACCAAGCTTCCAGTATTCCTGTGACTTCTTTGTCCTTTTGTCTGGATACTTATGTGCGGCATTGTATTTGATAAATGCGAAGCGTTTGCCATTGGCGGCTTGCAGCCAGCCTGACTCTACAGGACAAAGCATAAATTTTGCGCCCACATGTGCGAATCTAAGCCCCAACTCGTTACCCACACCTCAGCTCAGAGTCTCTGCACAATCCACACACACTGGCCATTGTGCTGGTTGCATTGGCGGGCGGGCAATTGCAATTGTTTTCTATGGTGCATCGATGATATCGTCATGACTTGGTTGGTGCAGTTATCTTAGCCACTCCCCCGCCCCACCTCACGCCTTGTTGGTTTTAATTTTCCCCTTTGTGTTGGCTGCTCTCTGTTTGTGAAAACTGTGCGATTTTAATCAGCGTGAAATTGTTGATTGTTTGCCTGAATTGAGCTGCACAATGTGCTGGCTCTTTTACAGTTGATTATCGCTGTGGCAGTTAGCAGGAGCGAAAGTTAACTCGAATAATGTGAGGGCACAGTTTATGGGAGTAATCATCAGTAAATATGGTTTAAAGTGCCGGCCCAGGTAAAATTGAATACAAATTAATGCAATGAATTAAGCACTTTTTTTTAAAAAAGGACAATCAGGATGTGGTTTATACAGATAAACGTGTTAAATGTATGTTAAGAGAACAACTTTACTTTTGATTGATCGGGAATTTAGTGGGTAGACTTCTTACTACCTTGAAGAATTCTAATTGGGCGTGGATAATTAGTTCCTTACCTTTTTCTCGGAGAAATAAGAAACTCCTTATTAAACATGTAAGAAAATCGGTCTAGTCCGACTGTAATATACACTGTACCTGCCAAAGTTTGTATATAAATGAGGCCATTAAATTAAAGGCTAAAGAAAAAGAAAAAATTAATTTTTCCAACAGATGTAATTAATCCTTTAAAATTATAATCCCTCTCGAACTACGAAGCAATCATAAAGGCTGAAAATGTAGATTCTGACTCTACTGATGATTCTAATGAGCAATTTTATATTATGTTAGACAATGAAGAAAATTGAATAAACTTTAATGGCTAATAAAATACTTTAAAAAATCAGTTAATTTGTATCTTTTGGTGTCCTCGAAAAGTTTGAAGGTATCTATGCAAAATTAGAGTTTATGCCAAAATTTCGGACTGTTTAACCACAGCGAGTGTTGGCGGAAAATTTGAAGGCGTGGTCCAATTAGAAAAAAACATAAATTCGAAATTTTATATTAAAATTTCTAAGTTGTCTGCAAAGTTTTAAGCTTCTATCTTTAAAATTAGAGTTTATGCCAACATTTCTGATTTATTAACCACAGCGAGTGTAGGCAGAAAAGTTGAAGGCGTGGCGCTATTGTAAAAAAACAAAAATTCGAAATTCTATATTAATATTTCTAAATTGTCTGCAAAATTTCAGACCTCTAGCTTTAAAATTATAGTTTATGCCAAAATTTCTGACTTTTTGACCACAGTGCAAAGTGTAAAATACTCCTCCTAGCAAAAACATTGCTCCACTTAAATGGCTATATATTGCATTTGTAATTTTTAAAAAAGGTTTGAAAAGAATGAAAAGAGAATGTCCAAGCTATAATTATAATGCAAAACAAAAAAAAAGAAAAAAAATTATTCAAAGATAGAAGAAAGATATAAAATTAACCGACTAAATAATTTTAATATCTTTCAGCAAAGCAGTTTTTCAAATATTTTTTAGATAGAAACACTTTGTATGTTTTTACTTTGGAACTTTGGAAGCAAAATGCCTTCCCTCTTTATCGTGCAAATATGTCTTTCAATGCTTTCTTTCATTCGCGGACATCCCCACGGAACACAAGAAGATTATTTTATTTAAAAAAAAACCCCCGAAAGAAGAAATTTGAGAAATTCGGTTCCCAGATAGATGTCTCGAAATATTCAGTGGCTCGCTCCAGATTTATGCTGCATAATACCCAGTGTTACTATAAATTCTTGCTTGACTGAATTTATATTATGCCCGCAGTAATACAAGCCACCTGGTCATCCAAGTTAAACGTTTACGGGTTTAAGATCACCACATTAAAGAGTCTGAAGTCTAAAGCTCAACTCGACTGAGGAGCTTCAAAAAGCTGCTATCGGTTAGTGGGCCCAAATACCCGATTTGCAATTCCAAAACATGATTAGCTTGATGTCTGTTTGCATTTTTTAAGCTCATTAATTATCCTAGAGACAATAATCATCATTAAACAATTTTTTACTTCAATTATTAAATTAAATTAAATTAATTTAAAATACTTTTTTTTCAAAATTTTCGCAAAAAAAGTTAAGTTTTTCATAGAAAATTAAATTTATGGGATATTCTGGATTTAACTAAAATAAAAAAATGTTTAAACATTTTTTGGCAAACAAATTTTATTAAAAGTGTTTTTAATATGTTTTCTGACCAAAATATAAGTAATCTTTAATTAAATTTCGTGGAGTGTATAATCCCATGTAAATAAAAAGACAAAATTAAAAAAAGGATTATCCAAATCTTGACTTAAATTATTTGATTTTTTTAAAAATTAAGAAAATTTGATAAATGAGCAAAAAGCTTGTTACAATTGGAAGAAAAATCGCTGAGAAATATGCAAGAGCAAATTTTAATATCTATACGTACCCGGGTAGATACTATGAGGGCGAAGCCTAAGATAATAGTATTAATCGCCGGTTTCAAAATAAAATATTTGATACATTTGTATAAAATGCGCTTTACAGTGAAACATGCATACACTCTGCAGTTGGTCCCCTAATTTCTTGGCTGCCCAATTTGTGCCATTTGCAAAACACCACTTGATTGTGTGGATCAAGTAGGTGGGGCAAAATCAATCAAGAAGAATCAACTGAGGTCGTGGTAGTGCCATGAACTTAGAAGCTCTTCAGCGCTACGGCATGAACGCTTAAGCGAGATGGACTCAGTACGGGTGCAAAAACCCATTTTCTGGATTTTGTCACGTCTGCAGCAACGCTCGCCCCCCCTAATCACCTGACCCTAATCCGATGAACTAACGTGTGTGGTCGATGTTGATGTTTGAAGTTGCCGAAGAATTTTCTATTAAACATTTTTGTTGGCTCATAAAAATGTCAAATTTAAAGCGGAAATTAAATCCAATTTCAACTGACAATAGGCTAAGCTCGTTTTCCATCACAGCATCATGCAAACAACAGAGAACAAATTAAAAAAAGAAATTCCCTTCGTGCTTGTTTACATTCGTGTGATGCTCTTTCCTTCCCCCTGGCATATGTCCCGCTAACATTCAGCCACATATTTTTTGGGTAACATAATTATTTTGGGTTTGGCCCCTGGCGGATGTGGTCGCTTAACTGCGCTGCTTTGGTTTTTGGGCCAAAGCTGGAAAATGCATTTGATGAAAAATTATACGACACTGCAGTTTCGGTTTTTGGGGCGAAAATTCAATGAACGTATTTTTGTGCCGCTGTTGGGGTTATGGTCAATTTTTCTGGCTAATGATTTGGTTTCCTGTTTGTGTGTGTGTGTGTGTGTGGTTAGGAGGAGTGTGTCAGTGCGTGTGTTAAATTTATGGCTTGCCAAGTGGTTAATTGTGAATGCAAACTCGCGGCTTGGACGCTGAAATGTGGATTCGTGGTTTGAACCAAAATGGATGAAATGGCTTGTGACTGATATGTGAACTGAATGGGAAATTAGGTGGCTGGAAATAGAATTAATTGCAGACTTAATTAAAGCTATTTGCACATTAAACTAATTTCTTATTATGAACAAAATTTACTAAGGAAAAAAATTGTTTTTGGAAAAATAAAACGTTCTAAACAAATGTTTTTGAGTTGAAACATGAACTTAATACAACTCCAGCACAGTACAGATAATATCAGGGACCGGATATAACAGTTACTGGTAACAGGTTAAATATAAATAAACAGTTATATTGCTATTGTTATATAAAAGTTTTGAATTAAGAATTATAAATCCATTTTTTATGTTAAATCTCCGTAAATACCAATTATTTTATGATTTATTACTCAGCTCATAACAATTATTTTTGATTTTTATAAATTTTTTTAAGATGATAACAGTTATTTATGACTTTTTTAAATATAAGTCATTAATAAAAATACAATAATCATTTTCATATATTGCATTCAAGGAACCAGGAAAGGTTAACATATTCTCCTTCACAAAATTTATTTAATTATTTATTACCCCTGTCGAGCTGATCAAGAATATGTTTACATTTCGGTCTTCAATGGCTCTTTCTATATGATATATGCAAATGACTTTTATGCAATGCCTTAAAAAATAAAAGTCACTTAATAATTTTTATTAAAGCCTTTTAAAAATATAAAGTCATCTATAACAGTTATCATGTGAAGAAAATCATAAAAATCAAAAATAATTGTTATAAGCAGAGTAATAAAATAAAAAATTACAAAATAATTGGTATTTCACGAGTTTTAAAATAAAAATAAAAGAATAATTGTTATTTCCCGAGTTTTATTATAAAACGCAAAATATAACTGGTAAACAATGACTTGTTTGATAAAACTTGTAACTGTTACGGTCCCTGGATAATATAAGTAGCATTTTAGATGTAAGGCAACAAGCGTGTAGGATGGTGCAGTGCGCTGAAATGCTGAGATCGATTCCCAGACAAAACATAGCTAAAACTAAAAGTTTTTTTCCTTGGTTTTCAAAAAGAAATAAATGATTCAAAACGAGCGAAAGGACGACTGCCATCTTACCTTAACTTTTACTTATTAATTTTCCATAACCACCAGTCAAAAATAATATTTAGTAATTGTTTAAAAAATGTTCTTTATTTTAGGCTTAGCTTATGTCCTTTATTTCTTATTCTCAAAATTTCCAAACCAATTATGTTGCAGCACAACTCATTAAAATGCACTACCAACCATCCCCCCGCCCTTCTGCCTTATGAGTTATTTGTTGCGCAATTAACATTTGCCATGCTGGCACACCAAAATTTTCTTTTGCCATGCAATGTTTCCTCTTCTCCTTTTTAATTTTTTTTTTTTTTTTTTTTTTCATCTTTTTGGCAAGCACTTAAAATTAAAAATTACAATTACATTTAACTTGGCAGACAGTAGCGGAAATTTTCAACAGTTTCTGCGCCAGTCTAAGCCCACTTTAGACCAAGTGCCTCGACAAAAGTAAGCACAACAAAAATGAAAGGGCAACAAAGAAATGCAGGGCGATATATTTTATATGCCGCACTAGGAAGGGCGCGCGGAGGGCGCAACAAAGTTGAAAGTTGCCAGTTGGCAGAAGCCCAGAACCAGAACCGGCAAAAGAAATGACAACAAAACACAGGTTTGCCATTTCGCTGTGCGCTGAAAAATTCATTAAGTGGCAAATAGACGCATTATGTTTATTTGTTTTTCTCGGGTGCGCGCCAAAAACTTTTATGGCAAATATTTTTGGCGTCGAAAATAGAAACAGGAAATTAATGTGCTGCCAATAAACCTCAACAGGGCTTACACACACATTGGCCAGCAAATAGAAAAATAAACGCAACTTTTAATTACATAAATTTGCGTAAAATTTCTCGGGCACAAAATGTTGCATCAAAATGTCAACGAATGACAGGCGGAAATTGAACTAATTATGTATTAGTGTGTGGGTTCTAGCCGGAGAATGTGTGTAACCAGCTGGTGGGCGTGGCATATTTTGTGGGAGAATTGTGCACATAAATTGGGTCGATGTGTAAGTTAATTCAATGCGTGTTAAATGAAGAGACGCTTGCAAAAAAGAGGAAGGGGATGGGAATCCAGGACAGGAAATTGTAAAGCTTGATTGAAAATTTTTCAAGTATGCAACAATTTAACAATAGCCTAAAATTGCATATATATTTCATTACACTCGAAGAGCAAACATTTCGAAATAAATATCATCGCTGAAATTGAAATCATTCTGTCAAAAGTGATATTTATCAGTAAAAAAAATCACTATTGACAGAATGATTTTCGAAACACGAAGTGTATCCTTAGAATGATTTCATTACTAATACATGAAATTGTTCATAATTTTAATGTTTGTTATACCTATATATGTGCAAGACGTAGTATTAGCAAGCTTAATTAGAAAAAATATCATTCATTCGTCATGGCTTTTGTCAAGAAAGCTTAAAACTTTTCAGTCGCTGGCCAGCGTTCGATGAAATAGCTCAGCGATACTTTGCGCCGCATAAATTTTGATGTAAAAAAAAATTCTTTAAATATGATTGGCAAGCTAATGACAGTTAGCCTCGCTCTTGTTGGCAAACGGTGTTCTAAACCATCCGAAATCAAGCACATTCTTTTAAGGGGGTCTTCTACCTTTGAAAATTTTTTTTTTTTATTTTTTTGTTTTGCATTATTATTATAGCTTGGATATTCCTTTTTTATCCCCTTAAAACCATTTTCAAATATTCGAAATAGTTTAGCAGACTTAGCCTTTTAAGTGGAGCAATGTTCTTGCTAAAGTGAGTATTTTTTTAAGTTGTTCAAAAATGAAAAAAAAATTTCAATTTTTTTTATAGAAGTGGTCCGACTCCAGTTCTGGGTCGGGTGTCATGTTCCGGTTCAAGGAATCCTGAAAACCCTAACTAAACCGGTTCTTAGAGACTCAACTTTCATAAAGCTATATCATACAAACCTTTGTATTGTGTATTTTATAAATTTATGTACAATTTTCTTTATATATTTATTAACTAAATGCGATCATTTCTGAACGCTACATCCATTAACAATAACGTCTGCAAAGGTGGCGCAATATTTTTCTTAAAAAGTCCACAAAGTTTAATGAATTAATATTTATTGTATGACCGTCTGCCCAAGGCCGTAGAATATTCTGAAATTTATTTATTGTCAAAAACTCTAACGAGAAATTGATTATCAATTCTCAGAAAACAAAATGCATTAGTTGCACAATAGTTGCACTTAGGGCCGTTTTTTCATCTTCATGTTTTTCAAAACCAAGTATTTTTGTTCAAATATATGCTGCCTACTTTCAGGCAGATTCAAAATACCTTTGCTTGTGTCTACAACGACACGAATATGATTTTAAACGAGTCCTAGAAGTAGGCAACATAAATTTTCTTATAAAAGATCCTGTAATTGAAAACCATGAAGATGAGAAAACGGACCTTAGACTGGATATTATCCCTATTTTCATATCCTTTTGTCGTTTTTAAGCATTATTGTTTGATTAAACTTGGATAAATTAATTATTTATCTTATATTTCAGAGGATATTTTCCTAAGTTGTTCTGTACTTTGCGCAATACACATACGCGGTCTAAGTACCATTTTGTATGTTTTATACACATGTCCCCAACATTTAATGACATTTTACATACTTTTCAAACACACCTCGTATTACGGATAACCAATTCGTTTGTGTCGAAAAAAAGTACAAAAATGGAGTTTTAACTGCCGCGAGGAGGCTCTAAATGTTTTTTTGATTTCAATTACTCATACGCAGTGTTGTCTATTTTTAAATACTTATTTTTGCAAAGTTAAATAAAGCAAAGTTTCCTTCAACAGTTACAAAATTCCTTCTCCCCATTCCCTGCCCACTCCCCCTCTCAGGTTAGTGCCCTTATCAATATTTCTTCTCAACAACAAAAGACAAAAGTGAAAGAGAAAAATCACATGAAAATTGTTGTCACTTGACATATATATATAAACATACACTTGAGCCATAGATGTCCTTGGCATCGTCTTGGCCAAACAAATCATTTATAAGAACCGAACCCGTGCCTCGAGAGTTCATGATGTTCCATAATAAAAATAAGCCATTGAGACTGAAGGGCACAAGTGCGTCAGTATGCTTCGTATATGAATGAGTAGACGTATATTATAAGTAGACGGCACATTTAGCACACATTAATAAAACCGCAAGGAACGTGAGTCAAACAAAGACCAAACCAATGGGGGGAGGGTCGAATGAATCGAGTCAAGGCGAAATCTTAGGCACACGCAGACACTTTCACACACACACACACACAGCCGTAATCAGTCATCATAATGATGCCCAGACGTTCGAATGGAAACTAATCTTTTAAGTTAAAATTTCTTGTAAAAACTTAAACACTCTTAAGATAGTTTAAAGACGGGTGAGCTAAACTACTCCCGCTTATACGAATGCGAAATGAGCACCACAGCGTAAAACTTTCACACGTCCGCGATCCTAGACCGACCACGACGGAAAGACCCCGGACCGCAACCTATTTTTGTGGCAACGCTCGGCCCAGAGTCTCGGAGAACACACGTTTGACCACGCAACTCTCTCTCCTACCGACCCCGAACGTTCTTTTTAAAAGGTGCCGCTCTGCCCTCGCGGAGCCCCGGCGGGACTGAGACGGCACCACTTTACGCTGCGGACGGCTTTTTTGTTTATTTGTTCGTTAAACTTATCCAACAATTTTAATGTAACTATTTCTGAAACCCACGGCACAACCTCGGGCACGGGTTACACGTGCCGTAACTCGGTTACAGTAACTTACGGAGCTTTCTTTAGTCCGCTGCCATCTTCAGCACAGTGGAGAGCTTTCGCAGCTTCATTTCTAAAACACCAGGCGGGTTACGGGACTTTGACAGTTGCTACTTTGAAGTGACAAATCGTTTAACCAAACACATTACTCAACTGCTTCACTTCTGTTTTTTAATGGTTTCGTTACTAGTCTTTTTTATCTCGTTTTGTAGTCTTTTGTTTAAATCACTGTTTTTCTAGTTTCATCTTTTGTTAGTTTCGCTTTTAAATCTTTCAAAATGTTGATTTTAAATCATCAGTTATAGTTTAAATCATGTAGTTTAAAAGTTAAATCTCAATGATTTAAACAAGAATAAATCAATGAATCGTGGTTGTTTATAATCACCTTAAGCTCTTAAATGTGACAGTTTAAATCTGATGTTTAAAGCGAAGAGAAATTTTTTTTTAAAATCAGGTTGAGATTGAATCGGAATCATCTCAAGTGATCATACAGCGATGAGTGAGATGAAAATATGGCATGTGTGGATTTTTGGCAGGAGTAAATTAATTGAATTCATTATGGTTGATAGATGCATGTGTATATGTGCGTATATGTATGAAATGGGCATTTAATCAAATGTATGTGTGGCCAGAATTGAAGTTACTTAAATGAAGTGAATCATATGTAACGTTTTCTTTGTCTGCCTTAAAATGATATTAAAAGGTAACAGCTGGCATTTGGAGTGATTCTAAGACTTTTTTTAATTTCCTTTATTAACATTTAAACTACTATATAGAAGTACATTAAAGCGGTGCTATTTTTTTGGTTATGTTTTCACCCCCCAAATCTGTTTCATTTTGTTAACATAACAACCGTTAAAAAAACAAAAGTATAAAAAATTGAGTTTTATACTTTTCTATTTGTATAATTATACACTTGAAAAGTGTAATTAATTTTGCCCGAAGTTTGTAACGCATAGAAATATTCATTTCCGACCCCATAAATTATATATATTCTTGATCAGAAACGAAGGAGCGTTGCCCGTCTGTCCGTCTGTCTGTCAGTGCGGTCACGGTCCGTCTGTTCTCTCTGCTTCTACGCAACCAGCTCCTCAGTTTTAAAGCTCATCGAGCTGAAATTTTGCACAGAGTCTTCTTTTTCCTGCACGCAACTAATATGTCGGAACCGGCCGGATCGTTGACTATATCATAGCTGCCATAGAACGATCGGTCGGAAAATATAAGTCTTAGTGAGGAAAACTTTTTATTTTCTATTGTAGCGTCCTAATCTTGGAATATATTAGTTTTAGATGATTCTACATATTTGTGGAAAAATTGATCAAAATCGGATGACATATAGCAATATAGCTGCCACATAAACGGGTCAAAAAAAGTAGTTCTACTGGAGAAAACTTTTTTGTTTTCCATTGTAGCGTCACCAACGTTGGTATATTAGTTTTTATATGTTAACACAATTCTAAGATTTTATCAAAATAGGATGACTATAGCATATAGCTGCCATAGGACCGATCGGTCGGAAATGTGTTTTACTAAGAAAGTTTTTTTTGTGGTATCAAATTTTTTATTATCAATGATTAAAAAATTGTAAATATCTATATCTATAACCATATATTTTACCGGTTAAATCAGTTGGAGTAAACTCTCTTCAAGTGTATTAAAACTTCGGCACAGTCGAAGTTAGCTTTGCCTTCTTTTTTTTCATTTACTTAAATTTGATTTACAAATAATTTTAATTAAAAAACTTGAAAGGGAACTCCATTTTATTTGATATTAATTGTTTTTTTTTTTTTTTTAATTCAACTAAATATATCAACGCTAGGTTTTTTTCCAAACAATATATTTTATGTGTATGACTTATTTTTATTACTGCAGTTGAATGTGTGAATTTTAAAAGATCACAACAATTGAAATGTACTAAAGATTTTTTTTGTAAAATTCTCGATTTGGGTTACGTGTCGTATGATTAATTTTTTTTAATAAATTTAAAAGTTTTTTGTTTTCACAATTATTAGTGTAAGAATGGCTGAATAAAATCATACGTTAGTTTAGTTTAATCGTTAGTATTAGACTGACTCTTTTATTTACTTTTGTGTAGATCTATTGTAAATGTTACATGACATTTAATGCCTGGACTACCTTATAGTCGGCCTCTCCTGACATTATTGCATCCCCGCAAAATTCTTAAGTGATTTCGTTCTTATCGGACTCATCATGAAGTAGGGTTCAAGCGATATTTGCGAAATCTTGTAAGATTAGTTATGTTCTGTTACAATGCCTTCGCCAGTTGAACCAACTGTGCTAATTGCTCGAAGATTCCCAATTACCGCTCTGTGAAATTGTGCTAATTTTTCTTTTAGAAAATATTTCGCTTCTGATCTTTAAGAATAGCCGAATTATTTCATACATTTGTTAACTTTGCTCCTTAATATTAGACTTTTCAGTTTTCTAAGCTCTGACTTGATGGTCGCTGCAAAAGCGTAAGTTGCCTCTCAGTTTTCCTTTGACCAGAGCATGTGGGGAACTAAACTATTTTCCCTCCGCTCTTGTAGTCTGAAATCTTCCTCACCGAAACAAGATTTGCCTAGCGTCCTTCTCCCACCATCTTTTTTAGATAGCTCCTAAAACAGCTGATTTTTATCAATCCAGACTGGGCTGCTTAATTTAATTAAATGAATAACTCCTAAGTTTTTATGTAATGGATTATCACTTAGCTCCAAAATTATACTGTTTTTAGCGAGAACAAATCTTCTTCATAGACCAATATCTAAGTCTGAGGGAGTATGGTTTAACCCGAGTTGGTAACACCAAAGGCCAGCGAGTGAGAGAAGAAGGAACGCAAGTTAGAGTAGAGAGTCACTACTTTTAATTAATTAACTGTAACAATCAGGATATACTGTAGAAGGGACTGTCCGTAGAGAAGCGGAAAGCATCGGAAAACCTGTGGATCATTTAAAGTAGAGTTTGTCACATGCGGCAATTTACACAGACATGAGCCGAACGCATGCCGAGTCCTTCGCCAAAAGAGTAGACAAATCAGCAAAGCCAATCAGTCGCTGGCTAGCGTTTAATGAAGTAGGTCTGAGCCGCTTTGCGTCGCCAATTTATCACACACCAATATACACTCACTTTTACGCCTCGCTCTTCTTGACAAAAGCTGATTTAAAGCGACGGCTAACAACAGAGTTAATTTGAAGAGAGGAGAGAATAATGTCTTATGGGCCATACCGATTTAAGGAAAAGAAGAGAATATTAGTCCCAATATCAATAAACATTTTGTGAAACGCACTTTTATGTAATCAACTCCTGTGCTTAACTATGGCCGCAGC
This sequence comes from Lordiphosa mommai, assembly GCA_018904225.1. Classification (NCBI taxonomy): domain Eukaryota; kingdom Metazoa; phylum Arthropoda; class Insecta; order Diptera; family Drosophilidae; genus Lordiphosa; species Lordiphosa mommai. The sequence continues at coordinate 102,178 of JAEIFT010000177.1, forward strand.
CAATTTTTACAGGGTACGTGTACTCAGAGAGGGGAGAGCAACAATTGATGAATGCAGATAAAAAGAGAATCAAAAAAAAAAGATAAGCAAGAAACAAAACAACAACAGATCCGAAAGCCCTGGTAGCTAGTGCTCCTATATTAACAGCTGGTTAGGAATTTATGTGTTAACATTAAGGAAACTTTGTTTTAAATTTATTTTAGTAATAATTATGTAATGTTTCTTAAGGAACATCCTTATTGACCATTGCAAACGTAAGTTGTAAGTTTGATTAAGTTGTAATTTAAATATTAAAGAGTAGTTATTATCTTAACTTAAAGGGCACACCACTTAGTCAGTCCCCTGTGAGTGGGAAATGGTCAGATTTCTATTACTTTTTTTTTCTACAAGTTGCGCTTATTTTTATGATATGATTCTTATGATAAATTATACATATCTTTAATTAAGAAACTTTAATCAAAGCATAACACAGCGGTTGGGAATTATAAAATGTAAATTTCCGATTGATGGAAATGAAAACTAAAATATTCAGTTTCATTTCCCCGTTTAATGTAACCATTTAATATTTATTTTATCCACCTAACAATGCATTTGCCAATCGAATGGGCAAAGTTTTTACGTTTTGTGGGGAGTAGCAGCCAAAAGTGTTTGCGCATATTACATTCAGTTGTATGTAGGTATGTATGTATGTAGGTATTTCCATTCAATTTGGCCAGTTTACTGTTCACTGTTCCAGTTGTTGTTGTTGTTATTATTGCCTATGCACACGCGGCATTATTATTGTTGTTACAAAATGTTTTCAATGAATATTAAATGTGAGCACATTTTGAATACTTTTTTCTTCTTTTTCCTTTTTCTTGTATATCTTTTCTCGTTTGGTTTATTATGGCGCACACGTCAGGCAAATTACAATAAATATTATTTTTGTGTACATTTACATATGCGAATTTTAAGAAATAAAAAAAAATCTTTTGTCAATCAATGCGATAATTTTCAATACCTTTGAATGGTTGAAAATTAATTAAACAGACTTTCATTAAAATTATGCTTCATCATAATTGTAGTGAGAGGATGCGAAAAAAAATGAATAATATTAACAAAAAGCCCTCATTAAAGATGCCTGCAGTTCACATTCAATTTGCCACTTAACTTGCCAACTTATGTGTGTGTGTGTGTGGGCTGCCTCAAGGATGCCAGGCAACTATTAAGACACATAAATAAGATAGGGGGTTGCGGGTTGGAAACGTGACACCCATTGTGTGCCGCAGCCATTAATAGGCCACGCTGTGGATGCAGCAGCAGCAGCAGAAGCACCGGCAGCTCAAGCACTTCAATTAATTAATTGCAATTTGCAAGGCGAAGTGTGTCGATGGGCTAAGGAAGGAGGAACAGCAGGGAAGAGCAGGGAACTTTGGTCATAAAGTGCGTTTAGCTGCACTGCTGCTGCCTGCCATCAGCCAAGGCTTGGCAGGTAACATTGTGTAACACGGCGCGTATACTTGATGCGCTATTTGTGTGTGCGAGTGCGTGTGCGTGTGTGTATGCCTGTTGACGTGTTATTAACACCGCACACCCACGCTTTATACTCAGCCGAGTCGAGGAATCATGCCAGGTGTCGTCATCGCCATATAGATGCATCCAGGCTAAAAGACGTGCCAGCCAAGCAAACGCTGTGCCACGCATAAATAAATGATGATGCTTCAGATAAGATTCCATCCTCTGCACGCAGACAGATTGCCAACGCCGACTTGGATAGTTGTGGCATGCGGTGGCTTAACATGCTGCAAATGGCCTTTGAAAAGACGACGGTATTTTTGTTGAAAAATATTATTAGAATACTTCACCTGGGTGAAGAGCTACAATGCTAAAGGAAGGTTTAGAAAATAGCTGAAGCAACTAAAATCAAAACAGGCAGCTCCTAAATGGCATTGAATACTCTGCAATTCTCAACTGGCTTAAGCTTCTTTCTGCTGAATTAGTAATAGATTTTAAGATCTTTAAACGGAAAGAATCCAGCAAAATCTGAAGTCCGCTTATATCTGATCTGAACCCAAAAACAAAACCTACTATTTATGGGACCGGCAGGCTTTTGAAACAGTCCTGTACATATAACCAAAATCGTCGCTTCTTGATATTGAATTTCATAGGATCTTTCTTAGCAAACTCGCTATTTAAAGAAAAGAAAAGTCGCCCAATAAAATATTTATGTTATAAATGTTAAATATTATTTTAAATTAAATATTAATATTTATTTTAATATTAATTAAATAAAATTACATTTGATTGCACATCCCTTCTTTATTCTTGCTTATATAAAAAGTGAATAAATTAAATGGTGCGCGAACATATATGCAAATGGGTTCTTAGTGACGTCAATTAAAAATATAAAAAAGAATGCAAATAAATTCTGTTACGCTGGCGGACAGTACATATACATATTTTTTGACTCCGCGTCCAATGTTGCAACAGCTTAAAACTTATTTATAGCTCACGAACTCCACAAATAGAGCAAATTAAGCTCTTTAGATGACAGGCGTAAAAATGTGTATATTCAGATTTTCCGAACATATTTTGTTGATTTTAAAACCATTTTTTTTTTTTTCTCATGAATTATAAATCAAGAGTTTGTTTATTTAGACCCATTCTTCCAAAAATTATTTAGTTTCCACACTTTTTTCGGCCAGTTTTATTTTTATATTTTGAAATTAAAATCTAACTATTTGGTTAAAGGTTGAAACCGTTAATGTCAATCAGTTTTGCTGGAGAAAAGTATTTCTAGATACTTTTAAAATATAATTTGGCAGTTTTTAGGCATTTTTAGAAAATAGCATAACATAATTTGTTTCTCAAAATTAAAAAATCCAAAAATATAAATTTTAATCAAGTTACCTTCTACAATTTAAAATCAATTCCAAATAATATCTCTTAATTTTAATGTAATTAGTATTTTAATAAATAATTTTTCAAACACTTTATTTGATTGTGTAATATTTAAGGCAAAGCAAAAATTGCCCGTTTTTTGAAACAAATGTAGCAAATTACAAGAATGAAAAACAAGATTGACATTTTCAAAAACGATTTTTAAATACTGGCTAAAATAAATACAAGAAGTGAAGTTCAATTATTTTTAATTTTTCTTCAAGTACAAATCGAAAAATTTTTTTTTGAAATGTCACAGTGAAAATTGAAAAATTTGAGACTTAAAGGTTAATTTAGATTAATCATACATTTAATTTAATGTTTTTTGTTCGTAAGTTTACGAGAAATAACAACTTCTATTTAGTTGTGGGGCTAAATTTAAGTATATTTAAGTATGTTTCAACTTTTTTAACCCCCAAAGTTTACCGACCGATAAAAAAAAAAATAAAAAACAATGAAAATTGCCCAGAGTTGATAGAATAAATATTCCATCGTTTCGGAAACTTTTAAAACGATATATTTAAAAAAAACTTTTTGCTTAGATTTACCCTATGTATTATATTAAATGGGTAGTAACTGATTGTATACAGAAGGGTTAAATTTAATTGATTTGGTTTAGTCTTGCATTTAGAAATGTACACATACTTTGAAAATTAGCTACATTTACCCATAAGGTTATTCAATTTACAACATAATGTAGATTCGTTCCATCGTTAGCATTAGCTTCTACACACATACGTGATCCCTTGGCGGAAGCTTGCCGTCTCCATTGTATGTGGTACGCAAGGCTTTGCAGAGCAGGGATGCCAGACGCATTCCCATATATATTACATATATTCCCATTGTTGAGATCAGCTAGAAGGGTATAAAAACTTCGGCTTAGACTAAGTTATGGTTGCCCTCTCGTTATTCTCGAAATTTATTGTTGAGCTAAAAGTTACGAGCATTGATTCCAGTATATCCAATCGTATGAATGACCTAATAAGATTAGATCCACACTTAGCTTAAATTAACAAAAAAAAAAAAAAGAAAGCAGGAAGAAGAGATTGCAATTTGCTAAGCTTCTGCACATGTTTGCCTCAATAAAGTTGCTGCACAACACTACTTTTCCTCTGCACTCTGATGAGGACTTATCATTTTCTTTGGCTGCGAAAGCAATGGTGTTTACATTTGTTGAAGCTGGATGGAACTTGGATGGAAAAGTGGAAAAGTTTGCAAATAGTGGGCGGGGGCGTGGTGCACGCACATATTGGTCAATAAAGTGTGCACAAAATATTTGCCCACAACTTGTGCACTTTACCTATCACAGAGTAAAACTTGCGCTTGCACTTGCATTTCCCCTTTCGAGATTTGTTGTCCTTTCTGCTCTAGTTTTTGTTGTTGTTGTTGTTTGGGAAACTAGTTTTTCGCATGCTTTTTGCACTTTTAGTGTTGCATACTTTGCGGCAAACTTTTAATTGATTCAATCGCCTGTGCATATTTTCAGTAGCATGTAAGCCAGCAACTAAATAACCCAACAGCAACTGTCAACTTTTCACTCTGTTAGTGTAAGTGTGTGTGTGTGTTTGACCATGATGGAGTCCCAAACTTGTGTGCGTGCAGCTCCCGGCGTGCTGGGGAAATTAGTTTGGGGATTAAATTTGTAGTTTAATAGGATTGCTCATTACGTGGCGCTTCAGTATTGACCCAGCATATTTGGTCAATTACCACCCCCCCGCCCCCAACTGGGACTTAAGTGTCGGTATGTATGCAAAGCATCGTGTTTCTTGCTGTGAATAGACGCTCATTAGTTCTTCAAGTGGCTAAGTGTAGGCATAGAATCGTTTGTATTGAATTATTAGTTAATAATAAGCAAGTCGGAAAATCATTTTAAAGTCAAATTATCTAAGGCTAAAGTCGTTTATTTTAATGCCAAAAATATGTCGTCCGCCTGCAGCACATTCCAACTTGGCAAACAATATTCAGGGTAACAAAAAATAAGCTCAGTCAGGCAATTGAAAATCCAAGGCTGTCGCATAATGTCAACTTAAATGCAATTGTTTGGAATTTTTCTAATGAAATTGAAGGCGCACGCTGCTGAAGCAGCCAACAAGAGCATAAAATAAGAAGTAATTGGCATGCAATAAAAATGTTGAAGAAACCGAATGAAATCAGTGGAGAAGAGGGACAAATGGAAAGACTGCAAGTGAACAAACACACACACACACACACACACACACACAGTCGTGTTCGCCTTTCCAATCTATTTGCACTAAGTGTTCGTTAGAAAATGTTTGCATAGCAGCACTCAACGTCATTCAAAACACATGTAAAAGCAAGTTCCAAGTGAGCTTCTTGAGCACGTCACAAGGCGGACGGCTCTGTGAATCAGTTGTGAGTGTGGAAAATCAAAGAAAATCAATGAAGGCAAATTGTCGTAGGAAAACAGAAATGTGCATCATTTTCACTTTATGCAAATTGCAAATTGTGTGATGAAGTCGACAGCCAACCAAATGACGATGGAGAATGACGATCAAGAACGGGTACGGCGGGAAAAAAAATACAAATAAATGTGTGGCCTCCTGGCAACAAGGGAGCTGAATTGGAATATCGGGAAAAATATGAAATAAAAATTTAAAAAAAAATGTTGAAACGCATTAAAGTAATGCCGGGGCCAAAGTATAGGAGCCACTGGTCTCTATATAAAGCAGTAACTTTATGTAAGTGGTCGGCAATGTATGCAGAGAAGTTTCCACTGGCAACTGAGAAAATTATAACAGGCAGAGCTTGTGCAGAGAGCTTTCAAAAGTTTCTTTTTTTTACTTTGATTTTTTTACTCAAACGCTGCCCACACATCAGGCCTAGGCAGAAAAGAGAGCTCCTTGTTTAAATTAACTCAACACATTGACAACTTTTCTTTGACGACCCACAAATACTTTGGTAGCGATACAAACGTTGCTTGTCAGTCTTGCGCATTTAGAAAAAATTCTAAGCTCACAAATTTCTGTAATATTCCATGACGGTAGCGACTGACATTTCTGCTCATATAGCCATCCCCTACCTTAGAATCTTTGATTTAGTTTTTATTTGTTTTTTTTTTTTTTTTTTTGTTTTTTTTTTTTTTTTTTTTTGTTTTTTTTTTTTTTTTTTTTTTTTTTTTGTGTTTTTTTTTTTTTTTTTTTTTTTTGTTTTTTTTTTTTTGGTTTTTTTTTTTTTTTGTTTTTTTTTTTTCAATTTGGTTTTTAATAAATTTTTTTGCGTTCTTATTTTTCCTCATTTGATGCCACATCATTGTTTCCAGTCAAGTGATGAGCACTCCAGTGGCTCGGAAAAAATTTTTTTAACAGTTATTCTTTCACAAAATTTGAAAATATATATTATATATATTCGATACCGGTATAAGCGAGTTTTTTTTATCTTGCGCTTTAAATCGGCTTAGAATATATGTTTTCATATTTCCTACCTGCAGTGATATGGCTCTGAATCTCCATTTTCACACTGGTTCATAGACATGGAATATAGCCTTCTATACCTTTCTAATCAATATAAACATTAGAGTGGAACGAAACTAACATTTTAGAATTTTCTGTCTACCAACCCAATGAAACATCTTGTAGAAAATTCGGTTCATTTCAGAAACCGTTTATTGCAGTTTACACGTCTATAAGGTACGAAAAAATATATAAAGAAACATACATTTACTTATATATATTTATATGATTCTGCAGCATGGCATAGTCAGCACTTCAGTTCGTGTGGCGCCACATTTAAAAGACACACTAGCCAGCAATTTGTACACCCTCTTCTGGCATAACCAATTTTACGCCGAGTTGGACAACAGTTTTTATTTTTCTAGATATAAAAGCTAATTTTTTTGGGCCTTTAATAGTTTCGCCTGGTGAGACTGTTCGACTAGACTCTGTACTTATAGGCCAAATTTATGAAAATATTGCACAAATACGTGATTTTTTCTGGTTAATATTTATTTTTAATAGGTACTCTTTATTTTATGTTAAAATACCATTTTATTTTTTTACTCCCACTTGTGGTAGGCGAGGTAACAGGTATCCAGTTGCAAATGCATCTGACATTTTTCACACATCCGTTGTGACAAACTTAACATGGTTTGGCTAGATCATCTTCATAATCAAGATATAGATCATCGTTGTGATTAGAAGCAGCTTGTCAGTCGTTTCTAGTCGGATTGCAAATGAAGTATGTCGCACGCTGATTAAATTTGACAACCGCCTTTGTTCGACTAGTCGAACAGTCACTTTCGTAGGTGTGATACATGTTTTCTTTTATTTCTGACTGTTTTCGACCTTTCACTACAATTTTAAATGTCTCTCGATAACAAAGAATTAATATATAGTTATCTGTTTTTTTTCGCTTGTAGAAAAGGAATCTTCATGTAAGGTTTTTTTCAACACCTACCTACCTACCACCATCAATGTGGGGGGTGATCGCTTATTTTTTGTCTGAAAGCCAATGAAATTTACTATGGTAAAGTTCATCTACTTAAAAAGTTGGCTTTGCTATATCTTAGAGAACATTTTTTTTCAATATTGGTGATTTTGCTGTTCGACTATTCGAACAGCGGTTTAAAATGGGTTCAGCTTGGTATTGAATTTTTCTTTAAGAAATTTTTTAGATAAACCAAAGAAATATTTGGTAGATTAAAAATAAATCAGTTTGGCCAGATTTAACAAATAATTTCAAAGAAACCTGTCTTTCGTGGTACTTTTCAGAGAACCGGGAAAAAAATGTTATGAAAACAGTTTTGATACTGCAAGTACAATAGCAAGTGCAAAGTCGACTAATACTGTTATCCAATACAATTAAACACAAAATTTGAACTCGGAAAATAAACACGAATATTTGTTGAAAGTTATTTTGTTCAAATAAAAATACAATTGAACTAAAAAATATTATATTTGGTGATGGAGAATTTCTTTAATGGAATTTTTTTCCATCTGGTTACTGATGTCAAATAGCAATGAGTTTCTTCTAAAATTAACAAAATTTGTTTCCCACTTAACTTTTTTTTTATAACAAATCTAAATATTTGTTATAGAGGACCATAAAATAATCTTCTTTGTGGAGTTTTAATCTTTAAACATAGAAGACTTGACTTCAGCATTTAGAAGCATTAACGAATTTCAGAGGCTTCTTGCTTTTTGCACAGCGGAAATTCGGAAAAATGTAAAACCATATATTTAAGTGTCAGCCTTTCAGAATCTGTCGATGGACTTTTGAATTTCCAGACTTGTTTAAATTTAGACTAGTCCAATATATTTCGAGAAACTGTTAAATTTCAATCAATAAATCGGCCGAAAATTCTGATATATTACATGCCTCAGATTTTGCAGCATATCTTGTACTCAATGTTGAGTACCAGGTTCGAAACAAAACCCTGAGTTCGATGCTTCTTTAAATTGTTCTGCTAGACTAGTTCAATGTTTGTCGACGGAATCGAGCTCCTGCCACGAACCTACTTAAGAATTTTTGATGTTTTTGTCCTTGGTATAAAAAGAGCTTTCTGATCATTACAAGAGAAGCTCTTAAGTTTACCTAAGCTGGCTTGACTTCATATATTTTGTCTGGTGGAGGGCGACTTGTTCTCTCCCTCTCTTTCTCCCATTTTTTGTTTGATTCACTTCTTTCTGCATGTTTGTCATGTGTAAATGCATGGGACTGACAAAAGGCATTTGCATATTTAATGTTATTACGTTATTTTGCATGGCACACTTAAATTTATGATTGCATGGAAACAGAACTTTGCTGCCCCCCACCCCCCCATTCATGTAGTATGTAGTAGCACATTCCGAATGCGCATATTCGTTATATTTTCCACAAATTTCACAATAATTCCGTTACAACTTTTTAGCAGTCAAGTTTCAGCCAGCATCGTCGTCGTCGTCGCCGTTGTGGGCCATCGTCATCGTCATCACCATAAATAATAAAATTATTGTTGCTGCCAGTTTGAATTTACGCCCACAGTTAGCCCAGTAGTTTGCGGAGAGTAAATATTGAGAAATATAAGTGGAAACGATAAATGCATGAAAAATGCCATTAAAAACACGTTTCAGATTACAATACCAAAAAGGATGACGAGAATAGTGAGACCTCTGAGTGCATTTCTATTTTCAGTTTATGTGGCTGTGATGGGGGAAAAGTCATCAAGTCACATAACATTGAAAGATAACTAGCGTTGAAGTGGCCAAGTGGGCTTTAGGTTGTCATTAAGAGTGAAATTCAATAGTCAAGGATGAATTAAAGGGTTGTAAAGTGGAGCATTTGGGTAGGCTTGTAATAATAAAAATTATGTAGCATACATTTGTGGGCAACTAAACGTTTTACTTTTTATTGAATTGATTTCTTTTGCTCATTACCTTTAATTTTATTTAAAATTTATGACCAGTTTAAAATGACAGCTTCCTAAATTTATTATGTCAAATTTCCCTCTTTTATTACTTGTGTCACTTAAACCAAGTTCGCCTTTTCTCAGTTCTGCCTACACAAAGCAAAAAAAACGAGCCAAAAGGCTGTCCTAGTGTGACTTCAGTCACTTGACGTTGCCGGAAACCAAAAAAAAAAGGCCAAGCCCAAGTCTCCAGAGAGGCCAGAATCAGTTGCCTTTTGCTTGGCCCACATACAAAACATATATATATGTGCCATAGACCAAAACTAACTGTGGGCCAAACCGGATGTGTAAAACAACGATACACACACATACACACACACCCCCATACACAGACACACACATAGAGAGAATCTTCTACCCGACAATCATGGCCACCGCAAATCATCATGGATATTTCGAAAATTTCATTATATTGTTCGTTTGGCAAAAAGGTGGAACTTTGTATGTGTGTGAGTGTAAGTGTGTGTGTGTGATGTGCCAAAGGAATGAAAGAAGCTGAAGGAAACGAAGTTCTCTGTACATTTGGCTGAATGTTATCTACAATACAAAATGATGTCAATGAATGGCTAGATGAGGTGTGTCTAACAATAGCGTAGTTTAAGTTTATTTCTCGTTTAAGAGGGGGTTTAATATTGAAAGGATTTCAAAATCGATTAAATATGCAAATCGGTCATATTAGTTCACTTATTCTTGGAAAACTTGGAACTGCTTTAAACTGGATGAAGAAAAATTCAGTTTTTGTAATTTTTTCAAATTACTTCTAAGAGTTCGAAAAATCACTTCATGGACAGATTCAAGGATTCCAGCAAGGCCTTTTTTTATTATAGAGCTAAAAAAATGAAGAGCTTTTAAGCTGAAAACTTCAAAGTACTTTTCAAAACACTACCCAGTATATTTCATTGTTCTCTATATTTATCGATATTAACATAGATTGAAAAGCCTGGCCCGATAATGAACCTGGGTTCAGCGAACTTATAAATCCGCTCCGTGAACCTGAAACCAAAAAGATTTACGGGTTCGAACTCTAGAGTAAACCGCACTCGATTTTTTTGAGGTATTGACTTCCTGATTTGTATTGATCAATGAAATAGACTCAAGGACATAAAACCAATATAAAAGGGCATAATCTTTTGAATACTTTGTATGTTTATGATATTTTAAGCTTAATTAATGAAGTGAATAGCTACCTTGAATTGAAATTACTTCGTGAATTCGCTCAGACTTTGAACCGTAGAGGGTCTTTAAAAAGATCAACGATAAATTCCGGCGTGCTTAATGATTCATCAGCTGTTAATTTACTAACTGATTTAAAAACGTAAACTGAAAGACATCCCCACAAATTCTCTGTCATATTTAGATCAGTAGAGTAAGAAAAAATAGTGTGAAAATGGACGCGTTCAGCAGAGACTCTTGATCACTAATCAGCGTATTAAAACTACTCTTATTATTTTTAAATTGACATTTTTAATAGCTTCATGGAAATATCTTATTAAACACAAGAGGAAAAGTAAGCTACTTAAATAACCAAGAAATATATCATTGATCAGGGAGCAAGTTCTTCTGCTGAACACGGCCAATGACTTTTGGGCATTTATCATTCATGACTTTTGGGCATGAGCCATAATCTCCTTAATCTCATTAGATGTTCAATGTTTTTTAGCACTCTACTAACGGTAGCTTTACTTGCTTTTACTCCCAAATTTTGATCGGACTTGTAACCGCAAAGCACATTGAGCTTATAATTTATTTTTAGAATGCTTTGCTTTCCGCAAGGTGTGGGTGCTTTTTTTTGAGAATTTTCATATTATAACCATAATTTGATGGATTTCTCAAAAAAAGAGACACAACAGACTGGCTTCTAGAATTTTACTCTGCTGTGTGCGTAATATTAAGGTTGATGTCTTAATATGTCAATATTTGGTATCTTTTCTCAGCTGTTAGAACTTAAGCACGATCGATTTTAAATTTAATTAATTGAAAATTTGCAAAAGGTAATACAAATTTTTTTAAAAAAATTTTTTTTTTTATTTATCAAAAATTTAATTGCAGACTTTGAGTCTTTTCAAATGATCGTCTAAAAAGCTTAGAGAAAATGATCAGAAACCATTTTATCTATTTATTCTAATGAACTGCTCTAAGAAACACAATACATTTTGCGATGAATCCCTACTGTAAAAAATAGTAAAACAAAATGTGTAAAACAAAAAAATGTCTATTGAGTCTATTTCAGTGAATGGGAGTGTATATAATATCTGTTGCATTAACCCTAAAATAATCAATCATTTCATATTTTGAAGCAAACTTTTTCTAAAAAAAAAAAGAATTCTGGATCCCGAATCAGGCTCAAAAGATCTTTATTTAAGAAGTTTCGGCTTGTGGTCCGACTCTGAGGCATTCAAAACTGCCGACTTAAAGGTTTGTGAGTGGTTTTGCTTAAAACAGATTTGCAGGGTAAACTAATTGAAACAAGACGAGCATAATTTTGTTGAGTATTTTCTATTCGAAGTCTACCAAAGTCCATTCTAAAGACTTAATGAATGTCATGGGCAGTTATTAAAATCTTCCTGGTTGACCTAGCTGTAGGCTGGGTGTGGCCATGTTCGTCACATTGATAATCAAGTAGGCCCTTGTGTAGCCTATTTTTCAATGCCAAATGACAAGCTATTTACAATAAAAACATGACAACTTAAGGCCCTACTAGATTATCTGGAGTTGACCCAGCCTTAACTATTCGAAGAGGTAAGGAGAAAATAAGGTTATTAAAAACAGCAAGGCTAAAGGAATGAATATGAAAAGAAAGAAGCCTATCAAAGATACAGTTTTATAAAAGCATTAATGTGCTACTAAATAGAATCGGGACCGCTTATTGTCCTACTTCATTATATTTTAATTTTCCCTTCTTGGCTGACTGACTCAAGGAGTTCCAACTATATTAAGTCATTTTTAAAACCCTTACCCCTCTCAACTGCAGCCTCTGTATTGTGCCTTATATAACTCTACACACACCCATGCATTCCTACACACACACACACCCATACTGATAGAGGCACGCAGTTAATGACGGCTTCTCTCTGGCCCTGTGCAGTGAAAATTCTCGACAAGCGCCAGGTTAGGTTAGGGCGTTGCTTTTTCCATTTTATTTTTGTCATTGTTGTTGTTTGTGCTGCCAACACTCCCTGCCCCCCCCCCTCCTCCTCCATTTCCCCTTCCACCATCATCTATTGTCTCATTGTCTGTGCGCTCATGTATGATTTTTTATTATAAATAAGCTTGTAGGCATGTGTCGGGGGTTCTTTCCACATGCCAACTAAACTACAGCCGTAATCTGAAATGGCAAAGCAACAAGAACAACAACAGCAGAATCAGCAGCAATGTCTGACAATCGTCCAGTAACTGCCAACCAAAACAAAAACAAAAAAAAAAAAAACAAACACAAATACCTAGACATAGAACTTAAAGCTTTTACCGAAAACATGGGCCAAAATTTCATTAGACAAATAATTGCTGGTTGGTCTTTAAAATATAATTTAGTTATTTAATTTTCTGTCTGTTTTGTTTCTTTACAGCAAAAGTCAGATACTTTGAATGGTAAGTTAAATTGAAATTGAATTAATATTATTTTTAAGATATTTTGAAAGGGTGAAAAGGCTGTTGGGTAAGAAACTATCGTGATAAGTCGAAAATTTAATGATGCAGTTCGATTCCTAGAACCTAAGAAAGCGAAAACCCATTGACCGGGGCCAGTTGGTATTCCATGGTCCATTTTATCGGAGGCTGCCTAAGAAAAAATCAGAATCTTTCATCTGTAAGTAGTCCTTCAGATACTCAATGGATTCGAAATGGTCGACACTGCTCAACTTTATCAGTGAGGCTTGTAAATACCGGAAACGAGTCATCCAAGTAGATTTTGATACCTTGTATCATGGCTAACCGAATCTCTCGCTATGCTGTTAAGCGATCTGGTATCTAGGGAAGACCCGGGCAGCCAGGGATAGCAAAGAGTTTGGAAGGCAGTGGTCGACTGACGGTTTATACCAATTCGATATATATATTTATTTTATTCAAAAAAACTTCTTGCTTACATTTAGGCCCGATTTCTCAGTTTCTACATAAAGTAACAAAAAACTGAGTAAAATGTTTGTTTATCTGACACATAGCAGCTATTGAGAATATAAGAAATCGGAACTTAAATTTACAACCTAATGTACCGTATATATTTTAGTTTATGTTAATAATTTAAATAAAAAAGTACACTACTATTACAGTAGAACTTCCATATAGCGAATCACAATGGGATTAAAAAAAATCATTGTTAAACAGGAAATTAAAAAACATGGAATGAACAATTAGGCTCAATTGCAGAATTTGTTATATACAAAACTTTGTTGTAAAGAAGTTCGTTATATTGAGGTTTGACTGTGTTTTAAAAAACCAAAAATGGTACCGATTATATTGATTCGGTTATAGTTAACAAAAAATAAAATTCATTTCGTTTTCGATTTGGATAAAGGTCACTTAAAACTAACGATAACCGTAACCGACATCGATTAAAAAAAAAACGATTTTGGTTTCGATTTTTGATCAGCAGTACCAGCTGAGTCGATGTAGCCATATCTGTTGCACAGTGGCTCCATTTGAGTTTTTTTGTTTAAATAATTATAACTTTTCAACCAAATGAGATAATTGAATAATTTAAATGGAAAATGATACATAATTGTTTCAACCTATGCAACATATGTTTGAAAGGGGTGCTACACCTACTAGCTGCTAACCTATGGGTTACCAAAGTCTAAATTTGAGAAAAAATACATTTTTGGGTATCAAAAAAAAAAATTATTTTCAACAAATTGTGTTGTGTTTTGTTTCTTTTTTTAATGTTTCTATGTTTTAAAATGATTACCCAAAAAATTAAAAAAAAATAGAATATATTTAAAAAAAAATTTTCTATGCATAAGACAAGGTATTTCTAATAGATTCATAATTTTTGAACTTAAGCTAGTGGATTTTAACTCATTTTGAGACTTTACATGCCGCATAGATGAAAAAATGGATCGGGAGATTGGGCCAACATCTTGAAGAGGCCCTCACTTTGCCATGTCTTTCCTATCTATTTTACCTCTAACAATCGCAGAGGCTGCCACGGGTAGCTGGAACTTTTTAAAATAGCTTAAGGAATTATTAAAGAACTTATTTTAAAAATATGGCAAAGACAAAAATATATGAATTTTTTCAAAGTAGAAAAATAGTGAACAAATATACAGTTTTTAAATACAAAACAAAAAAGCAAACCGTAAATTTTTTTGTAATATTTATATGCACACTTAATAAATATGTACATTAATTAATAGAGAAAAAATATGACGATTCGTTACCTAGTTTTCGAGATATTCTACCTGAAGTCGCACAAAATTACCTAAAAATTATGTTTTTTTTTTAACTGAAAATAGATCAACTTTGACAGGTTGTATCTTCTGAAATAAAAATCGCATTTTATTAAGGGTGGCATATTTGAAATCGTTGAGAAATTTCCTATAAAATGATTTGGATTTTTGCATCCTCATCTGTTCTACGGGCGCCACTGTGCGTTGGTCTGAACTAATTGGAATTTTATGTACTTGATTGTAATTTTTTCCTTCGATTACTTCTCCAAATCTAGTGTATAAACTAAGAAAAAAGTATGTTGAAGAATTAAGTAATTTCTGTGCTCTTGTAGTAGAAACTACCCTAATGGCACTATTTAGTGCCATTATAATCATCAATTAAACGTCTCTCCCTGACAATTATACTGACATTATTTTGTACTCTGCCTTACAAAACTCGTATAGTACTCGTTATTTATAAAATTGATGGCAAGTTGACTCAAGTAATGAAACAAGAATGAAGTGAAAATTAAACGGTTTCCGCCAACTTCGATTACCAGACAATTGGCGAAGAGGTGTGGTGGGGTGGGGGGGCATTGGCCTTCAATTTAAATTGGTTGTTATTAAAAATTAAGTGCTTTGTGCAATGAAAGTGTGTTTGCGTGTATGCACAGAACCGGGATCGAGCAGAGGAGGAGGAGGAGGTGAAAAGCGTGATTGTTATGGCAATTGTTGCAATTTTCATGTGCAAGGAGCCAGCTTAATGGGGCAATGAGAGCAGCAATTATTAGTATAAGAGGAAAAGCAGTTTCCATTACCTGAAAGGCGTAACACACGGGGGGCAGGGCAACTAAGTGTTAATGTTTGTACATTTTGCAAAATGTTTTTCTGCTCACACACACACTCACTTCGTTTGGTTTTATTGCCCCAGCCTTATACGATTAATTGTCCCCACTCATTAGAATAATACAACTAATGTGCAGCTGACCTCCAACCAAACACATGCGCATAATTAGCTATACCACTTTCAGCTTCTTTTTCTCGCTCTCACTCTCCCTGCTGTTGGCGTCTTTATCCATATCATTAACCTGCAAGGCGCATAAATTCGTGATATAAAACTGGAAGAAGAAAATCACAGTTTGGTTTTATGTTCACTCATTAGTGCGTGCACGGATGGGGGTGAACCCGGCCGGGGGCCAATCGTATCAAGTTGCGTGTGCAATGGGAAAGCAGTCCCGCCCTTGGGGCAATCTAAGTGCTGGGATGGTAAATGTTGTGTGTGTGTGTGTGTGTGTGTACTTTTGGTTTATTAATTCGCTGGCAACATGCAAGCCACTTGTTTATGGAATTTTTATGTTGATATTAGCCACAGGAAGGAAGCTCGTCCATGTAATTGCACTTGCTCAGAGTGTGTGAATGGGGGCGAATCTTGATGGTACCCCAAAATAAATAAACCACAAAAAAAAAACAGGAAGGTGAGTGAGCTTAGCACTCACTTGGATTGAAAATGATTAATGTTTATTGGGTTACTTTAACTGTTACTGAAATTTGCATATCACTTAAAGAAGGATTTTAAACAAATCTGGCGAACGTAATTTTAAAACTAAGACAGAGGCACTTCTACCCATTCAAGGCTTCTTTAAAATTTTCTCAAAATTAAAAAAGATGTTTAAAAAATTATCCTAGGACTCTCTGAATAAAGTTAAACAATTCTTATTATTACACTACTAGCAAAACTAAGGCGCAAGAAATTTCGTTAAATCCATTCATACATATTTTGGCACGAGTCAATAAAAATAACACGGTTAAAAGACAAAGTAGATAATTCAATATTAAACTTACTCAAATTGCTCAGTTGTTCACTTGCTCTGCTGTTTAGTTGTTCAGTTATTAAGTTGTTCCCCTTGTGTGAAACTTTCTTTTAACTTAAGGCCTATTCTCAGATCACATAAAAATTATTTTCGCCACAATGCTTCATATGAATAGAAACACTTTTTAAAAAAGCTTTGAAATCGGAATGCTTTTGAATAGCTGTTTTATTTAGATGAAGTATTGTGCTGAAAATAAAATTTATGTCAACTGAGAACAGGCTTTTAGGTGAAATGTTTAATTATTTAGCTTGGTCACCCATCTTCGCCCCCGATCTTCCATTATCGTTCTTTGAATTTAGTATTTTATTATTTCTGCTGTGAAATTTCGTTCGTAGCCTTATTATGTATGTTTATTCTCCAAAAAGGGCGACTATTTAATCTCCGCATTTGTTTTTTCTTTGCCCAACATTCAATTATCCCTTAAGATAGCTGTTGACTCTTCAAATCCTTAAATATTTTAGTAGCAATCATTCACCCATTGGACCCAATCAATAGTTAAGAGGTACAAGAGCGAGAAATTATACATGCAGCTCGTACACTTTTGGGTCACTCAATTAAATGAGTGCATCTTCAAGTGCATACTTCACGTAACAAGGTAAATCCTTTTGCCCTGGGACCTGTGTCCTGCCCCAAGGATGTCGGTTGTCGATGTCTTTGTTGCTGTTGGTTCAAGCTGGTCAAGTTGCCCTTTGATTAAAAGGACAACGGGGAAAGAAAGTGGAGCAAAAGTATGTGCTAAACTTGTGAAATGGTGGGAAGAGCGAAATGGAAAACGTACTCACAAGCTATGTAATTGTTAAGTGCTCATTAGAAATGCTCAAGTCGAGGGAGGTGAAGCGGCCGATGTTGATGCTATGTGCCGGTGAAGCAGCAGCTGAAGTGCATTTTCAATTAAGTGCAGCAAAATATTTGGCTGCACTTTTTCTTTTTTTTTTTTGGCCATTGCCAGTCCAATAAACTGTTGAATTTACGGCAAGTCCTAATAGCTTTTTGCTCATTTATTGTAGGGGCAACAGCGTCTCAACGCTCGTCAAGAGAGAGGTAAGCACCCAAAACTTATTTGAAATTCATTAGAGACTAGTTGAAAGAGAATACCACTTTGTGTTGTTGTCTGTTTTCCAAAAAAAAAAAACAAGTGAAAATAAGATTTGAAATTGATGAGATTGTAGCTAGCAACTAATTAGCTGGGCTATATTCAATTTTACTTCAAGTTGAAAAACTCTAAGGGGCCTTCAAAGAATTAATGAAAAATTGGTAAACTGTGGAAGAGCAATGTGAAGTGATTAAGTAAAGACAACAACAACAAATTTGTTAACTAGTGCGAGTCAATGGTGAGGTATTTGTTATTGTAGGCCCATGATTTCGTGTGAAAAAAAGTGAGATTCTGGAGTGCTGGAAATACTTATTTAAGGAACGAAATAATAAATAAAATATTAAAGCTGCTTTTACGAAACAGTCAAAGAAAGCAAAAATATGTCATGAAACTTTCTACAATTATTAGAACTTTTTACGAATTAAGACCCCCCCCCCCAATTTGAAGTAAATTTCAATTTATTTATAAGCGTATTTCCGTTTTGTTTGCCCACCTTATCTGCCTGTAAAATCTGCACCACAAGCAATTTGCTTTAAGCCCACCCATTGTGTGTGTGTGTGTGTGTGCGTGTGTATATTTATTTGTATGCATAAATAACCCACAATCAATTGCCATTGGCTGGCAAAATTGTTATCTCTGTCAAATCTAGGCAATTTTTATTTCCCTCACATGTGTGTGTGTCTCTTCTGTCTATTGAAACCAATTTCAGGCTTTACTCAAAAATTTGCCACACACAAATTTGTATTTCTAAATCGCAAATACAAATCGAAAGCCACAATCACTTTGCCTCAGTGCGTCTCAATTGCAGAGCAAAGAAAATGGGGAAAAAACAAGAAAAGGTGGCCCAAGGGTTTGCCACAGGTTTAACTGAATAATGGCTGGCCCCCTATCCTAAGCCCAGGCCAATGTGGTTGCCGTCATTTCCATCAGTTGATTGCCATTATGTTGTTAAGGTGAAAAGCGCAGCAGCGCCTGTGGCTGTTATTGTGACAATAAATTGCATGTTCCTCTGTTGAGTGGAAAATGAGTTTACACTTAAGTAAATCATTTTACGTTTTCATATTGACAAATGAAAATTGCGCAGCACCTCACCCAGAGTGTAAGTGTAAGTGTAAATGTAAGTGTGTGTGTGTGTGTGTGGGGTAGAGATTGGCAGAGAGGAAGCGAGTGAAAGTTGCTGCAATTCCTGAACAAACTCCCCGAGGCACGCACACGTAACACATTGCGTATACTTACTCATACCGTTTCCCCCCCCTGCAATTGCACTGTTGTGCTTGCTTATTAGACCGCAGACACTGAAAGAAATTATAGGAATTGAGGGGTTAATTTGTAAGTAGAAAAAATAAAAGGCTTGCTGTGTATCAATGACGCTAACATTGATAACAAAAAAGATTTTCTCACTTTAACTCGTTTTTAGACCGATCGTTCCTATGGCAGCTATATGCTATAGTCAACCGATTTTGATCAATTTTTCTAGAATTGTGTGGAAGCATATAAAACTAATATATACCACTATTGGATACGATAGGATGGAAAACAAAAAAGTTTTTCTCACTAGAACTACTTTTTTGACCGATCGTTCCTATGACAGCTATATGCTATAGTCAACCGATTTTGATCAATTTATCCAGAACTATGTGGAAGCAAATAAAACTAATATATACCACGAATTGGTGATGCTACGATGGAAAACAAATTTTCTCAAAAAACTAGTTTTTACTCATTGTATGATGGAAAACAAAAAACTAGAACTAGTTTTTGGACCGATCGTTCCTATGGCAGCTATATGCTATAGTCAACCGATTTTGATTAATTTTACCAGAATTGTGTGGAAGCATATAAAACTAATATATATTACTATTGGGGACGCTACAATGAAAAACAAACAAGTTTTTCTCAATAGAACTAGTTTTTTGACCGACTGTTTATATGACAGCTATATGCTATAGTCAACCGATATTGATACATTTTCTCGGAATTATGAGGAAGCAAATAAAACTAATATATACCAAGATTGGTGATGCTACGAAGGAAAACAAAAAAGTTTTTCTCAATAGAACTAGTTTTTGGACCGATCTTTTCTATGGCAGCTATATGATATAGTCATCCGATTCGGCCGATTCCGACAAATGTGCAGCCTATGTGTATTTAAAGACTTTTTGCAAAGTTTGGTTAAGATAGCTTTAAAACTGAGGAAGGAGATAGCATAGAAACAGACGGACGGACGGACAGACGGACAGACGGACAGACGGACAGACGGAAATGAATTCAGCTCGTCATGCTGATCAAGAATATATATACTTTATGGGGTCGGAGATGCTTCCTTCGTTATG
Organism: Lordiphosa mommai; assembly: GCA_018904225.1. Taxonomy (NCBI): domain Eukaryota; kingdom Metazoa; phylum Arthropoda; class Insecta; order Diptera; family Drosophilidae; genus Lordiphosa; species Lordiphosa mommai. The sequence continues at coordinate 122,157 of JAEIFT010000177.1, forward strand.
CGTTACAAACAAAGTGACAATTTTTTTTATTCCCTCTGCAAGGGTGTAAATAAAATATTCTGAAACTTCGGAAGGTGTTAAACACCCTAAGAGACCCAAAAATGATTTAATAAATTTTCTGCTCATTTTTAAGAACTTTCACAATTTCTTTGAAATTTGACGACTAATTTTTACCGTGTCTTTGTCCATGCTTGGTCTGCACCTTCATCATTTGTGGGTTGAAACCTTTGGTGATGTGGCAAAGGAAATTTGATTTTAAATTGGCAAAAAACCACCCCCACCCCACCCAACCGAAACCCAAGAAATGTTCATCCACTGCTGGACACACTCAATTGGCTGGCTAATTTAATATGCAGGTTGCAAAACCTCGAAACGAATAAGAAATCGACTATTTGCCTGCTTGGCCCATGTAATTGGATTTCAAAAGTTATTGTCTTCTTTTTTTTGGTATTCTTCATTGCATTTGAAATATCGAAAAACTTTTGTTTTGTATAATCTTTTTTCTTGTAAAAAGGGTTTCGTGTATGAGATATGCATGTTAAGTCGGGACTGACCAAGCGTAGAAAAGTTTTAAATGACTTTTGCTTACTTTTTTTTGGCCCCTCCCTCCCTTCTACCGTTGCTATTTGCACTCGTATAAAACAATAACTTTTGTCATGTAAGTTTAGTTTAATTAAAAAAGAAAAATGTCAACTCTTGCAACTTTGCCGTTGCACATTTTTGTCGACAAAACTATTTCAATTTATGTAACATGACACGTTGGACTTGAGAGCCAGTGAGAGAGAGAGACATGTCAGTGCATTCTTGGGAAAGTGTGTGCACAATATGTAAAAAAAAAGACCAAATAGCTAACTAAAAAATTATTTAATTTTGGCAAGCAAATATTTTCCAAGTTCATTTATTAAAGTATTTCGAAAACACATTTTTTTTCCTTCTTTCAATTCTTAATTTAAATGCAACAACAACAAAGAGGAAAACTCTTGCCATACTTGGCATTACTTGTCATCTGCAGAAAATTATGTGCACGGCAAAATAAAGGGCCACGCGGTAATACAAAAGTTTTATTTGGCCAACTTTTTTGTTTGCCACAAACACACACACACACACATACTAACGCACAGTCAACTGGGTGTATGTATAAAACCAAATTTCCATGCCGCGCCGTGAGACGCCTATCAGGCTGATATCCTGTTCACTTTGCCTTTTGCCATGTGCCTGTGCCTGAGATGCTTTCCCGCTGTTCGCAAAAGCATTTCCTTGCCTCGTTGGATTTGATACCCTTTCTTAGGAGGCTTTAAACTGGGTGACTTAAGCATCAAATAAATTGAAAATAATCTAGCTTTATGTCAGGAATCAAAAAAACAGGTAAGTTCCAAGTTAGACCAACAAAATCATCCACCAATTATTGTATAAAATTTTTTACAATCAAAAATTCAGGCTCTGATTCAATTCAATATTATTATTTCTTCGAGTTTTTTCGCAAACCGAATGGAACCTTAACCGGAGCACATTAATTTTAAACACCTTAGAACCTGAACTCACAATAAAGGTTCGGTTCAAAAAAATTTTTTAAAAATTTTAAATTAGTTTGGGAAAATATGCCTATTTATAATACTTACTACAAGAATATATTGTAGTAACTTCGAAATGTATATCTTGCACTGACGCATTACAATAAAACAACATTTAATAAGCACGCGTTGTCTTCCAGTTGAATACAAAATCAACGCCAATTCACAAACTTCAAAGTCTTCTGGAGAGTACTACTAATTCAAAAATTGATAATATACGTAGAAAAACTTGTTCATCTTACAATATTACTTAATTAAAGTGCTGCAAAGCATTCTCCCATTTAATTCCAATATTCAAAAATAACATATATATTTTTGGATCCCAAAATTCAACATTTTTTTAAACCGAACAAAACTTCTTGTAAAGATATATATTTAAATGCTGAAAAAAAATAATGGCCTAAATGATTCTAGTAAAGCAAAAATTTGATTCAGTATGAATTTACTTATGTAATTTAATTATTAGACAATTTGCTGGCTCGAGGTCAGGTATTTGCTTTTACTCAAATTACCGAAATTTAAGCTAATTTTTAAATAAACTTCTCTATTACGAAACTCCGTACAACAATGATTTCTTTAAAACGAATTCATGTCCAGAACCCAGCAATTTCGTTCAATTCTAAAACCATATTATTTTACGGATTTCTGTATAATAATAATAAGTTAATTTTTTTTGTCTATATACATATTTGAATTGTCAATAACTTAATCTTAAAAAATTGTATTATAATTCTTCTTAACTTAATCATATTTTCCGAATAAGCCTAAAATTATGTAAGCTTGACCGGGGTTCGAACCAGAGCTGGTGCTTTGGAACTCACCCCCAAACCTGTACCAAAAGATCTTTGCGGATCCAAAATTCGAGCGAACCCATTTAATAAATTATTATTAAAAAGATACTTGTAACCCACCGAAGAAAGCAGGGATGTAAACCGGTTCTGAAGCAAACCAAACCACACCGTACCAAACCGCTAATTCGTAAAAAATCGAAAATAAAAACGGTTCGGTGCGGTTAAATGACGTTAGGTGCCAAACTAACTCAAAGATGATTTTAAAAATTAGGAAAGTCAACTATTCGAAAAGCCTTGCATCTATCTAATGATGTCGAGATTTTTTTTAACTACCTCTTTAGTTTTTTTTCACACCATCTGGAATGTGATCTTGTCAGTAAAGGAATTTCCAGGCACCTACTTGGTTTGGATATCACAAATTATGCCCCTGAGGATGAACTGGTGGTTGAGAATCCAATTAATTTCTGCTCATCTCGATAATCCTGAATCTTATATAACCGACTTTATATATTTATGTACGTCAATATAAATATTATTATGACTTTAATCTCGAAAATAATACTAAAACGATTTAAAAGTAGAATACTTAAAAATTCAGAGTGAACCACTGAACCCAACCAAAACCGCGGTTTGGTTTGTTCTAAAAACCATGTTATAAACCGAAACGGTGGTTTAAAGGCTACATAAGCCACTGAAACGATCCAGTCTTAATTCCCGAGTGGTTTGTATCCCTGAAAGAAAGCAATTTCAACTCCATTAAGTAAATGTAGACGACGGTGGATTAATAATTTCCCGTAAACACGACTAACACGACACAAGCCGACACTACTTGACTCAAAAGTATGAAAAAATACTAAGTCAATGAGACAACCTGACAAAATTTACTGTATAAATTCCTGCATATTTCTTTTATAGACGGTTGGTCATACTTATTTAAAATTGACACGTTTAAACAGAATTTAAGCTCAGGCTATTCGTTGGAAATTTATTCTCCTACATAGCCTTATGTGTTACATAAAGTTACAAATAACAAAGAAAAATGTATGATTATGTAGCATATAGCAGTTATCTAAAAGATGAGAAATCGGACCTTAATAAAATTAAGTTATTCACAGAAAAAAAATCTGAAATATTTTGATAAAACTGAATAATAAACGATGTCAAAAGTAAGTCGATTCCAGAATTTCTCAAACCAAGTACGAAAGGATTGAATTCAGAATAAATTTACCAATTCCGAAATACGAACTTGAAATAGGACTTTTCGGATTGACACAAGAATTCGTTGATTACACCGAATTGAGTTAAATTTCATAAGATTTATAACATGATCACCATCAGCCGGTTCGGATGCCTATATCACTGCTGTCATAGGTATGATATGCTTTATTTCATTTTATTGTGTTTTAGTGTGACCAAAGTTTGGTTAGTAATTTTCACATAATAATGAATGACTTAATTTTTTAAGCAACTTTCAAATATTTTTTGCAAGCCGCGAACTAAGTTTTGTTATTTAGTTCTATTTGATATTTCCCCCATCAGGAAAGCAGCTTTAAATACAAGAATGCGCCGCCGTGAAGACGACCCAGTTTCCCATTTGTTTTAAATAATTTAAATAAACTCTTGATGTCACCTTCTAAAATTTCTATAGGGCATCTTTGGATCGTGTTATTCCATTTATATCTCATTACGCTATTCGCCTGCTCCTTTGCTGGATAATTTTCTAGCTTGGTATTTACTAAATTCCGCCGCACAATTTCCTGCCGCCACAAACACACAAAAATAGGCAAAGGCCTGTCATTATATTTTTCTCCACGTTTTTGTTTTTGCTCCTTTCTAAACTCCAAAACATGCATAATATTTATAATGAAAATGTGCAAAGTGCAGGCATAAGTTGCAAGTTTTTGCGTCTCTCCCGCACTCCCGCTCTCCCTCTCTCTCTCTACATATATCTATGTCTAACTCTTTCGCTCGTATGTTTATGGTTTGAACCTGCCACCTTCCGCTGTAATTCAAAACTGTTTGTTGGCAGTTTGATAACGCTCTACATGTGTGTGTGTGTGTGGTGTGTGTGTGTGCTATCAGCTGCTTCCTGTTGTTAAGTTTTGCCAGAGCCAAACTTTCTGTCCATAAACTGGGTTAACAAACTAAAAATTGTGCAAAAATTTAATACCCCCGGCTGAAGAAATGAAAAACGCAAAATCAATTCAATTTTAAGCTTACGGCCAAAGTGATAAAATGAAAGTCAATTGTTATGGCAACCAAAACCACAAGTTGCCTACCCAGATGCAATCTGTTGGCTAGAAACTCAATATGCAACAAAATGTTGCAACGTCTTTAGTTTTTAGCCATAGCTGAAAGCTGTTGCTACTAGCTGTTTGCCCCTTTCTTTCTGTTGTTAATCGGCTGGCAAAAAGCAATGTACTCAAGTGGCAAGAGTTTTCAGCCAAGTGGAGAAACAGCAAACAGAAAGTAAGTAGATTCCAAATGTGAATTTTCAACTTGCTTTTTCTTGTTTCACGTTTCTTGTTTCTGTTTGGGGCCCCTGGAGGGCCTAATACAAATTCAATTTGTGCTTAAACGTAATCTTCAAAGTGCAAATGGGTTGAGTTTCAAACAGATGGTCCAAAATTAGCATAGTCAGACGGGAGTAGAGTCTCGCATAGCGTTATGATAAGATATGACGAATGCTTACCGCTCGGGAATTGGGATATAGAAATGAAGAAAGACTGAAATCAGATTAGATAAGTGAAGAATTTGTTTTGCTAATATCAACTTTGACTCCCATTTTCTTTACCAGCATCTAAAAATTTCTCAAATCGATTCTTAGCGCTCACTAATGTCATAAAGGAAAATCGTATGTCCTAATTTAAGGCTTTACGCGTTTTTGCTGGGCGTTGATATCCAGAGATTTTAAATAATTTTTTCTAACAACCATATGAACCGGCGCGTTTCGCCACCGACAAAAAATGTCAAAATCGGGCTGATTTGTTATATTATTCAATTTAATTTCTCCGTAGAGCTTACAAATTTTATTTCACAAACAACTGCTTAAATACAACGATGTAGCTTAAATACACTCCCCATTTCCACACATTTTCGGTTGGTTTTCTAAAATTAGAAAATTATTTTTCCATCTGTTTGGCCCAAATTAACATCGGAAAATCACATGTCAAATTATTTTGGATACTTCAAACTTAGTTTGAAGTCAATCGTATGAAATCTATATGTTCGAAAAATAATTTTCCGGGCGATTTGCTTGTGCCCGGATTTTCTGAAATCGGGAGAATACGTCTCCAATTATTTTGCTAACTTTACTTACAAACCGAATTTGAAGTCATTCGGATGTTCCCCATATAAGTTTTTTCCGGGAGTTTTCCACCCCTTAGGGGGGAATTTCCCAAAACCCCGTCTTAATTTCCTTTTTCAACTCATATGAAAACTTCTGTGAAAGTATCAGCTTTATATCTTTGCTCTGAGTAGATGACCAATGAATCAGTTAGTCAGTCCAATACCTGGAGTGCTTTGCTTTGCATCAGTATTGCCAAGTCGTTCGAGTGGGAAAATTTTGTTGACTTTTTCGACCTAAAAGGTGGATTTTCACCAAAATGGGTAATAATTTGTGAATAGGGAAAAAATGTATAAGAAATGGCAATCATTTCCACATATTTTTATATCAATTTCACCCGATACGACGAAGATTACCTTGATATGTTCGAAAATATCAATATTGACTTGTCTGGGGATCGAACTCGGGACTTTGGACTTAACACTAATGGAATGATGTCTCAAAGCGGAGAGCCAATGCAAACGCTTATGGGCACACGTCTTAGAGACAATTTTTATTTTTTCTAGGCAGCAGCTTTTTGTTATTGTAAATTTCGAATTCTAGTTGATATAAAAGTCATCATTATTACTTTTTGAGTATTAATCTGAATCGTTTTAATACCAATTCGATAAAATAAAAATAATTTTGAACCTTTTATTTTTTCTCGGATAGAAGACATGAAAATAGTAGAATCACAATTTAGGTCGCTTAAATCAGATGCACCGTTACGATGCTACATATAATATTTTTAAGTTCTATGTTCTTTGTCGTTTTTCTCGCGAATTGTTAGTGGGAATGTTCAAAAATAGGATTATATTCTCGATGTGTAGAGCTCTGAACCCCTGACAGTAATTTTTTTTTTAAAACAAAAAAATTTTGTTGGCTAAGTTCACATGGCCCATAAATTCCTATATGATTGGTTAAAAGAATAATGTTTTCATTACACAATTATCCGGTCATTTTCCTTGTAGGCGGATTTTCCAAAATCGGTAAAATATTTGTCCAATTAATTGTTCGGTCGGTTTAAAGAAAAATATTTCCCATACAACATCTTAAGGTCTTTCTCAATGTGTGAATTTTTTTAAATCGTAAAAATATGTGTCCAATTATTTCGCATACTTTGCTTACTGGATGAGATTGAAGTCGATGAGTAAAAAACAAAAATTTCCCCATACAATTTTTTCTGTAAATTTAACCCCCTTTGGTTGGAACTTCTCATAATCAAGTTCTAGTGCCCACTCACTCCTCTCTGACTGACTGATTGGCACTCCACGCACAGCCTAAAGCAATAAACGCTAGAAATCTTAAACTTGGATACTGGTTTCCATTTGTTTTAGAAGTGGTTTATTGATTAGGCTGTAAGTAGCTTGCCAATCTGTCAGTCAGTGGGGAATCTTTTACAAAGTGTAAAATATTCAAGTTTTGGCTTTTCATTATTAAAATTTAAATTTATTAAAAAATTAATTTCTTTAATCATTTAATAAACTTTAAAATCTCAATTTTTATCGTTTAGACCAAGTTTAAGGGGAAATGCTGGACTTACAGTATTGTCTAAATATAGTTAAGTGGTTTTTGAAACGTCAGTTTACAGTATCCGGTTTGTACTCTCTATAAAGAATGGTATAATTTGTTCAAAAACTGTTTTTTTTTTTCAAAATATTAATATCCGCGTTTCTGTAAGTAAATTAAAGAGTTTATTATATTTTATATAAGTCTGCCTACATTGTTTAATTGCTTGGGTATCCGGTGACAGTTTTCGCCATTCGGACCAGGCTATCTTTTGGTTACTTAATGTCTACGTGCAACATTATTGCCTTTTCGTTCCACATTTACCCACTCACAAGACAGGATTTAGGTGTTCACTACATCCAGATACTACTGTATTTGCATTAGTTACAAGTTATACAAATTTTTGTACAACCAATAAAACACTTCCAACCGTTTTGTCTTACCTTTTCTTTCGTTTTTGCAACTATGTACAACGTTTTAGTTCGTAGTTCGGTTATAACAATTCAACCAAAATTAGTTAATCACGTAATTGATGATGTAATGTGCCAGCGGGAGTCTCAGTTCTCCCTTTCTTTTTATTTGTTTTGCTCCTCTGAGTGATTTCGCAATTAACACAGAACAACTTTAGTGTGTGTGACGGGGTCAGCGAAAGTTGTCTCAGTACGTGGTCCAGTCCGTTGTCACAGAGTTTGGCATTCTGAGAGACGTGACAATAAAGCGTCGAACCGTTAAACTATTGTGTACCATAAGGATTAATGACATTTACATAATTTGCTCTCGGTGCGAGAATGTGTTTTGGTTGCCATCAGCGCAGCAAACCAAACAGCAACCCAATGAGCCAGGGGGAGTGAGAACACGCATCAGCATTTGACCATTTCGCACGAACAGCTGCTGCAACATGATTGAGCTTTCAATTTGCTCGGCCATTCTCAATGGTACCCAAAACCACCAAAAACACCCGCACAGTAGTACCACCCACAAATGGCATTCCAAATGCCTAAACAAATTTTTGGAAATTTTGTCGATAAAGAACTTAACTGATTATCACAGATGGTAGAGGATTACTTGAAATTGATGGGGAAACATTTGGAATGAGATTTATTTAGAATTTTCGATTGTGGCATCACAGTTTCTGAGTTTAGTTTAAAAACTTCTTACCTAAACTCGTCTTATGATTGACATTGATTTTCCATTTTCAATTTAAAAAAAAAAAACATTGTTGCAATTTTGTTTTTACTTCAATTTTTCTTTCTTCTTTTTAATGGATAAATGTAGTTTTATTTTAATTGTAACCCAAAGGCAACTGAAATTGAATTTGGCTTGAAATATAAACACTAAAACTTATTCAAGATATAACAATAAATTGTGTGAATTTCTTTGGTTTTTCTATTTTTTTAACCCTCAAACCTTGTTTTTGGTTTCTTAGTTTGAAAATTTTGTAGAAATATTTCAAAATGGCATGCCAAACTTTGACTGTTGCTCAGCTGAAGCAACTTAATATTTCACAAACATATTTCAGTTCCTTAAATACCTTCAGCTCTTTGCCTAAGTGTGGTCAGATTAGTTGCCTAATTTGGATTGATAGGGCACCCAAGTTCTGTCCCACATCAATATTCTTCCACAAATTCTGTTCTACTTTTGCCATGACAGGTTCTCCTCTCTACTTTGTACTTATGACAGTTTACATCATCTCTGCTTTCACTGCACTGTCAATGCCCATAATTATCCATTTGACTTAGCACATCAATTCACCCATTCATCCATCCATCCATCCAACTATCCATCCGGGCGTGTGTCTGTGTGCATCAGTTGGAAATTTGACAATTACAGAGACAACCGCATTGCAATTCGCTGGCTCAGTGAAGGCAAGTTTGTCACTCATTCGCATACGAAAATGGTTGCAGGGCGTTTTTACTAACCAAAAAAAAGAAAGAAAAAAAAACAAAAACAGAATGCTTGAAAATTACCATGAAAAAACTTGGACCACATACGCACAATCAAAATCATAGTTTTTGGTTTAGTGACTAACCATTTGTGGGGGCGGGGAGGAATGCATATCTCAGTAGGAACAATTGGTTTGGAGTCGAAAGAAGAAATTAACTGCAGTCGAATGTGAAATATTAAACAAGGGTTTTGGTTTGGCTAAGTCGACTTATGCACAAGCGTTTTAATAAATACGAAAGCAGGGCCGGAGAAATGGAGAGGACTGAAATATGAGTTTGTGTTGGTGAGTGCCACAGTAGACAGGCAACTCACTTGCAAAATCAAGTTTTTCAAAGTAGAAACGTTTACACGAAAATCAATTCGGCATTTGGAACTGGTCCGCATAATCAGAAAATCAAATTATTTCTTATGATACGAGAAAACTTTGATTACAGAAATAGACAAAAATATATTAAATAAAATAGGACTCGGCACATTACCAAAAATACTCAAAAAACTTAAAACAAATAAATAAATAAGTTTATTTCGAATACCATAGCCGAAGGCCTCTGCAGGCAGTGCTATAATTATTAAGTTTGACCTAGTCTTAAAAACTAATAATAATATTTAAAATACTTAAAAAGGCAACAAAAAATAGATTAAATCCGCTAGTTTCAATAACTAACCCTTCACAATTCACCTTTTTAAAATTGCCTTTTCGACTGTTGGATTTTGTGTATTCTATTCTATTTCGATTCTATGAATTCTTACTATCTAATTCTTAAACGTGAAATATGAACAATGCCGAAAAATTTGGAGTATTTAATTAAATATTGAAACAGATTACTTCCAAGAAAAATTTATCTAATAGGTTCCAAATACTTCGATAAAATTCCGATCAATGAAATAGACTCAAGGATATTCTATAGAAAATTACATTTTATATATATTTATATATTTATTATTATATATTTATCAGGGACCGTAACTGTTATAAATTTTTAATTACCAAATAATAATTCTTTTTCAATTTAAAAAGAAAAAATTACTTCTTATTTATATTTTTTTGATTTTTATATAAAAATTTTTCAATAAAAATTATTTTTAATTTTTTATAAATAAAAATTATGCTGTAATTTTTATTTTTAAAAATTGAAAATAAAAATTAAATGCAAATATCTTTTAAACCAAAAGACCTAACGCAAATGTTTTTTTATATATATATATATGATCTATGAATCAGTATGTATGTAAAAGAAGTGCAATAAAATTTATAAAAATTTTTTTCAGTTTTTTTTGTTCTCCCTGCATTGTTAATCGATAATCCTATACAAAACCATAATCTGGCCATAAGATCAAAGTTCTACTACTTCATTTAACCACTCTTGAGATGGCGTACGTTCAGAAATAATTCCATACCATTTACATCAACTCGATGCTTAAACTAAAAGAGGGCGAGTTGGACGCAAACGTAAATTCGGAACTGCAACTGACTACTAACGAAATAAATGGTTACAACCCAAATCTCATAAATATTAGTACCAAAATTATGGATTATTGGGAAGAAAATAAATATATGTTCACCTGGCTGTATCAGATGTCAAAAATCGTGCATGCAGTACCGGCTACACAAGTCAGTGTGGAAAGGCCATTTTCTGCTCTTAAATTAGTGCTAACAGATTTAAGATGCAATTTGTCTGCAGAATATTTGAAAAACAATTTATTTGTCAAACTGAATAAATAAATTCATTAAACAAATTACACGCATTTTTTATTTATTAAGAGGAACAAGTCCGAACTATCTAACTCCGATTGCATTAAATTTTTATTTTCAATTTTTAAAAATAAAAATTACAACATAATATTTTATTTATAAAAATTAAAAATAATTCTTATTGAAAAATTTTTATATAAAAATCGAAAATATATAAATTAAAAAGTAATTTTTTTGAAAAAAAAAACCGCAAATAAAAATTTATCCTGATTTCTAACAACAGGCTAATAATAATTAATATGAATTCTGTTGCCTCCCACTTTCTCGTAGGACCTTTATATAAGAAAAAAATTTTATTTACATTTTTTTGTTCATAACTATTATTTTCGGTCCCTGATATTTATATATACTTTGTTATCCAGCATTTAATTCTTAAGTAAACAAATCATAAATTGGCCATGTAAGTTAAAAATTTTTGAGTTTTGGAGTTGTTGAAAAGTGCAGTTTGTTCGGATTGAAAGTGAGTTTTCATATTTTTGAGGTTGTCGGTGATATTCAGATGTGTCTTGGAAATCTCTAGAGATTTTCGTATAAACTACTGCATTTCGAACCAAACTTGAATTTCTTTATATGTAAAATGCCAATAATTTATACGCATTCAGTTTCCAATCGCTAAACTTTCGTCATCTGATCTAATAACCGGGCAAATTTGAGTCACTTTTCATCTAAAGCCAAACCGAGTTAGTTCAAAGTGCCATCTAATATACAAAAATCACTAGAGATTTCCGGTAAACTCCCGATTGCATAATTACGTTAACTGTAATTTAACATTCTCTTTTCATCCAACATATTGTGTTCCTTATAAATTCCTAGTTTAAAGCTGCTTTTCAATTTTCAAGTTTGTTTTTTTTTTGTGACATGTCGAACCAATTTTTAGAAAATATTTGCCATGCGCTGAACTGACAGCAAAACTATAATTCTGTCTCCCCCTCCACCACCAACCCACTTGGCTAACAACCGACATAATCAACTATCTAGAGGAATAGTTGAGCATGGTCGTCATATCCAAGTCATATTTCATGCTTTTGTCCGTCCGCCCACTGTATGCTTTCTCTGTAATCTGTACTCGTATTTGGGTTTGCGTTTCGTTGACGCGACGTGATGTGGCAAAAATTTGGCATGACAATGCCAAGCCAGCGGCTGCAGCATCATGAAATTCAACTCTATGTCTAGTCAAGTTTTTTATCAAAGTAAAAATATATGGAGCGTGCCTTGGATTACACGTGTCAGTGGTCATGTCAATTGTTTGAAAAAAAAAAAACGAATGACAAGTGCGGTGTAACTAGACGCAAATAAATCAAATTCCAGTTGATTACCATATGGATGATGACCACCCTTGACCGCTAATGAGTTGCACTTTATCAGCCACACACTTAATCAAAAGTTTTTCATCCACACACACATTTGGCTTTCTGTACTAACTACCTCTACTTCATAATTTTTGCATTTCATTTGCCACACCCACAAAAAAGTTCGAACTTTTTGCCAACTTTTTTCCCCACCAAAAATGCTAATTTCTAGTCTCAATAAATTGGCAAAACGTTTAATGTGCTTAAACTGAGCGTAAATTTGGTCCAAACTAATTAGGTGGCGAGAGGCAAGAACTTCTAACGATGACACGCGGGTTGAGTTGATGAGGATGATGCAGCAGCTGGTTAGGGAAATTGAGCATTACGGCGGCAACACGTTGAGCATTAATAACTTGTGATTTATGTAGAGCAAGAAGATTGGTTGGCATCCCATTTCATGTTCGTTTTTTTTTTGTGTATCCCTCAAATGATGTCAAATTGCTAGCAATTCGATCGAAAGTTTTGTACTTGGAACTTGGGATTTTGGGCGTGGTAACAAAGTTTTTAGTGGCTAATTTGGGAAAAGGATAAGGTTTTTTATATATACTTAGATCGAATAAGGTCATGTTAGTGAAAAACAATACAGTCATTTATTTGGGTATAACTAATGAAGAGAATTTTAATTGATTTTAAGAGAGTTTTCAATGACTTGGAAAAATAAAAGGGAAATGAACAGTAATCTTTTGTGGAAAAAATTACAAATAACATAGAACACTTGGGAAAAAAATTTTATTTAATTTTAATTTAATTTCATTTCAAGGTTTTTATTAAACAAAATCAGTCATCTTTTAAATTTCCACCCAAAAAAAATTTAAAATTATTAAGTTTAAATACTAATTACGAAAAATATGTAAGACTGAAAAAGATTAGTCGGCTTAAGTTATATAGAAAATATTTGTATTTCAAATAAAAGCCATGCTTCACTGACCATATTTAAAGCATCAATAATTTGCCAAAATGAGCTTATAACATAGTTTATGATGAAGCCAAAGATACGATTTCATGGCGTGTCAAAGTATCCAGCCAATACAAAATTTGTTTTAGTCAACACTACGTATGAGTGATAACCTTAAAAAGTCATCACGCAGACCCTTAGACAAATTTTTTCTTAATTTTGTCTTTAAGTAAGCACCAACATGCAATTTATAAAGGATTTGAGAGTAGAAAACAAAATTTTCCTATATCTGAGGTACGATTTAAAAAAAAAAATTACGTATACGTAACGTATGCAGTAGGCTGAGTCAACAAATTTTATTTTTTTTTCCAAAATTTCAACTGGGCACATTTTTATTTTATTGTCCTACGTAAGATAGTAATTATGCGTATTTTTTTGTACATTTAATAAAAATTGTGGGGGTCGCCACCGAATTTTTAAAATACTAAAAATTTAAATAGGCACCATTATTTCAAAATTTTAAAAAATATGACAAACGTTTGATTAGTGGAACAGACAAACTCAATATCAAATCAAAGGATATTTAAATCGCTTAACTTTCTTCATTTAATCTAGTAACGGGGCATATTTGTGTCATATTTAGTACAAAGTCAAACAGTTTAAGACGGGATTTACATGATGAAGCAAACTTCATGAAGTTTTCTTAGTAGGCGAGAAATTAAAATGTATTTCTTTACAATTCGTTTAAAGGTCTGAAAAATTTCCTCCAAATTCTACGCCTACTAAGAAAACTTCATGAAGTTTGCTTCATGGTGTAAATCCCGACATAGAAAACTTCATGAAGTTTGCTTCATCATGTAAATCCCGTCTAAGTAGGTGAGAGTCATAGTGGGGACTTACACCCTTAAGTTAACATCATGAAGTTTTTTTAGTAGGCGTGAAATAAGGGAGAATTCTTTCAGATCTTTAAAACGAAAAGTATTGAAATACATATAAATCCATCGCCTGCTAAGACAACTTCATGAAGTTTGCTTCATTATGTAAATCTCGTTTTTAATGTATACTTTTCGTTAAATAGGTCTGAAAGAATTCCCCTAAATTTCTACTACTACTACTAAGAAAACTTTCTTAAGTTTGCTTCATGGTGTAAGTCCCGACTTAGTTAGAGTTGCAATCATTTATACGAAAACTACTAGAGATTTCCGGGACACCACCTATAATATTATATTAAATTGAACATTAAACTAAAAATCTGATAAAATTATTGTAGTTTTAGTTACAAACAAATAATACATTAAAAGAGTAACCGCTTGAAAAAGATAACAAAAATTTGATGGTTCAAATGTGGCTTCGCCTTGTACGTAGCATCGAAATTTCATCAATAAATTTTCTCTCGTATTTTAAAAGCTGTGAAATTTCAAATATTATTCGAACAGCTAATAAATATGGGGCAGAAATAGAATGTATGTTGGGTGGGTAAATCGAGAACAAATTTTGAAGGGGCAAAGGGTCACAATTTTCACGCCTGTTTATTTCAAAAAGTGCGAATTATGTAGCATAGTTCATGTGCGTGTTTGAAACAATGTTTATAAAAAAAACAATAAAAATCAGATATTACGGATACACTAAAAAAAAAAAAAAATTTCAATAAGGCGGTCGTACTTTTTCGCGTGAGAGAGCAACAGTTTGCAGAAGCCCTGCATGATGATTGCAGCTTTATAAATGAAAGAACAATTTTAGGGAAGCTACAAAACTCCCTGATCCAGAAATTAACTATATGGACTTGAAAGCTGCAGACGTCCCAACAAAGCTTACAACAACTCCAACTAAAGAACAGTCTGTGCTTTATGGCATTGAAAATCATAGGAAAATGTAACTGAATTGCTTTAAAAACACTTTTTTGCCCATTCAAATAAATGAATGCTAAATGATCTATAAAATACTTTTTTATATCTTAATGTTATAGAATTTTTTATTTAATTATTATTATTTTTTTTTTTTTTGGAGTTGCATAGTTGAAGAAGAAATGTGGGCTAAACTTATTTCACTTTATTATAAAAAAATATTCCTGATAGCCTCTTAATTAAAATAGATGAATATAAATGATTTAGAGCAGCGGTGGGCACGCCTTTGCTCCCATTGCTCCGAGAGTTATTTGTCGGTAACTGGCGCCACTTTGTCGCCCAAGCAATTGCTTCTCTCGGTGTATTACAAAACCCAAAAACAAAGTTATTTGAAAGTAGTATTCAAGTAGTAGCAACTAGAATTACAGCATCCCATAGATTAGAATAGGTTTGTGCGGAATTCACAAACATAATGTTTAAAATAAAATATAAAGATTGTGGTTTATTTGATATAAACATTTTTATATATGATTTCTTCTTATTCGTACAATTTTAGACCTTTAAAATCTATGAAAAGGGGAATAAAAAAAGGATTCATTGAAACGCCCACACCAACGACATTTTCTCATTAATTGTAACATCAATTGTTCTTAAAATTTAAATATGCCTTTCCAGACTTATTCACAAATCTCTCTCTCTCTATCAATCTTTAAAGTGACAGTTGTAGCACTTTTATAATCACTGAAACCATTTGCATATATGTATTGTATGTAATTCCGTTTTGAAACATTTTTTGTTTTTGTTTCGACCTGCTACAAACATAATGATAATGATGTCGGCTTTCCTTTCTTATTTTTCCCCACGATTTCTAAAACTGTCTTTTGTTAAGCCAACGAACAGTGGAAAAAGAATGCATGGAGTACAAGATAATTTCACTCCCCTATTCTTTGCTACGATGCTGCTCTTCGCCCTGTTTTCAGTGCTCATTGTATCTATGCCTGCTAGTCGTGCCACAATGCACAATTTTTACGCGCTCTACTTCATAAATTAAATAGCAGCCGAGTGACACAACGAGAGAGAGTGTGTGTGTGTGTGTGTGAGTGTATGGGAAATTATGCTACACACATATACAGCGAAGACCATTGTCTTTCGTGGTTGTTAGAAAACAAAACGTCAAGAAAAGTAATTCATTGCACAAAAAAGAAGACAAACTCGCGACAAGATGAGACGATGCGACTAGACGACACACGCACACACATACAAATGCAATTTCAATAAGTAGATGCGCGCTTTAAGTTTTTGCGTAAGCAAAATTTAATTTATAAAGTATTTTTTTTTTTAATATTTAAAATTAATTTGTGCTTTTATTGAATTTATTAATTATGCGCCATTTCTGTTAAATTCCTTTGCTCTTTTGGCTTTAACTATTTACACAAGTGTCAAATATGAAACATGTTTAAATGCTTTTGACACGGCAGCAATTTTTCACATTTTGCACATTTTGTTGCCATATTTATTACATTTTAAATCACACTTAATATTTCAGTTTGTCGCTGGGCATTAACAATTTGCATTTTTATGAAATTTTCTGCTGCTCATAATAAATATGACAATTTTTTTTGTGTCTGACATTCTGATGTAGTACGAAAGAGAAAAAGAGAGAAAGATACCTTTGTCTGTGCTTATAATTAATCAATGGACACGCACAAGAATATTAATATAATCAACAACAATAACAAAAATAACAACAACAACTGCTGTTTAAAGCATATTATAATAAATATATTATTTTATTTTTTTTTAATCACAAAGTAAATTAATTTTTAAGTGAAAAATTCAATATTAACTCAATGGGTTGGAGGGCACACAAGAGCTAAGGCATTTTCGATTAATTGAAATCAAAGGGATTTAAAATGGAGAGGTTATATATAAGTTCATTTTTGCATACTTTTTTGTAGCCTTTCGCACACCATAAACGAGTGAATATTCCAGATTAAAAAAACGATCCTTTAAATTGTGTTTGATTTCTTGACAGATCATCTTAAAAAACAAGTATGAAAGTCATCCAAGCCCGACTGTATTATACTCTATACCAGCTGGCCCTTGGAAGCATGGAATAAAAATTATAGCTCGTAATTCCTTAGAATTTAAAAGACCCCAAAAAGTAGGCAATACATTTTGATTTTTTTTTTTTTTCGAATTCTGGGAACTCTACAGGGAGGCCAATGCCTTGCCAAGGGGTCAATGTATAAATTCCTACAAGTCGATTAAAAATATTTCATGTAAGTGTACATTCAACAACTTATTCTCTTCTTTTCTTTCTCTTTGCAGTGCCAAACAAGAATTCAACTTTCAATCGCATTAATAACAAAACAGAAGTAAAAGACACCCCAAAATACAGCGACATTAAATTGCCACAGAAAATTGCATAAAATTGCCCGGAAAAGCAAAACCAAAAAAAAAAAAAAAACTTAAAAAACCAGAGACAAAAAGTACCAGATAGCAAAAGACGATAACCAACAAAAGAGTAGAACCAGGCCAGGACAAAAATCTAAACGGGGTCAGTCATTTACTGCTGCACGATTGCCAGAGTTGAGCCGAACGAACTAAAAGTTTAATTGCCTCTGCTGTTGCAAAAAAAAAAAACAAGTCCTCCCCCCCCAACAAAATAAAGGAGGCAACTTGATGCGAATGCAACAATTAAAATCACAAAGTTTTGTACAAGATGTTGCTGCCTAGGCCAAGGCGCCAACAATTCGCAGCCACTGTGCAAATCCATCGACAACTTTGAACACAGGACAGCAAAGGACCAAGGAATAGACGAAAAAGAAGCAGTTGAAGGCTTCTTTAAATTGTGTGCTTTTCGTATTTGAATGGACTCAACAGCATTCGACATTCAAATGCATATTTGGAAACTTTTGTTAATTGGTAAGTGACAGCCCATGTTATTTTATGCTCGAAATTTTGACCCTAGAAGCAGAAAAGGGACGACTGGCTAATTTTGAACTTTCAACGAGTGGCATTTCTTAAATTAAAAAGGCAAAAAAAAAAACTAAGAAGAGATAGCAAACGCTAGGCAAAAAGGGGTTAAAAGTTTTTTCTTTCTGCTGTTCATATTTAACTTGTTCTTCATTTTGCTTTTTTATGCTCGGCCTTTAAAATGGGTATGTTAATCTTAGCCAAAAGTTAACTGGAAGGTGGTTTGCACTTAAATAAATAATTTAATCAGAGAAAGACTGAGTATTGGGTGACAGCATCAACAGCTTCATGATACATTTGCTCAACCGAGAAGGCCTGTCCCCGGTTATGTGTAGTACAAGTAACTACCAAATCAATGAAGTATTTGATGCTGAAAAAAAACCGGGAAATAAAGTGTTTTAACATTTAATCAAGATTTTTTGGTGGGCCAATTAAAAAAAATATTAAACCTATTATTAAAACACAATTAAGGTGTTCACTAACTTAACTTTCTTAAATTATATCGTGTACTAGAGTTTCTTAAATTTATACTGGCCTTTGCCATTTTCTTTTTAAAGATAACTTCGGCTCCGTTTCAAATGGTCCATTCGGTCCAATTTAGCTAAACACAATTTATCGAAAAAACAGCGTATTATTAATGGAGCTGTTCTAAGGCCCATTCACTATAAATTAGTCGTTGTGGTAGGTCATTCGGCTTCAATTCTTGCAGAATTTGACTTTTATAGGCTTTCAAGCCCAAATCGACACGTAAAATTTGCCATGTGGTTGAGTAACACATGCCCAATTGCTGAGAACGGCGACGAATTGACATTTCACTTTTTTGAGAGAGCTCGAATTTTGATAATAAATTTCAACAATTTGCAATCGCTGCTCGTTTGTAAGTCTTTCCACGATGAAATAGCAGAGTATACTGAAAACTTTTCACTTTGACAGATGACCAACCAGTGCTGACAACCTGATAAACTTAACTTTTAAAAAATCACCGTTTAGAACCGTGAACCGTCTTTGGGGTACATTCCTACCCCAGTACTTTTTTATGACAATCTATAAAATTAAAATTGATTTTTAATGTGTTTATAAAATTGTTGTATTTAATGTAATTTGACTGTTTACAGATCACAATATATATAAATATTAATGATTATACCGTTTAAATGAATATGGGCATTACCATTATATCGAACGGGTCCATTTGAATACATTTGAAGTAAAAAAAAGGCAAAATAAAACGGATTTTTACTTTGTCAGAAGGCTTAAATTAAAACTCTAAATTAGCCCATTAATCGGCGCTAAGCTTGATTGTAAGAAATTTTTGCAGAAAAAAACAAGGCAAGCACGGCACACAAGTGGATTTTGCGATCAACAATTTAAAAGCGGATTTCAGCGAATTCTGAGGCTATATTTCAATGTGTTTAATTTCCAAATAGTGTGCATTGAAGTCACTTTTAAATGGTTTCGATTTTAGCTAAATAATCATAGCTTTTTGAAAATTTAATTTTAAGCACTTTCGCACGGGACATGTCGCACGGGACATTTTTATCCATCATGATAATTTTGTTATTTCAGTTGATCTTAATATTATTTATTAACACCGACCGAAAAGTTTCCTTTTTCCCCATTTTATTTGATTTACAGTGTGCCTTATATATAAAGTATAAGTAAAATACTATTTTACTTGTTTTATTATTATTCACCATGAGGTACAATTGGGATTGATTGTAAAAATTATATGTTATTAGGGATATCCTAATGTAAAATACAGGAAATAAACTGGAGGTGTAGGAAAAGATTATCACCGCGAAAAAATTATTTGAAAAATTTAATCATAATTTTTGGACCAAAGTTTTGGTAATAAAAATCTGCAAAAAATATTTTTAGAATTGTATTTTTTACAACATTTATTTTACAACATATATCAAAATCGGTCGAGTGGTTCTTGAGAAAAAACAGTTTTTCTGTTTAACTTTCCAGCCTCAAAACTCGCGTCCAATAGCGATTAGAAGACTACAATTTTGGGAGAGTGAGT
Organism: Lordiphosa mommai; assembly: GCA_018904225.1. Lineage (NCBI taxonomy): Eukaryota > Metazoa > Arthropoda > Insecta > Diptera > Drosophilidae > Lordiphosa > Lordiphosa mommai. Next base: position 142,143 of record JAEIFT010000177.1, read on the forward strand.
TTCTTAAAGATGTTAATCAAACAATTAAATTTGGTGCTGATAACCGCGGGGACAGTTTTCCAATGCTTATTCTGCTAAGCCCTTTAAATAAATATATTTTATCGTCCTTCAACTTTTCTCTCCACCGTTAGCCACTCTCTTTATATTTTTTCACCAATGTTTTTTGCTAACTTAAATTAAAATAACTAAAAAAAATGTGTTTACAAAAAAATAAATAAATAAATTACAAATAATAATTTATGTAAATTTTTTGCTTAAATTTCACACTTATGATGTCGTACGGGACCTACTTTATAAAAGTACCAAGATCTTAAATCTTCTAATTTTTTAGGAAGGTTTTTTTATTTGAATTCTATAAACGAGAAGGCAAAGATAACTTCGACTGTGCATGTTCTATCGACGCACTGATAACAATTGTTTTTTGTTTCATGTCGCACGGGACATCGAAATATGCGATAATCCAAATCACAAAAATTACGATTTTTTATTTGCAATCTCAAGATTAAGAGAGCAAAAGTCAGTGGAAAAAAAAACATTTAGGAACTTTTATCAAAACAAAAAGTTCATTAGAAATATCCAAAATGAGAAATGTTACGCTTACGCGTCTTTGCTTTTGTATATCTCGAAGTGGGTTATGAATAAATGTATTAGTTAAATTTGATTGGTATCCAACGAAAATATTATAAAACATCTTGGTAGATTTTCGGTAGAAATGCCCATATACTGATATTTCCGCTTCTGCGTAAAGTGAAAGTCAGAAAATGAATACATTTTGTTTACAGTTAGTTCCTGACAAGGTCGAATTTGATTTGGATATTAAACTGCCATTCAAATTATCTTAAGTATTGGAGACTATTAAAATAGATTTGGACAGCGTCCGATTCCCATTTTTTGGGTAATTTATTTAGTGTAAACTGCTTGTACCGGGGTACAATTGTACCCCAAATACGTATAGCGAACATTTCATTGGCATAGAAGGTGGGCACAAATTTGACATCTTTAAGCCTTAAAAAATATGGAAAACATAAAGATATTTTTTGCGTAGATGATATTACCCATAAACTTGGAATGGGGTACATTTGTACCTAAAGAACGTTTCTAGTGCTTATGCGATCTAAATATGGATGATTTCATTAATTTTATGTCTTTTTTTGGTCAATTATTTTAAATATATGCGTTAATGAAGGCGTCCATTCAAATGGACAGACGCAATGGAAATAAAGAACTTGCTATAAGTAAAATTTTGTTTACTTATAACTTTTAATTATACACCTCAACAAATTTAAAACTATTTTGTTCAGCCACTTAAAGCAAATCAAAATCAAATAAGAATCGTTCCACCAATTACTTTGTTTTTGATTTCACGAAATCAAAATCTAAAGCACTCAGTTTTGGGAATGAAAGAGTTACATTATAAACTGATCGGAGAACGCCTACCACTAAAAATTTGCAACGTTTCGATGCATAGGTTAGATTTAACCTAATATTTATGTGCCAGGGTATACTGGTTTCGGCTTAACTGAAGTGAGTCTAGCTGAGTCTGCTTTCTTATTTGATGTTATTTTCAAATATTTTTGCAAGACCTACTTTTTGGCCCCCCAAGTTGAGTAAGTTTACTTTTATCCTTGAGTTTTTCTTAACCAGCTACTGTCAGCCATTTGAGGTGTTTAATTATGAATGAAGTTTATAAACTTTTTCATGTTTTTAAATTAATTACAATTAAGAAAAGAGAAGCAAAAAAAAAACAACAAAATTTTCAAAGAATGTCTTACGACTTAGCACTTTTGCTGTAACCAATTCAAGTTAAATTTCAATTCAATTGCACTTTTTCATGATTTTTTCCACATGTTAAGCTTAGGTGCTTTTTTTTCTGCGCAAAGAAAAACTTTTCGTCTTTGCGTTGCGATGCTGCTGCACTTAATAAAGTTATTTATCTGAGGTAGAAAGGAAAGACCGAGCTACTCATATGTGTGTGTGTGTGAGGTGATTGATGACATCGATGCGTTTTTATAAACTACCAGCCAGATGCCGATAAAATCCCTTAAGTTTTTGACATTTTTACAGTCACACTAAATTGCACAAAAATTTGCATTCTAAGCCGCACATTCCATTTTCCAACATTTGCAGCGGTTTTTGAAATATTATTTTTTTTTTGTTCAGCAATTAAACATTGACTCAGTTTGGCTTTTTTTTTTTGATAGCCAGTGGCAGACCAAACTGTTTTACAATTCATGTAGAAAATCTAAGGCTCTGGCAAAAACACAAATTGCTCACACACGCACACACACGAGCTAAAGTGTTCGTGTGTGTTTGACACTTTTCTTCTTTGTATGCCGCTTTTGCCTTGTTTAGACTAAACTTCACAGACATAGACATTCTGTGCAGCTGGCGGAAAAAACTACGAAAAGCCTTTGTGGTTAAGCCATGTGGTTAACTTGTGCAAAAAGTTTTTTTTTTTATTTGCTAAATATGAAGTTTTCTTTGAAATGAAAACACACAAAAAAAACTTGAAAAGATTAAAAGGTCACAATAATTTAGCTGAAAACTAAAAATATGCTTTATATAAACAAACAAAACAAGAAATAAACAATTTGCTATAAAAATTTGCCGGGTTATTGGAACAAACTCTCCAAGCAAGCTTTTATGGCTGAACTTAACGAGGAATAATAGTGTAAAGCTTTTCTACTTTAAAACATAGAAAAGCTTGCCAAACCACAGTAGAAGAGCTAACGGTGAACTTAACCTTTCAAGTATAAGAGAGCTTAGAGCTTTGGAAAAGTTTTAAATTAGGAAAAAAATATAATAGTTATGCTTTATGTTCATGATACTTTCTACTTAAGTTCTACCAAAGCTTTTATGTAGTTCTTATACCAGAACTTTCACTTGAATTGCTGTTACTTTGTAAAGTTGGGTAATAAACTCTTGTATAGGAACAATATTGTTCTTATATTAGGTCTTATACTCGATTTGCTAGTACCTAGTTGTACACCCAGAAAAAAATGCCATAATAAATATAAGTAGTGGGAGTGATTAAATTTAGATCGTTTTGTTCTTAAAATTCGAAGATTATTTTGTGTTTTCTGTAGAGAAAATAAAATAAATAAATAATAAAATAATAATCCAATAAAATTGTATTTGAAGTTTACTAAAATTTAAAAACTTGAGCAGAACTTAAAATCCGAATTTTGTTTTCGGTTACGAACTTAGTAGCTCTTAAGAACGTTTGTCCTTGAATTTCGCCTGTTAAAGTACGAACTTTTTGATTTTTTTCCTGAGTGTATTACCGGAAAAAATAAATCAAGTAAGTGTTAGTTATTTAGGATTAATTCTATTCCACTTAAATTGTGTTACCCGAATGTATTAATTTCACTATAACACCTAGTATAAGAACAAAAAAAGAACAATTTAAGAGTTATATACGCTTTATTTACCTACCAAGTAGTAGAGTTGGGTCAAATAGCTTTTACATTGCTTTTATACAGTGATGTGAAAGGTAGCTAGCTAAGGTATAATGCAACTGATTTTTTCAGTACCTAGATAAAGGTATAGGTACTAAAAAATATTAAAAAGAATCTTTTGGAATAAGGCCAATGAAGCATTATGTATAGTCTTTTTTTATAGTAATCAAATTCTTAGACGCATTCAAGGAACTCGAAAGCTATTACCTAAAACCAAGAAGAAAGTTAAAAATTTAACATTTTGAATTTATTTGAAGTAATGTATTATTTTCGTGTATATTTATTTAGAATTCTATAAAAATTTCAACTGGGGCAGATATAGCAAAATGGTATTATATTTACTTAATACAAAGGTGTGCAAATTTGACTCTTTGATTAATGATGCTTATGGCCGTACATTCATCTTCATGTTTTTAAATCAAGGTGTTTAATAAGAAAAACTATGTTGCCTACTTTTAGGCCGCGTTTAAGCAACATACATTTAGGCAATATACTTCCTCTTAATATCCACCTAGATTTAAAAAACATGTAGAAACATGTGTCTTTCATCCAGCATTATTTACTTGTTTATCGTTCCCAGCAAGTACGATTTAAGTCAGCAGAGTCAGAAATCGTATTCCTTTCTTCTATTGATCCACAGGGAGTCATCTATGTGCATTGTTATATAACCTTATTTTAATAATTTTCCTCGAATGCTTTCCAACTTTTTTGAATTTAAGCTATCTATGTGCCTCTTTTGACGATCCAGATTCTCAGCTTCTTTGCAAAATGGCCTGGACTTAAATAATATAAACAACTAAAAAAATTATGTCCATTTTACCGAATCAAGCCATGTTTATACGAATACACCATGCACAATAAGAAATCCTTTGTTTTTATAAAGTCTACGATTTGGTAAAGCTTTTTGAACCTAAGTTGAGCTTTAACAGCCGATTAATTTTCTGAAATCGGAATTGGTAAATGATCCCTCGAATAATTTTAAATTTTCATTTATCTTCATCCGACTGTCTTGATGTCAAAATATATAATTCGAACTGTTTAATCGTTTCTTCAAAATAAGACCCTTTTCCAATTCCGATTGATCGAATTTGGAAACGAGAACAGACCAGATTAATTCTGCCTCTAATCTTTGCAGTATCAGATATAGTAGGATCAGATTGATGTAGTTCAAAAAAAGTTGCTGACTATTACCTTTACTTCTTACAAAGAGAAATACGTTTTGATTGACCCCGCTCCTCTGAAGCCTGAAGAAATTGTCATTCTATACAAAATAAGCAAATTTTGTCCATAAGCTTTTTGTTGATCTGACTGACCTAGTCCCTTACCTTTTCAAAAGGTAACTGAAAATTTGGGCCTAGGGAAGGTAAAAGGTACTTGAATTTTTAAATACCTACGTAACGTAAAAGGTACACCAAATTTGTACTCCCTAACACTGCTCTTATACTAGCTCTTGTACTATAGTTTTTATATTCAGGAATTGAAATAGTTTTGGACTACTACTTAGCACACTCTTCTTATATTTTGTCCACTCTTAATCCAACTAGGTACACTGAAGCCCGTATTAGATTAATATAAAAATAAATACCCAACTCATATTACGCATTCAATTATAATTGTTCGTTAAGTGCGTCAATTTGTCTCGAATTAAGAAATAAATCATAAGCCATAGTTCAGAATAGAAGACTTTTTCAAAGAACTGTTATAGGAAAATTTAAATTTATCATGTCTGTAAAAGGTAGCCTAAAAAAGACTTTTCGAAGAGCTTTAAAAGCTTTTATACATTTCATGATTGTGGTATCGAAAACCTCATATACAGCTCTTATACAAATAAGATTTGTCGAAATTCCACAGTTTGCTACCAAAATTTGATTATAATATGAATAGACACCAACTCAGGAACATTTTCTGGATTTATTGATAAGCTCGGCTTGGCCCCATTGGGGGCTGTAACAGCCAATTGTAACTTTAATGGTTTAATTTATTTTAATTTTGTTGCTTTTTATCCAATTCGAATTTCGATGTTTAAAAAAGTACCTAGCTAAGTTTAATGTATAACTTTTCGACTGTCGGTAGAAATTGGTTATTTCTATTTTCTTTCAATTCAAATTTCTAACTGGCTTAAAGCTTTTTTGTTGCTTTTTGTTCCAAATCGAATTTCTAAGTAGAAAATGTACCTCCAACTTTAACAATTTGTTAAGCTTTTTTCTCCTTTATAAAAATATATTGTAGCAAAAATCTACTCCTAAATTTAAAAACAAGGGGATTTTCTTCAGAAAATGTTTGATTGAGTAGAAGGCAACTAATATAATTTCCCTTTAGGACTTTGTCGTGTTTTATGGCGCTGTTAAACGCCATAATTCTAGTAGATTTTACCATAAACTGGCAACTGTTATAATAGAAATTAAGAGAAAGAAACCCTCCTTAGAGTGAACGAAGTTAAGAGGGCAATTCAGTTGGTATGTTTAGTATTCATTTCTTTTACTTTAAACTAGAAGCAAAATTAAGTTCAAATAATATCAGCAGCTCTTAAATAAAAATACTAAATCCTATAAAATGACAATTAAACATTTAACTAAAAAAAAAACTGTTTTAGAAATGTCGCTATCAACTTGATTTTATTTTTGTAATTTTCCGATTAATTCATGCAAATGTCCAACTTCGTTTGCCTTGTAACCATTTCATTATTTTCTCACCATCAAATTGCAAAAAAAAAAAAAAAAATATTGCCACTCTACACATTTATGCATATCGCTGACTGTCATTCCATTTTGTTTGGTTCCCCATTCATAATTCAATTTGACAACCACAAATGTCAAATGTCATGCATAATAATAAAGACAGATACCCCATCCTTTCCGCCACTAACTATATTTGGCTAGTGCAATAATATAAACAAATTAGGAATTTTGAGTGGAGTGGAAATTCAGAGTCAGACAAACTATAACCCACAAAACCATTGTGAATGTTAACACATCAACAAAAACGGGCCAAAGCCCGACCAGACCAGACCAGGGCCAGGGGCAAAAGTCAGCTAAAAACTATAATTTGTTGCTGCACACATTGTATTGTACGTAGTACGTACAAACATGTGAAGAGTCTGAGGGTTTTTATTATTGTGGCTTCATTTGCAATGTACGTAGAGATAGCCATAGAGCAAAAAAGAAAGAGAACACATACGCGTGGCAAGTTAGCGACCACATCTAAAATGAAAAATCTCAAGCACACACACACACACACACACACTTGCATACATAAGGGGGAGGGGAACTTCTCTGGGTAAGGATACGATCTGTAGAATGGAGAACAACACTTGTGGCTTTTGGTTGTGTTGAAAATGGCCACAGCCACAATTTGTGTTGTCATGAAGTAAATGTTGACACTTGACATAGACAAATACACAAAAACTCGCACACATACACGCACACTCCCACACACACAGACACGCACAAGAGTGGAAAAAAGAGTCGCCTGCTAACCCGTTAGGAGTTTGTTTTATGCTTCCGCACACTTGACATTACACTGCCACGGCACATCCTCACCAACACGAGAAGTCTCTGGCCCTCCCCTCTCTCTCTCTCTCTATATTTATCGTAACCCAAGTGAATTGCCTTGTTTTTGGGTACTCTATGCGATACTTAAAGGGTAGCTGGGGTGTATTAGGTGTGTTAACAGCATTTCAGGGACTGATGTTGACTTCATTGTCTTATTGTTAATAAGTTGCATATGAATGAATAAAATAAAATAATAATATGCTTAAAAGGACTAACAGATTTTTAATACCAAAAACAATTAAATACCTAGATGCGATTCATCAAGAAAAACAAATTAGATATGGCGCTTCCTGCTGTTGAGTCCCACAAAAAACTGTGTTCAAGCTTACAAACCATTATATGCAAATAAGGCGTCAAAAGGTATCCAAATTGATTGACACAACATTTACTCAACGATGATTTCAATGGACTTCTATAATACAACTTTAACAAAAAACTCAATGAATAATATTGTAAAAACATTTTGAATACCAGACCTGTAACCTGCGTTTTGCAGCCAAAGCGATGAAGCTATAAAGCAGACAATTATAATATAATATTTACCCAAGAACAATCCATGGTAAAAACTAACGTGGACCGTCTATCGGGTACATTCTTACCACAAAAGATTTTTATCCTGGCTTGAGTGCTTTTAAATTTTCGCTCAAGAGAAAGGGACCTAGAATTCAACGCCGAATCCGAACGGCAAAGTTTGCGAATATTTTTCATTGCTAATTACTTCTCTGCTGGCGCCAATAGCTGGTGAAGGTGGTCACCTGGAGTGTAAAAGTTTTAAAGAAACATCTTTTTAGATGTCTCGAGGCGTATACAAACCCACACACGGAACCACGGAAAAGTTCCTTCCTTTCTGATATATAGAAATTTTCGAAAAATGGAAACCTTAATTTAATATTAATATTTTAATATTAATACAATTTCATTTTTTTTTATTCAATTTGATTTTTAAATACAATTTCGAACTTATAAGTATTATTTTAAATTTTTAGAAATTATTGTTTAAAGTAGTCCCGAATCGAATATCGGTTCCTGTACCTTTCAGTTTGTCTTTCAGTTTATTATGGTAAATTATTTGAAGATATTAAAAAAATTAATGCATGAAATAGAACTACAAAATTGTGTTCTAGGAATAATCCACATATAAAACATTTTTTAAATTATACCGATTTTTAGTCTTCTTTATTTTTGGAAGAACAATTTCTCTAAACGCTTCTGTCCACGCTTCCAGTGGTATCCCTACACATAGAAAAAAAAACAACCTAGAATTAAGGAATTCTCTATTCGTATGTCGTCCAAAAGAACTACCCTTAGGGCCATTTTCTATGAAGCTGACAAATATTTCTTTATAATGGTTCGAAATAATCCGCTATAAAGTTTGCCGTATCTCCGTTAAAAATACAGATCTTTAGGGATTTGGATATATTTAAGCTTATTCTATAAATCACTACTGTCCAATATAGCTCTTAATACGCTGGTAAAATACTTTAAGGACTATATCAGCTATTTAGAACACAAAAACAGATTTAAACCTAACATCTGTCTTTGCCTTTCTTTACATTACATTTTTCGAAATAATAAAAGATCATTTTTTATGGCGAAATTTAATTAAAATCCATAAACTTTATTTCTAAGATTTATATTATCTTTTTTTCAACATTTCTTTATTGAAGGGAGAATTTTTTTAAGACTTACATCCTTAAGGTGAATAACTGATAAACAATATTTTTTCTTGAAATCTTAATATGCACTGAGGACTACCGTTCCTATCAAAACTCCTTAAGCAAGTATGTGTTTTAGATGCTGAGGTGTTCTTTATCCAAAATTATTGTCCACCAGCTGGGTTTCAGATTCTATATAAAAATCAAGCACCCCCCCCCCCCCCCCCCCCCCCCCCCCCCCCCCCCCCCCCCCCCCCCCCCCCCCCCCCCCCCCCCCCCCCCCCCCCCCCCCCCCCCCCCCCCCCCCCCCCCCCCCCCCCCCCCCCCCCCCCCCCCCCCCCCCCCCCCCCCCCCCCCCCCCCCCCCCCCCCCCCCCCCCCCCCCCCCCCCCCCCCCCCCCCCCCCCCCCCCCCCCCCCCCCCCCCCCCCCCCCCCCCCCCCCCCCCCCCCCCCCCCCCCCCCCCCCCCCCCCCCCCCCCCCCCCCCCCCCCCCCCCCCCCCCCCCCCCCCCCCCCCCCCCCCCCCCCCCCCCCCCCCCCCCCCCCCCCCCCCCCCCCCCCCCCCCCCCCCCCCCCCCCCCCCCCCCCCCCCCCCCCCCCCCCCCCCCCCCCCCCCCCCCCCCCCCCCCCCCCCCCCCAAATTTGAGCTGATTTCATTGTCCTTTAGTAAGTAAGTACGTAGAGATGTAAACATCCATAAGATTCTAAGGATTCAGTAGAATAGCTCTGGTCTTACTAAAATCGAAACCAAATGCCAAACATTTTTTTTTTTAAATTGCGAGCCATATCTTAGCTTTGGTAGTACCAAAAAATTATTCTTAGAATTCTTTACAAACAGTAGAACAAATCTATACATAAATTACTATTTTACCAGTTGAAATTTATTTTTGAAATAATCATAAATCAATCAAATAAATAATAAGAAACCGATGCAGTACCAGTAGTAGCATTTCGGTATGGTTCCGGGGTTTTCAGTTCCGATTATAACGGTTTTCGGTTCCTTAAAAATTTGTAATATCGGTTCCGGTTTTAATACCTGGACTTAAACGGTTTGTTCTGTAAATGGTTCCGGTTCTAGTATTATTCCCTGATTTAAATACTGAATGTAAAAACCTAAAAACAATTTAAGCAGAGAACTTATTTGAGGAGAGTAGTTGATGGTTATTTAAATATTCTAGGTTATTTAATATTAAATTATAAATACCGAACTTCGTTTCGGAATACACGAAATGTTTATATTGGGAGTTCCGGTAGCATACCATAATTCGAAAGTATTAAAGAGCAGGCATATAAAAAAAGAATCATGTTGGATGAGTGTGACCGTATATTTTGCAAGATACCTTTTATATAGAACATCTAGTTCTCAGATTGATTCTAAATTGCTTTATTTGGGGATTCTTTAAAACTCCTTGAAAATAACTACTACGATCTTGCGATGTGCAGCTTCATCAAGTCAAAGAACTTCTATGTATTAATACAGGGCATCACCTAGTCCACAAATCATTACAATTTGTTGTTTATGTCACTTGGGACTCAAATTCCAGTTTCTCCCACCTCCTTTCGCCATGTCCGTGCCTTTATTCAATTTCACTTTGACTGCTAAGCTCCTGCCCAATGGCGTTTAGTTGACACTAGTTTCCCACTCCTTTTTCCCTGCCTCCCCCCCCCCCTCACTACAGGCACACTCGTGACACTCTCTGATAGCAAATTATTACAGTCTGATGAGTTCGTCCTGCCGCTGCTGCTGCTGCTGCCGCTGCCGCTGCAGATGAATGAATGTTGGGCCAATAAATTGTGCTTTGGGCCAAAGATACAGCGAGACTCTCTCTGTCTTGTTATGGTTTCCCACCCACAAGGAAAAAAAAAAAAAACAAACTTGGGGTCACATCAATTTGTTTGCTTTATTTAAGTTTGTGTTTTGATAAAAATTCTTTGCATATTTCGGAAGTCACATTGATTGTTGGGCCATGCATTATGTGGGGAGGGAAAATATTTTGTCAGGATGGGAGCAACTTAATTAAACTGCCTTTTTAACCAGGTTGATAAATCAAATGACACAGGGAAAACCACAAATGAGCTGCTGCTGCTCGGCTGCTGCTGTGCTAGTGCCCAAAAATATTTTCCAAGAAATTAATTACATTGGGGAACTGGATACCTGAGTGTGTGTGTGTCCTTATTTTCCTGCTGCAATCCTGGCCAAAAAAATAAACTGCTTTGCGGTTCAAAGTTGATGCTTGAAACTTTTCTGAATGTTTCGCGTCCGCAAGTTAATTAAAGTGCTTTATAACTGAGCTGGAAAATCCATGCAGTTGGCAGTTTATCTTATGGGGCGGTTGACTTTAAGGATTTGCTTCAAAAGATTTTTGCTATTCTCAATTCAGCAACCTGTTAGCTTTTTATATAGAAAAGAATTCAATTATGCTAACAAAATTAAAACTTTAGCCCCCGGGGCCAGCCACCGTCAGTGGAAAAAGAAAAAGTTCAGAAGCAACACAAAAGCCACGACTTGTGTCAAAGGAGCCAACAGCAACAACAACAACTTGTGTAGACCCCGGAATGTCTAATACTAAGCTAAAACAGTTTAACTTTAACTTTTTCTCAACTTTCCTTTCTCTTCTTTTTAAAAATTCCTTTTTTTCGTCGTATTTGCAAAATTGCAGCAGCAGCAACTTTACATGAAAATTAAATAAGTAGCAGCTTAAATAACTTGAGGGGAGCAACAACAGCAGCAACAACAATACAATGCCATTGAATAAGTTAAACTCAAAAACTCCATACACAAGGGTCAGTGGGGACACAATATGGCAAATAGAGGGAAATGAATGACAGTTAAGGGCACTTCAAAGTGGCAAAAGGCCGAGTTCACCTGCTGGGAAAAAAGTATTGTCAACATTTCTGAGATTATCTAAATGAGAACGTCTCTCTCTCTCTCTCTCGCATCCACACAAGAAACTTTTGGTTCAAACAATCGCACTATGGAACAAGTATCTCCCATTTGTTGAGAAGTTTTGCGAATTTTCTTTAATATTGAGTAATCATTCAGTCCAACTTTCAGTGAGTTAAAAGTTACTTAACTTTTGAGTGCTTTTTAGTAAGTAAGACTCAAGTGCTATGTGTCATTTAAAAGAAGCCGCAATTTATGCATCAACTACTTATTTCAATTATGATACAAACTATTTCATACCAAGTATTTGAATAATATTGTTAATTATGTCAAATTAGGTCTTAAAGTCTGGTCACACTAACTCACAACAGAATGGTTATACTCGTATGATATAGGCCTTCGATCTGGCTGATGTTGACATTTTAGTAAAGTTTATTAACACAAGCTTGCCAATTGACTTCAAAGAAAACTGGTCGTCTTCATAGATGTACAGTAGGACCTGTGAAGTATGTATGGGTAAAAAAAAGTGTAAAAAGTTCTTTGATGTGAAACAAAATAATTGAAAAGAGTTTATGTGCCGTGAGAAATGCCACGGTTGGCCAGTCGATTGCTTGAAAAACAGAGTTAGGAAACAGTGTTGGTAAACAGTTTACATAAACAGTGTTGGAAAACAGTGTTGGAAAACAGTGTTGGGATACAGAGTTGGAAAACAGTGTTGGAAAACTGTGTTGGAAAACAGTGCTGGAAAACAGTGTTGGATAACAATATTGGAAAACAGTTTTGAAAAACATTTTTGGAAACAGTGTTGGGAAGCTGCGTTGGGAAAGAGTTTTGGAAACAGTGTTGGAAAACATTGTTGGATAACAGTGTTAAAAAAACATTGTTGGAAAACAGTGCTAGAAAACAGTATTGTAAAATATTGTTAGAAAACAGTGTTGGAATGCAGTGTTGCGAAACAGTTTTGAAAAACACTGCTGAAATACAGTGTCGGAAAACAGTCTTCGAAAACAGTGTTGGAAAACAATATTGGAAAGCAGTGTTGGACAGCAGTGTTAAAAAACAGTGTTCGAAAACTGTTTTGAGAAACTGTGTTGGGAAACAGTGTTGGGAACATTGTTAAAGTATATGTTTAAAAGTGTGTTATCAAATAGTTTAATAAAATTGTGTTTTAAAATAGTGTTATAAAATAGTGTTTTAAAATATTGTTTTAAAACAGTGCTATAAAACAGTATTCGAAGACAAATTTCAAAAATAGTGTTGGAAAACAAAGTTCAACAACAGTGTTAATAAATTATCTTGGAAATTAATACTGGAAACATTGTAGGAACACAATGCTGAAAAACAGTGCAGGAAACCAATGTTAAAAACAGTGTTGGTAAATAACGTTAGAAAATATCGTGGTATTACTGTGTTGGAAAACTCCCCAAAGGCCACAGATCAAGTGGTCTTAAACCAATTTATCCTAAGTTTAAATGCCACGGTTGACCAGGCGATTGCTTGGAGCGTTATGGTATGAGCGTTATGCGTTACGCGTTATTTTGAAATTGAATTTTATCACTACAAAAAAATCTTCCGTACCGAAATAAAAGATGTTTCACGTCAAAAACTAAATTATAAAAAAACATATTTACTATATGAATAGGATCTACTGACCTACTTCACAGAACGCTGGTCAGTGACTGAAATATTGTTTGCTCCCTTGGCATAAGTGTGAATAGCCAAATGTATTCGGCCCCCAGGGGCTAAGCCCAGGTGTATAACTTAAGCCACACCCATTTTTTTCAGTGTACAAGTAATCAGATAGGGGAGAGCATCAATTGGTGAATGCAGATAAAAAGAAAATCAAAAATAAAATAAGCAAGAACCAAAACAACAACACTAGCAATGAAAAATTTGACGTTAAGATTTCAATTTTGTTTTATGCTTGGTGCATAACTATAGCCGCATAGTTTAATTTCTCATTCTGTGTTTGGTAAGCGATAATTTCGATTGTTTCAGTAAATTTAATAATTAAAATTGTAATTTTTCTGTGGAATAAAATAATATGACAAGGAGCACTATTTATTACCTATTCATTAAGATATAGATTAAAGTAAACAACAATAAAGAAATAAGACATTTCTGTCCCATGCAAGCTTGAGCCAACCCAGACATGCATATTATTAAGCACTTCTCCTCCGCACTCTATCCCATTGTATGTCAGTTTACTAAACAGTTTATTGTCCTTATTGCTTTGACAGCTGTAACTACTCGTTTTGATTTGGGTAAGCATAAATATTTATTTAGTTTTAACTCCCCAACATACACAAATAGTTATCAAAGACAAATGTTGTCCATCTCTCACACAGTTAATACGAATTTTCTATGCATTTGCACGCAAAACTATTTGGACACAAAATCTACGATAAGAAATCAGAGGCTGACAAATTTGTGTCGCCTGCTCGGACATTTATCATCATTAGAAAAGTACGTACATACATACATATACTCTATATATATATATATATACTTGTACTTGTACTCTGCTGGCCAACGCCTTGTCACAATCAAGAAGAACCCTCTTACAATCATTACGGGGTGATACCCACAATCCGAGCGAACAACTTCATTTTCATTCAGGAGAGTCAGCAAGTTGCTGGAGAACTTTTGCTTCCGCATCGCTTCACAGCAGGCAACTTTTTGCCTCATTCTCTCTGCTCTCTGTCTGTCTCTGTGGCAGCTGCAAATTGTCGCATTAAAGTTTTTTATCTGCAGTTTGTTTGTTGGTTGCGTTCTGCACTCATTTTTTTGTTGGTTTTGTTTGTGCCGATTCAAATGTCACCGCAAATTATGCCTTTGTCGGCAATTTGACAATTTGGCGTAATCTAATTTAATGCTTAGCTAGTTGAGAGTTAATCGATCAATTGTATGGATGGTGCTGTAATTATGTGGCAAATTCAATTATGTGCATGTAGGTTCAGTTTTGATGAAGAAGAAATTTGCTGGCTCAAGTACGTGCTTGGGTGTATGTCAAGTTCATAAGGTTAAAATGAAAGTAAGGATATGGTTAAATGGTCTTAATAATTCGAAATTCTTTACATTTATGCGGGATATTCAATGGAAAATACAGTCTTTATTTGTATTCAAGGCAGTAAAAGTGACCGAAATTAACGAATATTTTGGTTGACCAAAACATATATTATAAAACCAGATTCATTTTAGTTATTTAAATATTATGTAGCAAAATATTTTTATATCTATATTTGTTCACATTCATTCACTGACTGACTGATTAACAATTTACGCACAGCCCAAACGGTTAGAGCTTGATAGCTGGAACATTCACATTTTAAAGGTGAAAGCTCTAAACTTACATAAAACTCAAGTCTGCCATGAAGAGCCAATAAAAAAGTAAAGAAATAGTTTAAAAACAAAATGGTAAACATTCAGAAATTATTTTTGTTTGATTTTTCCTAATTTAAAGTAATTTTGCAAATAAATCATAGGTAAAATAAATCGTACATTTCTTTAGTTTTTTGGCTATAACTTTTAAATGCGCAATGAAATCCAAAACTGTAAATTTAGTTAATTAGAGGACACTTGGGTCTATTTAAAAAAATTTAAATCGTTAAACAATTATTTAGAATTATTCAAAATTGGAAAAGATTTCATGAGATTTTTTCAAAAACATAAAATTGTTCATATTTAAATCAAATAATTGGTTCCTTAAGAACAAAATCCAAATATCTGGTATGGTTTTCTGTTTCGTTTTTCTAGATCGTTTTTCAAATTAGTTTACTTAAAAACCAATGTGCTTTAAATAGGTTACTTTTATGGGCCACAAGACTTGAAAGTGTTCACACACCACGCATAATACACGTTTACTTCAATATCTTCTGAACAAGAAGAACCTAAAAAAAAACGGACGATTGATTTAAATTCAACGCTCAAAAATACAAAAGAAACGATTGCTAACTATTCTAGTCCAAAACCTTAAATACTTGAGCTTGAGCTTCAAACTAAGTCATTGGTCAATGCATTTTGAAAGCGCTTAATGAATCGTGACAATGCGGTACACCACTTGGAAAATCCTTTAAATATATCTGGAAGTTGGAAAAACTATAAAACCAATTTAGATTTACTGGGCACTGGGCACTGGTCCTTTAGTAGTTGTAACTGATCCCGATCGAGAACCCTTGGGAATTCCGTCCTGCCTCGGTAAAATTAAACATTTTTAAAATTCTGTAAAATTTTTGATATCTATTGAAAAATTATTTATACACTTGCAAAGCATTAATAGGGTATTTCCCCGCGGCTCGAATTGGACGGAAAAAATTTCTAAAACATAAACAAGAAGACTGTTAGTACTTGCACCCCAGTCTCTCGGTCGGGACCACCGAAAACTATCCTCAAACGTTCCCAAAGTTCTTTAAGCCGTATTCAAAGTTTAAACAGTCAATGGTATTTTTTTTTTTATTTTGTAAACTATTTATTTAACACCAAAGTGTATTTTAAATTTTCCCCAGAAGTTTGTTACACCTTGAAATATTCATTTCCAATCCCATAATCTTTAAGTATTCTTGATCAGGACAATGAGCTGAGTCGATTGAGCTTTGTCCATCCGTCCGTCTGTGTCTTTCTACGCAAACTAGTCTTTCAGTTTTAAAGCCATCGAGCTAAAATATTGCACAGAGTCTTCTTTTTCTTTTCGCTTTTAAACAGCTGTAGAAAATTTGGTTAAAGTCGGATGACTATATCCTATAGCTGCCATAGGACCGATAGGTCGGAAAAAAGGTCTTAGTAGTTAACATTTTTTTTTTGTTTTCCTTGATAGCGTTCTTAAGCATATTAATTATGAGTTTTATATGCTTTCAGACAGGTCTACAAAATTTGATCTAAATCGGATGACTATATACTATATGCGATCGGATAGCAAATGGGGCTTAATGAGAAAAATAATTTTGTTTTCTATGAAAGCGTTTCGAAACTCAGCAATAACGAGACTTAAATGCTTTCCGGAGACTCTATTCTATAGTTGCGCTAGAACTGGAGATGGAAGCGTGTCGAATAATTTGAATACGACACGAATGTAACACTAATGGCATATTTCAAACACGCACGGTAAAAATTTCGTAAACACTAAACGATACGCACGAAATTAAAAGCCATTGACAGATAATTAATTAAGGTTTTGAAAAAAGAACAAAGGGGCGAAAAAATTGTTGGGTATATCAACAACAAACAAAATAAAATTGGTCGGTTTTGGTATTACCAATTACCTCCAAGCCTAACGCCAATTTCCAGAAAGTTTCAAAAAAATCGAAGAAACAAAAAAACCGCAAAAACCTGTCAATGACTTTTTATTTCATGTCTCTAGCTGCTCTGGATTTTTAGCGATATTTCTTGGACATTGCATAAAAGTAACCCAAACTGAGGCCAAAACAGTTTTTTTAAACAACTCTATTGAATTTAAAATGAAATTTCAAAATCCCCCTTTGATTTTAATGGTAGCGTGCTCAAATTTTAAAAAGAGCTTTCACATTTTAAATGATTTTTAATTTTTAAGTATCTGACATCTATATCCTATACAAATTCGATCGGTAAAATCAGTCGGATCGTATGCATTTGAAAAAACCTCTGTTAGCTTTGCCTTCTCGTTTTTGGGTACCCGCAGAAATCATCCGTCCCGCTCCCGACTGTTTAAACAATTAAACAATCTTCATCCAGTGATTAGTTTCTATTCTTGATATTTTCGCTCGCGTTATTCAAAGTAAATACGTGAATTATTCCTCGTCTTTTGGTTTTAATTCAAGCTTTCACAAAAGTGTTGCCTACTTTTTAGGGCCCATATAGCGTATACGCTACATATTCACAAATATATTGCCTACTTTGTGGGGCACGAATTGCTCATACGCCACATTTTCACAAATGTGTTGCTATTTTAATTACCAACGTCCTTCTCATTGCAATATTCAAATGTCGGATCAGGCAACTCGGAATTTGGGTCCAAAATATGAAAACTCTCACATTTCGCTTGTGCGAATTTCAGCTGTTTTGCAATCTCTAGTAATATAAATGGCCCAGTGTTTTTAACCTCTTTCGACCCCTTTCGCAATTTTTTTTGATTTTTAGTTTCAAATTACACACATCAGTTACATCTCTTCAATCCCTGAATTTCTACTATTTGGCATAATAATTTAATTGCGCCCAGCCCAGCAGCCAGTCAAAAATTAATACAAATAATTTTAGCCTAATTTAAGCTGACGTCCAACAGGAACAACACCCAAAAATCGTGGCGAAAAAGCATTAACATGCATGTCAAACTCTAACAAAAGCGTCCGCTTCAATTTATGGTGTTACAATGTTTGCCTATCAAAATATTAGCATAAATATTTTGTAAATATATTTTGTTATGCATGAACAAGTGCAACGCAAACACACACACACACATGCACTTGCTTACGCTTTTGCATATTGCGTGGAATTTTTTTCTAATGCTTTTACCAATTTTCATAAAAATGAAAATAAAGTAAAGGGGAAAATGTAAAGTGAAAAGGCAAGTGCTCGATTGTTGGCACAGTGAGAAAAAATATTAACTATTTGGTACTTGAAGCATTTACAAAGGGTAAGTAGGAACATAATTGATTCAGAAACATAATACTTATTTTAATAACGTTTTTAATAATTCTAAAATACTTGATTTAGAACGTTTCGGGTTAAACAAGGTGCGTCAAGTGCTTCGGAATTGAAGTACAAACCAAAAAGCGAACTTTAAGAATCCAAATTAACATCTTTTTATAAAATAAAGAACTGTACACTAAGAATTTTTTCTTAGTGCATCGCTTGATCATTTATATAAATGCCATAAGGTTACAGTTAGTTTAGTCCCTTTGGCAATTTATGACAATTTTCTATCTCATTATTTTATGCATTTTTTGCATTTGTCACGTTTCTAGCTGTTGGCCATGTCAAGGTCAGGGAATAAAACGTTAACGAGTGTCAGTTGGAATATTATGCTTAACCCTGTTAAAGAGAGTTCACTCTACTGCAATTTGGACTTCGCACATGAGTGGGCGAAGGGGGGGAGTGGAGCTGACCCTTTTTATTTCAATTTGCAATTGCACAAATCGTGGCGCAGTTAAATGGCTTGAGATATGCGTCAGCAATTTGTCAGCGTGTGTCTTGTTGTGTGTGTGTGTGTGAGACAAATAAACAACAATTCATTTGATGTCTCGCACAATAACTTACTCCCATTGGCAGCCACAAACAAGCGGAGAAGGAGCACAGCACGAAGGATGCGTTCCCTTTCCCCTTCATGCAGCATTCACTCATGCAGTTAGTGTGTCACTCAGTGAACCCAGTTAACCCCGCCAACCCCCCCGTACCACTTGGTCACTCAGTCGACTTGTACATCATTCATATGTGAAAGATGCCCGTGGGCATTTATCTTCGTTTCTTTCCCTCTTTCGAACTGGCTTTTTGTTATGAGTTATTTGTGTGGCTGCCTCTGCAATCCAATCTCTATCTAAACATTTGAAGGCCTTTTAGTCCAGGTTACCTGATTGTAGCTGCATTCGTAACATTGTCATCATCAAGGTTTTTGACATTCACATGGTTCGCTGCAGGGCGCCCAGCATGTCCTGGCCCGTGTCCTTGTGCCATTCGTGTCAGTTCAAAATGCATGTAAATGGCAATGTGACTGCATTGAACTGAACTAAGCCGATTCAAATTGAGCTCTGTCACGGTACCCCGAGTACCTAAAGACATTTGCACTGAAAGTGCCATTGGACTTTGGTCGATTCTTCTCTGACAATTTTCAATCACATTCTGTGGCTGCATTATTGACACATCTGTGGCCAAGAAAGTGCACGTTCGCTGGTTTGGAATTTAATCATTGCATTAAATTGAAATTAAACAGTATTTTACATTATTTCTTGGGAAATTGAAAAAAGTGAATAAAAATTATGGGAACTATTTAAGTTTAAAGCTAGAATAGTATTGCATTCAAAATGGTTTTTAATAATTATTTTAATTCGGTTTTAGGAGTGTGCAAAATTAAGTATACGTGTTTCACAATGTTATCTTTAGTTAATAGACACAATGCATTCCGTTTTAAATATATAAATAGTGAGTTTTTTCATCCAATTACTGGTACAAACATTGGACCTGTTCAGCAGAAGAACCTAATTCCTGATCAATGATATATTTCTTGATAATTCACGTAGCCTACTTTACCTCTTGTAATTAATATGATATTTACATGAAGTTTTTCCAAATGTTTTTCCAAAAAGTAAGCTAAATAATAAGAGTATTTTTGTTAACCAGATCAGTAATTAAGTGTCTCTGCTGAACGCACCCATTGTTTAATAATTTATTAATTACTTAACCCTCTATGCGACCTTTCTCTTACTGCACCCACCTGTCCCCTTTCTAGCGAAATAATGTGGTCTACAAATTGTTGTTTAAGCGCCAGCTGTTAAGAAAAAAGTGAAAAGGAAAACAGAGGCTTCACTCAGCATGGCCCTTGGGCTACCAGTGCGTATACGTAATACTGCACCAAATACCGTGGACCTACAAACGACTATAAGTTATCCATACCGAAAAATAAGCTATAAGCCAATTTAGCCAAATTTTCATTAATATTTGGGTAAATTAGATATTCATCTTTTTAAAAAAAAACCCGACACGGCATTCTTTGCCAGAACCATATTTAATTTCGAATTGCTTAAACGCAACTTGCACAATTTGATTCCTGAATAGTTAACATTGCTTAGGTCATAAGCCACTTATGTGTAAGTAACCAAAATACGACAAAGTTAAATTTAAACATTATACATGGTTCCCCTTTTAGAATATTTCAAATTTTTATGCTTGCCAAAAAGGCAAAGGCCAGCCAAGAGTAAAAACAAAAAGCCAAAAAAGGCGACCAAAGAAATTGCATTTACGCGGTTCGTTAGACCAACAAACATAGAGGGGGTTGGGTGGGAGGAGGCAGCTCAAAGGCCAAGCACACACACACACACACACACACATACACAGACAAGTTGCCTGGTCCTGCCAGTGGGCGTATAACAAAAAAAAAAAAAAAAAAACAGTTAAGGGCGGTTCCCAAAAGAACCAAAATTGCAGCCAAACATTTTCGAGTGGCGGCTGCATGCAGAATTATGCTACAAATTTATGAGACGACATAAATTTTGCAATGTTTGTTTTGGCTACACACACACACAGCTCTCTCTCTCTCTCTCCTTCTGGCTCTGCACTTTTGCACTCCCCAAAAATATCTAAGCCAAACAAAAAGCAGTGGCAAGCCCACAGCAGGGTTCTTGCTGCCGTTTGCCCTGCTTTATGATGAATGTCATGCGGTGAAATTTTGCAAGCATAAGAAAAAAAAACACACACAAAAAATGGGTTAGAAATTGAAAAATGCATGCAACTGTTTTGAAGGTTGCCTTTGCATTGGCAATGGCAAAGTTTTGGTTGAGTTTTTATATATGTATTTTGTGTCAGCCAATGACCTCTAAGCTAACAAAATGGACAGGCATGTTAAGTACGGTCATGTGTGCGCCTTTTACTGCCTCCTGAATTCACATGTCAGTGACCCAAAATAAAAGTTCCGAGTGCCTGCCCGATATGCAGAGTGAACATTGAATGATGCAGTTTACATCAAGTGCTAAAAAGGGCAGCCAAGTGGTTGGACAAGTTGCTGCCCGATTTTTTAAATCTTTGAACCAACTATGATTGCTACAATCTTTGAAATTCTCATTTATGAAATTTCAAGTTTATTTAATTTTTCACTTTAATTTTTTAGTAAAAATAAATTGAATTAATTCGTGATGAATTGGGATTAAAATAATGAGAATATATGTAGATCTAGTTCATGCGAAATTAAAATGTTCACAAAACAGAAGAAAGGGAATGAAAACTTATTTAGAAAATAGGAATGTTCGGATGTTTTGATAAATTGGCAACGAATTTCCCCAATGGTCTGCATTATAATTTGGCCAGTAGTATTTTTTCATTATTTCATAACTCCACAGAAAAAAGAATCCGAGATATTTTAATGATCCTAAACGATGTCAGTAGTAGGTCGAATCCTGAATTTCCGAAATTCCGAATTCGAAATGAGCCTTTTCGGATTGACAAACGAATTCTGGGATTGATCAAAGTCATTCGTACTTGAAACTTCAATCCGAAGGTTTGGATCAATTTTTTTTTTACTCAATTATTGCTCCCTATTTTTTTTTTCTGTATAGGAAATATAACACAATTTTTCTGAATATTTAAATGCAGTTATACTGGCAAAACTGTAAAGGCTTCGTCTTCTGAGGACGTTTTTTTTTAATCCCTAAACGTCCCTTATTACGGATTAATCTGGCTATAAATCTTGATCATTAGCCTTTATTTTTTGTTTTTAAACTGAAACAGACGCACCATATACATATTATTATTATTCTTATTCTCCTTTGATAAATCGATTACAGTTTTTCTCTCTTCAGGATTGGTTTTACCACCTCATATGTCAAAAGTGACCAACCAAGTTTATTTTCAGTGATTTTTATACATTAAAGTAAACCGGTTCGGAAAAGAACCCCAGAAACCGGTTAGAGGGCTCAAAAATGTAAGAGGTTCGGTTTCTGGTTCTGTTCAGGTTTTATGGATTACCCGAACCGAACCATAAACCGAACTTCCTACATTTTTGAGCCCTCGAACCGGTTCTCTGGGGTTCTGTTCCGAACCGGTTTACTTTAATGTATAAAAAGCACAAGTGTATTTCCAAACTGAAAATTTCTTGATGATTCAATAGAGACATTTAGGCAAAGTAGAAAATGCATTTAAAGGTATTAAGAATTTTTCTGTGTTTTAGTACTTCTCTGTACAGTTTTAATTTTCATGTTTTGAGAATGTCAATATGAATTTTGACTGCATTTGAAACATTCAATTTCACCGTAGCTCCTTTTGTACCAAAATTAAACACTTTTCACATCAACAAACTGCAGACACATTTCACATCAGGAAAATCAAATATTCATTTCACCTTTTCGAATCGAAACTCATGTGCAGCCCACACAAACAAACAAAATTTCCAATTAGCTTCAAAGCAGCAAAGATGTTGAAAATTAATAAAAACTCATTTCATTTAATGTTGGAAATATGTTACCTTAAAAAAAAAAGCAGACCCAAAATAAAGGCAGTAACAAAGACAACTCGGCATTATGAGACAAAAAAAAAAACAAGAACAACAGCAACAACGCCCAGTGAAATACGATAATTATGCGACATTTAGCAGTTTAGCAGGCAGCGACAACAACAACAAAAACGCATTCTCCAAAGGGGTTTAATGACTGTGAGAAGAACCGAAAAAAGTGAAAGTGAAAAAGGGTTACAAACATGAAAAAATAAAACACACTGCGGAAATTACAAGGGCCGACGCCAGTTGGCGACAGAAAAACCGAGCAGCAGCAGCAGCGACAAGGCCCTTAAATGCGAAATGAAATCGAAAACGCTGGTAAAATGTGTCAAGCAGGGCAGCGGAAGGGTGAGGAAAGGCCCGGAACATTAAAGTGTGTGGGTATGCGTATGAATGGTGGGTTTTAAGTTTTTTTTTTTTTTTATTTAAAACTCGTTAGTATGCGCAACGAAACGAAAAATCAACAATTTCTATTTTGATTATTTCTTCACCACAATAAAAACGACCATTTAAAGTTGTGTTTATAAACGATACCCAAATTTTTGGTGCACTTAGAGAAAAAGAATGAAGTACGCACTGGAGGGAACTTATTCAAGAATGGAATAATTATGGAGTTGTCCTATGAACGTAACGTTCTTAAAGACTTCACTGGGTAATTTTCGGTTACAATATTCATAGTTAAAAAACTGATTGTATAATTAATCAAATTTTCTGGGTTATCTTTAGCTAGGGAATTTTCTAACGAACAGTGGTATGGCATATCGCCAGCTTAAATCTCTCTATTTAAATTAAGAATTTTTTGTACTTAGAGAAAATTTTCAACTGGTTCTATCAATTTGACTTTTCTGGGGCCTTTTTAACTGCCGAATCAGATCTATTTGGAATGATATTATATTTTTTTTAAGGGATATTAAAATTAAAATTTTTTTTTTGGATGCATAAAAAAATATCAAATAAATAAAAAAATTGATATAACAACTAGTTAAAATGGATAAAAAAAATGATTTTATCATTTAAAAAAATCCTTTTTCTCTGAGTATCATTGATATATATTTTTTTCGAATTTTGTGAATGAACGCAATTTCACTGGGTAATTTTTAATATCAATTTTCATAGTTAAAAAAAATTTTTTTATTTTTTTATTTATATTTCTCAGCGTTATCTTATGCTAGCGAATTTGCTATCGAACAGTGGTAAGGCATATCGCCAGTGTATTTTAAAATTATTTTATATGATTTATATTATTTTAGAAACACCTTGCATTCTGTACTCAAAGAATTGACCAGTTAATGAATTGATTAGGCTATTTTGTAAGGAGATGACCTATGAACGAAAATCGAGGTGCGACCATGCATATCCTGTTCTGAACGATTTCACTGGATAATTTTAAATTTTCATGGTTAAAAAATATTTGTTTTATTATTCATATTTCTCTGCGTTATCTTTAGCTAGCGAATTTGCTGACGAACAGTGGTAAGGCATTTCGCCAGTGTAATTAAGAAACAACTTGCATTCTGTCCTCGAAGAATTGACCAGTTAAGGTTCGAAGGTCAACTGAGGAAGAAGAATTATTATATCCAGTTTTGTATATGGTTATCAAAACGCATCTTCACATGAGTAAGTGAACAAAAAAGAGTAGCTGTCTAAAATGAATAAGTGAAAATGTTTTTCTTGAATTTATTTTTTATTTGGTGACTCAATAAGTCTCTGTAAAGTGACTCAGTGTAAAGTGACTCATTGTTCAGTGACTGTTCACTCACTAGTTCTTTAGCTAAGTTCACTTACTTATTACTCCGTATGTGTTCGGGATTGAAAAAATATAAAATTGTGCTTAAATCAAGTATTTTCCTATTGCTTTTAGAACAAACAACTTGATTTGTTTTCTGAGTGTGTGCTCATAGGTTTGAATAAAGGGACACAGTGGGTAAAAATGTAGCTGACTCACACTTATCCCCTTTACTTTTCTGCCTAAGCCTTTGCAGACCTAACCAGGCATATTTAATAACCATTTAAATGAGCAAAGTTAAGCCCAAAAAAAAATATATATATAACCAAACAAACGAAAGTTTTCAATGCCAAAAATGTGTATTTTATTGCATTTTCATAGTAAAACCAAACAAACTTTTTTCAACTTTCAATTCCACTTTCATCCCTGCTACACGTGGCACATTTATTCATATGACATGAACGATTTTGCTTAATGGCTTTGCTCATAAAAACAGATTTAAAGCAATTTTTTGTGGTCTACTACAAATTCTGCTGACCAGGACAACAGACTCGAACCCAAGCCATATTAATGACTTTAGCTTAATTCCTACGCCCACCCCAAAAACCAACCACAATTTTTTTTTTTGTTAAATCCTCGTCTTAATGACAGAAAAAATGGCAAAAATGTAAATTCAATAACCAAAATGAATTATTAAAATAATTTGGAGATTCTTTGTGGGTCAACTGAAATTTCAACTATTTTGCAAGTCAACTAGTTGGCCCCGGCACTCAGATGGGAGCCGGAAGGTGGTTTTCACTTTTATGCTCTCGGCCTTTTGTTATCGTTAGTTTTGGTGCGTGAGGTACAGTTTCATTCTGAATAGTTTTTCTATTTTTAAAGGGAGCCACCCTTTTGTTTGCCAACAAGCCACTGAAATAATTGCCAGGGCCACAATTTTTAGTCTTTTGTCTTTTGCCTTGTTTTAGCTTAGTTAATTTTTCATGGCAAAGTTTGGGGGGACTAGAAAATTGTTGTTGCGGTCATTTAGTGGATTTTTGTTTTTGGTTTCTCTGACGGTAATTTAAGAATAATTATTATGCTAATAATGTTCAGTTAAAAGAGTGCAATTAGTTTGATTGTGGAATAAACTAAAGTAGACAAATAAACTACAGCTGTGACAAAAAATTGTTTCGGGTAAGCAGAGGGTGGAATTATAGGTAGAAGAACAGAAGAGTTTAAACTTAGGGGCTTGGCTTAAATAGATAAGCTTCACCATTGATTAATAGATACCAGACTGATTTCTGTTACATGAGTATTGCAATTATCGTTGAAATGGGAACATTTTTTTACTATTTTTGAACGGAAATAAACGGAAAAAAATAAATTCGTAACTGGATTCTGTTTCTTTGAACTAAAGACGTTATAAATTTAATCTCGTGCAAGCTCGAGCTCAGCTAAGCAGGCACGAAAAATTAATAGGCCTCTCATTTGTTGAAAACATGGCAAATGAAGTAGAAAAAAATGGAATGTAATGCAAGCCTTGACCAACTGTTGTTTGGGTACATCCATTTCGTGTCTAAGTCGTGCCGTGATGAAACAGTCCACCACAATCCAACCCCTTCTAACAAAAACATGAGATATTGGAAAGATATCGTTCATTCACAAGTATGAGGCTAACAGAAGATGTCGAAACATCGAGAAAATCGTTTTCGAATATTGTTTAATAAAATACTTAGTTGAAAGCTGCGAAAATTTTAGTTTGGTTTTAAACAATTTTTTTTATAAATATATCGCAATTCGTTAAAAGTTAAAAGTGCTTAATTTTCTTCTTTGATTGTAATATATGAATCTTTGGGCGTCAAACAATTGCAATCTTTGTATATAAATAAATACTACCATCACATACCTGATATTTAAACAGAAACCTTTCATTTCGTAAACGTATTTTTTTGTAAAATTATTTGAAGGGGTAGATATTTCGTGAATGTATAAACAGTTCACCAATATTAAACTTTAATGGCAACCAACTTCTAAGAACACTTAACCTACTTTAACGTTATATATTTTTAATGACTAGAACTAAGACGTATAGTAAGACGTGTTTGTAAAAAAAATCGTTATCGAACAATTTTTTGATAAATAATTTTTTGTTTGGTGAATTTAGCTATCGAGTCGTCACCGTTATCAAACACAGATTAATCTTATCGGCTAAGTTTTTACTCGCCATATTTAGTTCCAATAAAAAGGGTAAAACATTTCAAATTTGCAAGTGTAGAATATAGAAAATCAATAAATTTCAAAGATAATTAGTATTTCAAATAATGCGATACCTAATCTCACAGTCGCTTCTGATTTGACTTTTCTGTATAACAGTGTGCTGTTCTTTATAGATATGCCTGGATATAACCGTTTGAATTTACCAAAATTTATTCTTGCAGATTTACGCCTAAAGTAAAAAAGGGCAAAATTTTTCCATAATATTTTGATAAAAAATTCTTTAATTCTTTATACAATTTTTTTTTAAGCAAGCATGTTTTAGCCGGTCCAGGGTCACATAAGTTAGAGTGTATTTTGATAGGAGAAAACTATTAGTTTCCATTTCCAAAATAATTTTTATTTCGCTTTGAAAAAATAAATGTCCAAGCAATAGTAATAAGCAAAACTAAAAAAAACGGAATAAAACTTAAAATCATTTTCTTAAATGCTGTTGGATACGCTACATGGTGGCTTAATGGCCACCAGATTGCCCACAAACCAAGTCCATATTGGCTGCCCATAACTCCAAACAGTCGTCTATGTAGGAAACCTGCGAATGTGGCTTAGAATTCATAGGGCAACACATTCGGTGGCTGCTACTCCATTAACTACTGGCAATCTTGTTCTCTCTCATTTAGTTTATGGCTTAGATGCGCAGAATAAATGGCCTGGCGGGCCAGCTGGATACTGACCAGACACTCGCGATGTTGTTTTCATTGGAACATATAGACAAATGCAACGAATTGGATTCTGGCTAGCCAAGGATTATATTATATTTTGCAATAAAATCTATGTGAAGGTTTTAGCGATAATATCGTTAACAAAAAAAAAAAATGCATGAATATATTTGTTATACTTAAAACATTGCACAAAATATAGCAAATCCAGTACCAGGAGTTCCTTGAAGTAGCTATACAGACAACTTGTTTTTTCTGTCTTGGAGTTGAAATTGGTTTTTCGCAGTTTCGAATACTTTTAATTTATTTCTTTCTAATTAATATCAACTTGCTTAACTCACTTTATAAATTCCAGCCTTAAACTGTTCTCAAATTGCTTGGCTGATTCTAATGTTTGCCTCTGGTCTGAGAGTTTATGGCATGTTGAATGTGTTTTATGTGGTGCCCTCCCCTCCCCCAACCCTTTGCAATCGTTGACAGTGTTGTCGTTGTTTGTTTCTGGTCTAAGTGATCGGAGCGCCTGTACATATTCCCGTTTGTGTATGTCTGTTGCTGGACAACATGTTGACAACAACAAACATGGGCCACAGGCACACACACACACACAAAACATACACACACACAAACGCACATGCCTCGTTGCAGAAATTATAGACAGAAAAGCTAAGTTGCTGTTACTGTTGTCACGGCCAACTCTAAAATATCGTTGTGCCCCAAAAGAGCCGCCTCCTCCCCCTGACATGACAGTAACTTCAGCTGCAAAACTCTGTTGTTGCATTGTCTTTGTGCTAGCAAAACGACATTCATGGGTGGGGCGCATAAAAGTTGCATTTATGCATGTGACACGTTGGTCGCCTGCTTCATTCGCCTGGACACGCTTGCATTTTACTTTTTTGGCTGAGTGGGAAGGCTGGTAGGGAGATTTGGCTGTTGTCATTGACGGGCCAGCGGGTGGCATTTTTGGTGTGGTTTAACGAGCCAGACCAAAAATGTTTTCTGTAACAAAAAAAAAAAAAATCAAAATTCAAAGTGCAGCTGACGGTTTGAGTGCTTAACAAAAAGTGTTGCCTACCTTAAGGCGTCGCTCACTGAACCAAAATTGGGACATAAATGTAGGAATTTTATTCAGAGATCAGTCGGGAAATATAAATCTTTTCAAGTTTGCCAAAAAAAAATGTTAAGAACAAAAGCCAACTTGCCAAAGCAGAATACTGGTACCTCTACGGGATCGAACTGAACGTTATACTAGTCAACAGTTTAAAATGTTTAAGGACAAAAACCAATTTGTTTTGACAGATTTAAGATCCCACTTGTAGCATAAAATTATAATTCTTTTCTGTTCGAAAATTTTCTTAAAAAAAAAAATAAAAATATTTTTTTATTAATTTTCTTCTATATTTTATACAAATGAAATACTGAATACTTGAATTTAGTTTAAAATGCTCAATAAGTTTGAACGCATTTCATAAAACTATTTTTTTAAATTTGATTAAATATTTATCTATTTTTGATTATTTGATATACGATATTAATTGGGAATAGGGTTGCTGGAAATTGTATCGATATATCGAATATCGATATTTTTTTGGAAAAACGATATATCAATATCGCATATTTTATCGTATATCGAATATTTTTTTGTAATATTTTCGGCGATATTTTTAAGTACTGAATGAAAGAGAAAGACAAATTGTTAGCGCTTTCCGATTTGGATTTGGCATTTGCTCTTTTACCAGGAAGCTCGGTGCTATCGGAGCGCTTGGCTGCGACTATAAATAGTTTGTCTTCGACTATGAAAGTGTGGTTTTCATATAACTAATAAGCACATAACTCTACGCGTCTTTCAAAAATCTCTGTCTAACGATTATTGGTAAAAACAAAATTCTTGCGTTTCTTGTTAGTATGTTGACTTTTCAGCTTTAGCGATCTCTTTCACTATGAATTATGGAATAAGTTTTTACCATATCTTAGTTAAAAAAATAAAATGAAATACATATCTTTGTCAAAACTAATAAAAATACATTTTATCGATATTCTTTTGGCTCTCAGATTTTGATTGCGACAGCCTAAAATACAAAGGAAACAAATTTTTTTGTTAAAAATATCGATAATATCGTTATTTCATTTAAAATTTAAAATATCGAAAATACCGATTTTTTTATTAATTATTTAAAATATCTAAAATATCGATTTTTATTTAAAATAAATATCGAAATTATACTTTTTCAGTATCGAAAAATATGTTTAGATATTTTCAAATATATCCTAAGCACCCAATTCTATCGATAATATCGATTTTTATTTAAAATATCGAAAATATCGATAATATCGATTTTTTTAAAAATAGTTAAAAATATCGAAAATATCGATAATATCGATTATTTTGTCAACAAAATATCAGTATCGAAATTATACTTTTACAGTATCGAAAAAATATCGATATAGATATTTTTCAAATATTCGACATCCCTACTTTGGAAGCTGCCCAATTCTAAGAACTGTTTTTTCCATCGAGTCCTTTAGTATGAAAAAATGGCGATCATTTGTCAATCATCTCGGCATAGTAAAAATATAAATCTTTTCCAGGTGCTCTTTGGCCTTGGCCCAACCTCACCTCGCAACTAAATCCTTTTTTTTAGACTAAATTTAAAGCGGATTAAAAAGTTTTTTGTGTGTTCTTTTCTTTTATTATTCTCCCCGCAAACCACATAGAAATTTGTAAAAATTCTTTTCTTTTGCAACAATCAAAGTTTCACTTTGCTTAAACCAAAAAGTCCAAGTGTCAATTGCAAGTTCACCACAATTATGCAATGCCACAGAGAGAGAGAGAGAACAAAAAGTTTTCCCTCAATTGCTGTCAACAAAATGCCAAGCTAACTTTTCGAATATTAAACTGCAGAATGGACAAAATCAAGCAGAAACTCTGTCTAATCCATAACAATTCGCGCCAGTGACATGAACGTCCATGTGATGTGACCATCATCAATTATTCTTCGCAGCTCTGGGTTGCAGGCTGCATAATCAACGTGAAGTCAGGGGGTCTTAAGTTGGGCACATAAATCAATTAGAAGGAATTAGTAATGCATGAGTGAGAGAGGGAGTCTCTTACTGGCAAAAGTCACAGATTGGCGACTTAATGCGCTTAGTTTGGCATTAGGGTAAGCCTCGGAATAGCTGTGAGCCAAGAAAACTTGGTTTAGCAGATTGCGCATACGCAACGTATGCCAGATGCAGGTGCACTCATTGCTCACTAATGCATATGCATTTTTGGCGGGGGGGGTTGGAGGGGAGACAAACTAAAGCTCTAAGCAGGCAATGTGCAAGTGACAGCAACGAAATGCAAGAAAATACTTTTTGTGTGGATTTTACTCTCAAAGTCCTGAGGCGAATCAGTAGTAGAAAGTTACGAGCTTAGCTCTGGCAAAGGGAGTCATGAATTAATAATAGACGCAAAAGAGATTTTATACCATAAGTGGGATGTCATCTTAGTCAGTTTTGAGCAGGAAAATAATTTTTGTAGCATTTTTTTTTACCAAGTATGATTTTAGCAAAAATTTAAATAAATTTAATTTATCAAAAAATAGAATTAAATTGAATTTGAATCGATTTAAAATGCATTCAAAATGAATTAGAAAATTTTAAATAAAATTCGTTTCAATTTAAATAGAAATTAAATTGATTTTGAAGCCAAATTTTGTTGTTATTATGAGAAATTTCTTTGGCTACATTAAACATTTTTGTGAATGTTTAACAAAAGGAATTTTATTTTATACAAAATAGTTTGTTAAATTTATTAATCATAAACTTATCCAAAATTCCTATCAAAAAGGCATCCATAGATTTTCAATTTTTTGTTGAAATTCACGAGGTTTTCAAAAAAAAAAATTATTTAAGCGGAAAATTTCTTATTCATAAACATGATTAATTTTAAGAAGAGAAAGGCGTTCCAAGTCGTTTCACTTGAAACTTGATAATTTTCCAACAACTTTTCTAAAGTTCAATTTATAAATTTATTTTGATTTATATTTTTTTATCATTCTAAACCCATTGAAAACTCTTTAGAAATATCTAGTACCAAGCAGATGAAATGTCCTGTGATCCCATTATTTTTGTGCTGTTTGGTTATAAAGCTGGGTTTATAGAAAAAACTTCATTTAGAAAGCAATATACTCAGCCCCATAAACCTCTAGCCACAAAAGTGCGCATATAAAAATCTCATAAATTGAAATAAATAAGAAAAATAACAATTTCAACTGCACACACACACACACACACACACACACTTAGAGAGGAAGAGGGAGAGTGAGACGCAGCCTCAGTTGCCGACTTTGCTGCAATATTCATAACTCTTTTCAAATGTGGTCAAGTGCTTTGTACCACTGCCTGTTGTCCTGGTTGTGTCCATGTTCTTGGCCTCAACGATTCGACAGCTTTTGATATTGGCATATACATACTTTGCACGTCCTCCCTCTGCCCCTCCTCTTAAGCACACTTGACTGCGCTTAGCTCAACCCTGCCAGAGTTTATTTTTATTTTTTTTTATTAAAAACGAGATGGACGAGTCCAAAATTGCCACAACGAGATGCATTGTATGGGAATGCGAGCTGCAACAATTGTGAAATGGAGTTGCAGTTGCCTTGACTTGTATTTTTATTATGTTTCCTCCACAACACGCACACACAGGATACAGTATCCTGAATGCATTGTCTGGCGATTTATGGATTTTATTTGGCCACTTTCTACGTTCGTCGTTCCTTGTCGTTGGCATTTGTCGCCTTTTGTATGTTGCGCTTTTATTTGTTACGTGTTATGTTATGTTATGCTATAGTTTCCCTTTGTATATATATATATATCTATAGCAATGTGGAACTACAGCCAATTCTATGTAGTGTGTGTGTGTGTGTGTGCTGACTTTCATTGGGTTTATGAACTAGTAAATTGTCAAATGTTCATTATTCAATGTGACAGTTGTTTGGCAAAGAAGCATAATTGGCAATTCAATATGATTGTAAGTGGAGGATGAGACGGAAATTGTTTGCTTTATTGAGTATGAGGCTTTAAAATGCTTAAAAGGAATCAGTTTGTTTAGAAAAAATAAGGATACATTAAGATCCATTCGAAATGAAGAATCTGAATACTCGAGTTTACTTAATGAGAGTCCGAGCGCAGGTATAAATATGTTGAGGGATTCATAAAAGTTAAAGATGGAATATATTTTATTTATAAAAGAATATCTGATTTTTTCTTTGAATTAAAATAAATTCAAATTCCCCTTAAAATAAAGTAAAATTCTTTAAAACAAACTGGTTTGTATTTATTTTAGGTTACTTTTATACAATATCCTTGAGATATAAGTTGAAATTTTGATTTAGATTTTTTTGATAAAGAATTTTTTTAAATTGCAATATCTCGGGCACCAGAGCAGCTAGAGACCTGAAATAAAATGCCACTGATAGAAAATTAAACAAGGTTCTCGAAAATGGTGACATACACTGAAAACATTTCTGTTTATAAAAAAAGATAATGATGATTGATCGGATTCGGTAGTTCCGGTTATAGCTTTACCTTAAAACTTATCCTGCAATTTTCTCGAGCATTAACGACAATTACCTGAAAGTTGAAAAAAAATCAAATATACGCTTTAAAAATAAAATTCAACCAACGCTGCTAACCGGTCCGAAACCAAACCATTCCAAACCGGCTTGGGTCAGGTCGTTTGATTTGCCGAAACCTTTTACATTTTTTATACCATGAATTTTTAATACCCGAAACCGAAACAATAATAATATATTTTTTAAGCGGAAAATTTTTTTCATAATATTTTGCAAAATAATATTAAGGAGAAAGGAAGTTTATGAGTTTCTTATGAAGAATGGATGTTATGATGTCCCCCGAAAATTGTCCAAGAGACTTTTTTTAGACAGGTTAATGCCGAAACATGATAAAAATATGAAAATATTTTAAAAATTTTGGAAAGGTCTTAAAAACGAAGTCTTTAAAAATCTAATCTAAAATCCGAAATATCTGGACTATAATACCAGTTTACAGCGAAAAAGACCCATTGAAGCTATTATTTTTTAATGATGTATTTTGGAATGCTAAACTCAAAAATGAATTTCAAAAAATTTTGTATGGATACGTTTTTGAGTTAGAATTTATTTTTAGTTTTTCGGTAGGTACCTTTACATATTAAGCCATATCTCGAGTTAGAAAATTAAGATGGAGTCAAGCAAGGGTTAAATAAAAAGGGTATGCAATTCCCAATCACCTAGTTGAAGAACAAATTGGTTTAGTAGTTTGAAAGTTAGAAGCAAAAATATTTCGAAAAAAATTATTTTTTTCTCAAAAACGTGAAAAATTTGATTTTCTTAAATCTGTAAATGGTTGAAAATTCAAATCAAAAATTTTTTTTTTCATTTAGTCTAATAAATTGCACTATTACGAAGAAAATAAGGTATTGACGACGAAAATCTGTGGATAAATAGCAAAGTTTTGAGCAATTTTGTAAAAGTTCTAAGAGTCAAAATTTGACTATTTTACGTGTTTATTAAAAATATTTTTTTTCTATTTTACTTCGCTTTTTGCTCAATGTACGAGTTCCAATAGTAGCTAAATCACAGAAAAAAATTAAGAACAAGGCCCAAAAACTTAGAAAAAATAAAAAAAAATTTAAAAATGATCTTTAGCTAGATTATTAAAAATTGCATACACTTTCATTTAATTTCTTGCTTGACGACATCTAAAGTTTCAATCTCAATCAATATGTCATAAAATGTAAGGGTACCTACCGAAAAAATTAAAAAAAATTTTTGAATTTCATTTTTGAGTTCAGCATTCCAAAGTACATAAGAAAAAAATAGAAGGCTAACATCGCCTCCACCGATGTTTAAATACCCTTGCAGTTTTTTTTATTTTATATAAGAATCGGCTTTCCTGATTATTTTAGAAAAATTTCATTTCGCTTAGAACCTGTCCCAAGCTTACTTGTGCCACTTTCCGTAACCATTTGGCTGACCAAGCCAGAAGCCGATTGTGGTATGGGAGCTATACGATATATTAATCCGATTTTGATCAATCCCAGCAAAATTGTGTTGAAGCAAATAATATTTACGATTAACAAGTATAAACACGCTTCCTTTGATAACAACCAATTTTTTAACACTAAAACTCGATTTTCATCCGTTTGTTCTTATGGCAGCCTTATGCTATTGTCATCCAATTTTGATTAAAACTAATGATTACGAAGTTGGGTGAAGCTACGACGAAAAACAAAAAAGTTTTTCTCACTAAAACTAGTTTTTTGACCGATCTTTTCTATGGCAGCTATATGAAATAGCGAGCCGATCCGGCCGATTCCGACAAATGTGCAGCGTATTTAAAGACTTTTGGCAAAGTTTGGTCAAGATAGCTTCAAAACTGAGGGAGGAGATAGCATAGAAACAGACAGACGGACCGACGGACAGACGGACAGGGCTAGATCGACTCGGATATTGATGCTGATCAGGAATATATATAGTTTATGGGGTCGGAGATGTTTCCTTCTATGCAAGGGTATAAAAATAACAGATTCAATAGGTATTTTTTAATTTTTATTTTTTGTATATTTTTAAAAGATAAAATTATAAGAAAAATGAAAATTAGTCCAAAAAAATGATTGAATAAATATTTTTCATGTCTTTTTCTACACCTCATTTAATTAATATCCCTAATAACATATAATTTTTTCATCAGATACTGGGCTTCAGTAAAATACTGAACATGTAAAATAGAATTACATAATCCATATCAACCCATCTTTTTTATGCTCCAAAAATTTTTATCGCTATCAAAGGACTAGAGAATTTTAAATAGTTTTCCACTAGTTCTTAAGATAAAGCGAAAAAGACTTGAAATTTAAAAAAATCTTAACTTTTGAACACATCACGACATTTAGTCATTTTCACGTAAACTTCCCGACCCCTTGTTTGTCAGTGGGTAAACATGAATTTTTTTAAAATTGAAACCCACGAAAAATTATTTGAAAAATTCAATCATCATTTTTGGACCAAAGTTTCGCAAAAAATATTTTTAGAATCGTATTTGAACACTTACAAAATAGATTTAACCATCAAAATTCAAGTGTTTAAGTTTCAGCCCATATTTGATTGCTTGTTTCTCTTCTTGTATAAAATTTCCCTTTCTGAAAAAAAAACTTAAATGTTTCAAAACTTGAAAGTTCAAATAGCATTTAAATATCAATTAAATTCACGCTTAAATGCTTTGCTTGGACCATTTAATTGGCAAAGCATATGTTCTCTCTTTTCATCATGTAGGTATGTGTGTGTGTGTGTGTGTGTGTATGTGGGTCAACGCAAGTGTCGACCATTTTGTGTGGAACCACAATGAGAGAATCCTCTTTTGTGTAAGCCTCATATGCCTCACCGCATGCAAATGGTAAGCAAATTTCAATTGGAGCATAAATTGGTTACAAAGGGATAGCGGCGTCCTTTTCAAAAGTAATTACAACACATATTAAGTATTTATGAAACAATAAAACGTTTAGAGGATAACAGGACAAAGCCAAGACACAATAATTTCCAACAAAAAGTTGTGTGACTTAAGCTCAGCGGGGGGCAGGGGACATAAAATAAACTTTAAACGGAAATAAAATGTGGCGTTGGTTGTCGTAAAAAGGCCGGGATATAAACAACAAGGTCTTCCAAGAAGACTTATACAAAAACCCAAAAAAAAAAAAAGAAAAACGTTTGCGGCTGGTGGCTATTTTGCCGCTTAAAAACAATAAGAGGGAAAGCACAAAAATTTTACCAAAGCTGCACTTGGAGCCAAAAATTATTTTTGGTAGCCCAAAAAAAAAAAAAAAAACTTTTATTGTATTTTATGTTGTGTAGTTCACCTAAAAAGTTGTCTCTCTTTCTCTTTTGCTTTGGCCTCTTGGTTGTCAAACGATTAGTGCAGGACTTTTGGAAAGTTTTTTGCGGCTGGGTTGGGGGCACTTGAAGCCGCGACGAGGCAACTGTTGTGTGAATAGTTTATGGTTATTATTATAGCTGCAAATGCACATACATGACTCTAAGTAAATGTATTTATATATAGAAATAATGTCTCCAATCTCCTTCAATTTATCATGTTATCTAATCATTTTGAATGTCAAGTTTTTTCCTCTCGAAAAGAACTTTAATAAATTATCGCATCCATTACTTGGCCTTTTTTTCTTCTCCTTTCTCCTTACCCAATGTGCTTACCACAGATTAGGAAATCCAACTGCCAATGGCACTAATTCAATTTCGGGAAACACGCAAAAAAACGGCGAAAAGAAAAATTGTTTAAAGCAACTGCAACTCGGTCACGAACTGCCATAAAAAGCGCAGTGAAAATGGCTGCGAAAAGAAGAAAAATGCGAAAAACAACCAAGAATGGAAAGCGAGTGTGAGAGTGTGTATTGGAGTTGATATTTGCGCATCAGTGCGCACATTGAACTGTCAATGACAGAACTGGTCCGCTACAAGAAAACGACGAACTCCAATGCCAATTTATCAATTGCAATTGCGGTTGACAACGAAACGAAGTGCACACGGCATTTGACCCAGGGAACTGGAACTGGAACTAGAACTGGATACAGATCACAGCTCACAGCTCATCATGTGCGTGTTGAAAAAGTAATTACATCGCTGACTGCAAACTATAAATAACCCGGCACCCGGGTTTTTATTGCCAACTTTAAAAAGTGTCCTTTTGGGGCATAAATTTCACCCGAGAAGAATCTGCTGTTTGCCGCCTCTCTCGCCTCTCAGTCAGCATAAATCAACGTAAATGAATGCTATTTAGTTGATGGCCCACTCCAGGAAATGCCTCGCTTAGCCAAACACATGAAGAGCAGTCGTGGGTAGATACCCAAAATGCAACTGGGCTCTGGTCTTGGCATTTTCCACATGCATTTCTCAACAAATGTAAACGGAAACCCAAAAGCCAAACGGCGGTTGCCATCCCTGACTCCAAGACTCAAGATGTATTGCTTTAGAGGGGGTTGGTGGGGGGAGGGTAGGGAGACACAACTGTGTGTCTGAGTTTGGCACTTCCGTTTGATATTAGCCTCGCACTTACTTATATGCGTTTAGAGTCAACATCTAAACAACATGGCCTAAAAAGTTGTTGCAAAAGGAACATTCATTAGGAGGTTAAAAGACCCCCTGAAGGGTAAAGACAATTCCTAAAAACAAGGTGAACAATTAATCATAGCGTAACAAGCGACTGAGCTAATTTTTTCACATTTAAAAGAAACGTAAATTGATTTCGGCAAGGACTCGGCTCGAGTAGCTGGGGAGTGTCTTAAGTGTTAAAACATACAAAACAAATCAATTCAAACGGACTTAAACCAATCCCAAACGTTAATGAAAATGGGTTTATCTCGGATATTCTTCAACCGAGTAGAAAAAGATTAATTTAATCTCTCTTTTATGAAAAGATTTCAATTGTCTTGCAATCCAAGATTCTAACTTAATTTAGTCCCAGAAGCAGGATTAATTTTTGTTTAATGTATAACATCGATTTAATCTAAGAAAAGATCTATATATGCTTTTCAAAGATGGATTTTATTTTGATATTCGGGATTTGTTTATTCAAAAAAAACAAAATTTCAACTGGAAACCAAATTTCAGAATTTCAATTATAAGGGTATAAAAGTAGAAGCAGTCAAAATATACTACATTTATGCTTATAAAAAAAAATCATTAATTTTTGCCCCTCAAAGTATGCAAACTTTATTTTCTTCAATTAATATTTTTTGAACAAAATAATTTGAAGTAAGTTATGGCAGCATCTTACATAATCCACATTGAGCATTCACTCAGATTGTCGGACCAGTCAATGGAATGCAAAAATAATAAGTGTTATTATTTATATTCATAAACTTAGCATACTTTGAAGGGCAAAAATCATGATTTTTTATTTGTGCATAAACTTATACTACGTTAATGCTTATAAAAAATATCATGCTTTTTTGCTCCTCAAAGTATGCAAACTTTGATTTCTTCAATTATTATTTTTTGAACGAGATATTTTAAAGTCAGTTATGGCAGCATCTTACATCGTGCATTTACTCAGATTGTCAGACCAGTCAAAGGTATACCAAAATATTTAGAGTTAGGGCTACTAAAAATAAATATTTTTCTTAATTATTTATAATTATAAACATAGCATACTTTGAAGGGCAAAAAGCATAATTTTTTTTTGCATAAACGTAGTATATGTAAATGTGGGGTTCGAGAATAGGCCACATATTATCTCGTAGGATTGTGCACATTTACTCTTCTTTTCACAATCGCTGATATGCTGCTGCTTTCCCCATATTCCATAGAATATCGGTTTATACTTTTCCGCACACAACAGTTTAGGTTCATTTAGGTCTTCTGAAATACAAAGATATATAAATAATGTTATTTTCAACTTTGTTTCGACTAGGAATCCATCTCAGAACATGGCACTGAATGGAATCGCTTCTCATCGCACACGCTTATTGCCACTCGTTTGGACATGCTACTTTATTTTACCATACTGTGGTTAAGTTGAGTTGACTTGTGCTTAATTGATGCACTTTTAGAACATTTGAACTCAAATTAGCGGAAATCTTACAACAATTATTTCACAATCACTAATTCTCTTATAGCGTGACACAACAAATCAAATTGAATAAACATCAAAAACGCGAAAAGCGAGAGATTGGGCTTCGAAATGAAATGAACGGAGAGAACGAATTCGGATTGTTGATGCTAAAATGGAATTGAAATAATTAAGATATTCACTAGCTCTGTCTTAAATCTGATGTCTTCAAATTCGGGCACAATAGCTAGTGAACGAGCCTGTTTGATTTAACGTCTTAAACGTTTTGACAAAACAAAGTTATTTTAAAAGCTGAAATAAAAATAATCTAAAAATTCCGAGGCTCAGAAAATAAAAAGAATTGATTGAGTAAAATTATAATTTGGCGCTGCCAAATAACAATGTTCTGGCCATAAAGTCGCATTCTCCAAATGCTGCGGGTCACTTAGAGTCAAACTGATCCTTAACGTTCCATCCTTTGAGTCGTCCGCAATCGGTGCCCGAAACCAAAAGATCTGCAGCTGGCGATTGTATTTCGTTGCTCGGATCATTTAAAGACGCTAAAGAATCATTGCATGACCTGCCACTTTGCATTGGATTCATCGATAGCAGCGAAATAAAGCTCGCTGATGAACTCTCAAAGGACCATGAGGTGTATAAATTGAGAAAACATTTGTGCTGTATGTGACCAATAGAGCATTCTTTATTCGAAGGGAAAACTTAAGACAATACTGCCGCCACTTAGAAACAAAAAAAAGTTGAAAAGTTAAGTTTTAATGAACGCGACAAGGCTCTATAGTTTTTGTTATCACTCATACGTAGTGTTGTCTTTCATCCATATACTTTTTTGCAGTTGGCATAAATTTAAAAAAAAATGATTTCAAACTTTCAAAGGTTTCTCTGATTACAGAACTGGTTTCATTGTTTTTACACTTCTTAAAAAGAAACTCTTATTAATACTATGGTTTAGGAATAATGGTGGATGATACAAAAAAAAGGAATTCACAACCTTCGTCATCCCTATGCGAACGTCAAGGTCTGATGGGCTATAAATTCAAAAATTAAGACACAGCTTTAATTTATATTTGAAAAAATTCTTTTATCAAAATGGAAATATTTTGACAGTTTTCAAAAATTGACAAACAGAACAATGACTTGAATCAAGTCACTTGATTGTTGAAATTGTTTATGCTGATAACGAGGCGTATGAGTATTTTAAGTAAAAACTAAATGTCCTCGTCGCGCCCCCTAAAACTGAAAATTAAATTTATCTGTTTGACATTTTATTAACTATATACAAGAGCGTAGCCAGCTTTCCATAAAGGTGGGGGCAAAAATAGCTTGAATACTTTTCAAAAATTCATAACGTGTACACCCAGAGAAAAAACAAATCGTAAAAATTAATACAATCATAGTTAATTTTACTATGCTGTTTTCAAATAGCAAATGTATTAAAGTCCAATAGAAAGCGCTTTGATTTAACTGAAAACATTCTTAACCACTGAAGTTAATATGAATATAGTAAAATCAAAGTAAAATTAAATATTGCTGTATTCAGATTAAATTAAAATCATATTTATTTCAAATATACGCAAATATGTATTGCTTAACTATGTTTAATTTTATTTTTAAATATGAGTAATATTGCTTTTATGAGGTTCTCATCTTCAAAATAATGTTTTGTATGTTTATTTTAAAATTTTAAATGGTAAAAGGTTTTTGCACGTTGCTGGTTTTGGGCTCCCCAACCAGTTATGGCATTCGAGTCATTGGCTGTCATTGCTTCGTGTCATCAGGCAGAAAACCAATGTTGAAGAATAGTGGAACCTTCCGAAACAGCTGTATGGTTTTCCATACAGCCTCATTGTGTATTGTGTGTGTACTTTTTTACAGTTATGCATAACTTATTTGACCCCGAGTCTGCTAAAAACTTGCTAGATTAAATTGAAACTATATTTATTTTGAGGGGGGTACTTT
This sequence comes from Lordiphosa mommai, assembly GCA_018904225.1. NCBI lineage: Eukaryota > Metazoa > Arthropoda > Insecta > Diptera > Drosophilidae > Lordiphosa > Lordiphosa mommai. Next base: position 183,070 of record JAEIFT010000177.1, read on the forward strand.
TAAATTAAAGTTGGAAAATGTTTATTTCAATATGAAATGGTGTTTATATTGAATATGTAAAAAATTTAAAGTACTGTAAAGTATATTAAAGTTAAATATTATATTTATTTAAATTTAATATGAATATATTTCATAATTATTATGAAATATTTAAAATTAAATATTTTTTTTGTTAAATTTAATAATTTGGTCTTTTTATATTTAATATGAAAACTATTAAATTTGACTATTTTCATATTTAATTTCGATTTGAAGTGTAAGCACTTCAGATTAACGAATTCCATATTTAACGCAAAATCAATGGCAAAAATATTTAAGTCAACGTGAAAATATTAAAATTTCACAGCATTTTTCCCTGAGTGTACGTTATATTCAATTTGTACACCCATTTTGGCACCTTGCTTGCGATTCAAGTTTTTTATTAAGAAGTGTTTAGCGCTTAGAGATTTCTTTCAAATCAGGGAAAAACATTTTGCTGAGCAACGAAAAAATGGTTGCTTGAAGTGACTTTCCTATAAACATTTCCAGTATTTTCAACCATTTTGGCAGTAACATACAAATATTTTTAATGCAAAAAGAATCGAGGCAGAAGATTATTCAACGATTCTCAATTTTCTGAAAATAAAATAAACAGCTAAACAATTAAGATGCACGTTAGATGCAATATTGCATTCATTTTGTTTTTGTTATTCACTCCAAAGCGAAGCATTCGTGCACAGTTTAAAGCGAAAGCGAAATTGGCTTCTCACTTTTCCGCTTCGATTGCCTTATTAGCTGCTGCCTTACAACAGGGATCCTTATTTCTTGTTATTTAAATATCACCCCTCTTAAGGCAAATTCACGACAACACCCATGTTTGAGCAGCGTAATGCATTTCTGCGGTTTCTGGCAGACATCTACATAGAGAGAGTGAGAGGCGGAGGCCTTCTGCCTTTTCTTTGTTGCCTCTCGAGTTACTCAAGATGTTTTGCCTGCCAGCAAATACCAACTCATTCCGCTTACCCGGCCGAGGCATAGTTTGCATATTTGAATCACAGCCTGGAACGCCCATAAATCCATGGCGGAAATGTATCATATCAGACTCAGGCAAAGGCAAGTGGCGAGTGAGGCTAACGATAACCGAAACCAAAATGCCAAATGATTTCTGTAGACGCTCAATTGCACCGATGCTTTGCTTACAGTCTAATGGCATTGTTCGAGGCGTTTTAGTTTCAGAATATGCTAGGCATTGGTTTTGCATTAAGGAGCTGATGCGAAAACCCTCAGGCATACGGGGGAAACGTAAAGGTTGCTCAATGGCAATGCAATAGTGTGACGAGCTCTGGATTGCATTAGTAAGCACAAAATTATGGCGTAGACTTAAAGGCTTAAACAGCTTAAGAAAAAGGTGATCAACATTTTTTAAAGATGAGATGATTGGGATTAGAGTGAAAGAGGGAGAATAACAGTTCCTATTCGATTATGTATTGGGGGATTTTTTTTACCAAATTTCTCGTCTCATCTCTTCTCTTTGATCATCGTACTTATCTACTAAAACTAGACCACGAGCATTTCGGCAGCCTCGTCTGAAACGAATATTTGACTACTTAAAGAATTTTAAGTAGATCAGAACAAATGATAATCTGAAGGTGCAAGGTCGGGGATATATTATGGATGTGCCATATCAATTGTCACAAATTTTAAAATTGTTATTTTTTCTATTTTTTCTACTCCAAAAAAGAAACAATTACTCAATGAGATGAGCTTTGCTATTTGAGTTTATGCAAATAACTTCATATACAAGAGTTTTCATATTTAATTACCTTTTTTAATATTATTCTAGACTTAAAAAAATTTGTAAAATAAATCATATTTTAATCAACAATATTTATCTTTCCTTTTTTTTCCAGGTAAGTGCGAAAAAAATTACCTTCATCATAATAAAAGAAACGTAAGTACTTTTGTCAATATTTGCACACTCAACCTGGGAATAAAGTCAAATGCCAAAACAAAAATAAACAAATAAAATTGACAACAAAAAATGCAAAAACTATTAAAATAATTAAAAACAAATAAATAACATTTTGTATTGGCAAAAAATATGATAACAAGCGTTCACTTATTTCAATGGAAGTATGTGTGAAAATACAACCCAGTTGTATGTGAAAGCTTTTAGCCTTCCAACAGCCAGGAACAAGTGCATACCGTTTCGCATTTTTTTAAAACAGGAGCCAAAGGCCAGAGGCAGGATAATGCCTTTGACAGGAACAATGTCGAGTAGATTGGAGAAGAGGCGACAACAACATTGTTTTATTATTAAATAAAAGTAATGGCGACTTTCACTCACACACACACACACACACCTCTCTCAACGAGGCTTAAATCATTTTGTAGGGTTTTTTGTTGTTGGTTTAATGGCATTTAAATTATGCAACACCCGCCACTTGAGTTATGGACCCCCCTTAATACTGACTTTCCGCTTAGCTTAGCGTAAACTTATTTTTGAATAATGTCAGCTGCAGACATTAATTGAAATTTAAGGTCGCCTCATATATTTTTCAATATGCTAGGCTAAAGATTAAATTAAACTTAAGTTAAAAGGCTAAATTAATGCAACTGTTAGCTAAGCTAACATCGAAAGAGAAACTTATGTTACAGCTTAAAGAGGTAGCTAACAGCAATGCTTCAACAGTGAATGTTGAGCTGACTGTTATAAAATAAATGTTACCACCTAAAGAGAGCCTAACAGCGCTAAACTAGTGAGAGATGGTAACTGTTAAGGATTTAAGAGATTATAAAGCACTTCTTGAATGCTAAGCTGTTAGGAAAAGAATGTTAATAATTTAAGTTAATAACTTAGCTTGCAAAAATCTAAGTAAAATTCAATATTTATTAAAATCTTTTAAAATTTAGAATTATTATATTAGTTTAAAACCTAAATAAAACTTAGGGGACTATTTGCTTTGTTTATATAAGGCGTCACATACACCAACCTTTTTCTCTTTGCAAAAATTTTAAACAATTTTGAGGTACTCCCAATTAGCTAGTAAAAGCTATTTAATCTAAGAAATAAATAAATCAATAAAATTTAAATTTAAATTTAATTCCTTAAATTTGCATGATTATTAATTGAAATATAAATTAAGATGAAAAATGTTGCCTACTTATGTGCGTCTTTCTATAAATTCAAATAATTTTAACTTTTTATTTTAAAACAATTTCAAAAAATTAATCAAATAGACCATAAGAGTGTCTTTAACAAGTTGCAAATGATTTAACGAAATAATGTCTTTCAAATCAATTTGTGTACAATCTCAATTCAACAGATTTTCCTAATTTTAATACCAAACAGTAGAACGTTAATCGAGTGTAACAGTATTTTTTTTTGGCCAAACAGGGGCGGAGAGTTTGTTAACCTTGTTCATATACAGAGGTGTCACGAAAATCTCTTTGACCCAATTTTCAATCCAAAACCAATCTTCGGTGTCACAAAAATGTCTTTCGGTTGTTTTCAAATCTCTTGTGTTTTGGAAACAGATTTAGCTAAATGACCCCTCGACACAAACAATTTTGAAAAGTAAAAGACATTTTTGGAAATGTAAATTGATATTTTTAATAGGTTGTCAAAGTAAATGATAATATTTTTTAATTTTTAAAACATTTAAAAATGAAAAAAAAATTGTAAAGGAAAAACTTTAAAAAAATATAAAAGGGTGTTTTCCAAATACAAAATCACGAATTGTGAATCTTATGCTGTTGTAGACACAAGCATAGATAGTTTTAAAGCGGCCTAATAGCAGGCAACATACATTTCCTAGTAAAGTACCTAGATTTGAAAACCATTAAGATGAGAAACGGCCTCTTTAATCAGCCTCGGAGCTTAATTCGTACAATCTTTTAGTATGACCTTAATTTCTTTGCATTTTCTGGACAAACTGCACATTTTGTATGGAGTAGCTGTGAACAGTCCTTATCTGAATCATACACTTCGTTTATGCTGTCAAAAATCATGCTTTTTTGCCCCACAAAGTATGCAAACTTTTTTTTTATAAACCACATTGTGCATTCACTCAGATTGTCGGACCAGTTAAGGGTATAAAAAAATAATTAGTGTTAAGGCTACTAAAAAAATAAAATATTTTCCTTAATTATAAAACATAGCATACTTGGAAGAGCAAAAATCATGATTATTTATTTGTGCATGAACGTAGTAATATACTAATCAGTTTCAGGAATCCCACTTATATAAATAATTCGAGTTAAAACATTTCTGTCGAATTAAATTTAAATTTTGTTTTTAAATATTTCTATTGCATACCTTTGGGTGTTATTTATTAATTGAAAACATTATAGAAATGTTATTTAATAAATCGGCTTAATATGCCCTTGTTGAAGTTAATTTTTACTCGTGGTTGGTCAAAGTCAGCACAGCTATCAGTTAAGAACTTTCTTACCAGTCGAAAGATTTTACATAGCCGTTATCTTTACAGCTACTGGAGTCAGCTGTATTAATAATCTTCTCAAAAATTGGCGTTTGGGTTTTGGCTTTGAACGGTCGGATTTACTCGACTTAAAATTAAAGGCACTCTAGCCAAAAGAGTGCAGAAAAGATCGGCTTGACCTTTTAAGGCTGTTGTGGACAAGTTAAAATTCATATTATTATTTTGGTTTAGCGGCTGCAGATTTTATGTATGTACAATATTTAACTCCAATAGAATTTGAGTTCAGGAATTCGTCCAGCCTTCAGTTTGATATTTAGAAAACTTTAACTTTTTCAATATAATTTTTTCAATATACATAATATTTGCAGGCATATTTTTAAATTGTCAAAATTATCAGGAATATGTAAAACGTCAAAATCGTCAGGGATATGATGTTCGTCAAAAATGCCAAACCAAACCGAAAACCATTTTATCAACTTTTTTCGGTAATGTAAAGTGCTTTTCTTACAAGTAAAATATTTGTAAAATTTTATTATCGTCCTGCTAGCATGACATTTCCTTTAGAAAATAGTTTTACCTTTCCAGTTGGGTTACATCCGAACTAATTCTTATACTTCATTTATGGGTGGCGACTTTCATTATTTGTCCTCTCTTGACGAGCGAATTAGAAGTACTTCGAGCCGAATCTCCAAGGGAAGAGAAGTGTTGGTCGGGACAATTGCTGATAAGATGTTTCATTAATTTTACCACATTTGTTCGTCTGTCTTCTTAATACCTGTTATCTGACTGTATTTCTTTCTTGGAAGCTTTAAATTGAATTTAGTTAGTTTTTTTATTGAGTGTAAAGCATTTTATTGTACTTATTTCGCATTTGGTCGTTTTTCTTTACCTTAATCCATCTTTTACTTTTACTTTGGCATAAAGCGATGCGGAAGCTCTGGTATCTGAGAGTGCAATAGATACGCAAACTTAACGCGCGGCTTATGGTATCAATTTCACCCCTGAGTGTCAACAGCATCCTGTAACTAATATACGCTGCCAGCATAGAAATTCAATTTGAAAACTAAGCACTTCGGTTAAATTGTTCAAAAAGCATGTTATGTACCAAAACTGTGGATTAAACCCGGTGCAAGACACTGAACCAATCCAAATTTCCTTAAGATTTGCATTCCTGAAAATGAGTTATTTTCTAAGTTGTTATCCAATGTTTGTCCAATTTCTATTAAAATGTGCATTCCTCTGTCGCGTTACCTTTTACTTGTTGAGCGAACAAACTGTTAACTTTAGCATAAACTGTTAACTTAAACAACCACTCACACTGCCAAACCTTAACAGTAACCGGCTTTCTCTCCACGCACACTTATAAGAGTAAATTTCCCTCACGAAGCCGGCAAACAATTCGTCAACCTACTAACCTACTGAGGGGCCTCCATTCAAAATTAAGAGCAGCAGCAGCAGCACCAACAGCCCACATTTGGCTTGTTATCACATTAAGCCAAATATCCCCAAATGCTAGCAGTAACGGCCTCTGCCACTGCTACTGCTAGCTGCTGCTGTGCCCCAGCATCCTTAGCAGCCGCGTGTTCAGTACATTTTGAGTTGTTGACGGCGGTGTGCGCGTTCTCGGGAATATTCGTGCTCTCTGCCCTCGGCTCTGAGTGTATGTGTGTGCGTTGGAGGAGGCGTTTAGCATTCTGTTTTCGAGTGAAAAATTACACCCAAATGTAAAGTTATAAGGCAATCACTCGAGTGTTTGTGCGACAATAGCCAAAAAAAAAAAAAATAATAAAAAAAATATAACAAATCTACAAGAAGATAAATTCTTATTAATGTGATATGATAACCGAAAATTTATGTGTTTTTATGGATGATAACCAAACAAAATGTTTCAAATAAATAATACAAAAATAAAAAGGAATTAAATTAAAATGCAGATAACCGCTCTGATAAATGTGCTGTAAAAACAGGAGCGACACTTAAATGTCTGTTTATCATAATCAAAAAGTGCGTGTGAATGCTTTAATTAATATTCTCTCACTTAGAAGTGAATGATTAATGGAAATATGGAATATGGAATAAATTAATTAATAGTGCTGAAAAAAAATAAACAAACAAAACAAATTAATATGGTGTTTAACTATGCGAGAAGTGTGTGTGCAATGAAAATAATATTTCATCAATTTGCCATAAAAATACGTCAATAGCCACTTAATTCAATTCACATTTAAGTTGACAAACGAATATTTTTATTAGAATGAAAGAGGAACCCAAAATAAATGTGGACAATTGAAAATATTTAATCATCTTTATATTATGACAAATCTGAACCAAATATATTTATTTTTTTAAACAATATGACATTGAAAATTTAAAAATTTGGTAATTGGATTTGATTTAAAATTTGGTAAATTTACTAAAATTTAGTAAAATGAATTTTATATAATAAAAACGAGAAGGCCAGCTAACTTTTCTGTGTCAAAATTTTAATAAATCTTGTAAATGGAAATTTATAGGATTATGATTATGAATCATTAAGAATTTAATTGTTTAATTCTTAATTTAAACCACAATCAAAAACTATCATCAAAAACAAAAAAGTGGTTTTTACCAAATTAATTTTTATAACGATCGATCCTATGATCCGACTTTGACCTAATTTGCAAGAACAGTTTGAAAGCACTTAATTAGTCTAAATTATGGAGTTTAAGAACGCTTACATTAAAATCAACAAATAAAACTCATTTTTTCACCGATCACACGTATATTATAAGATATAGATGGGAGCTAAAACAGTATATTAGTTTCTTAAAACGATACGGTCTACTCAATGTAGTTTTCAGTCTTTTAATTTAAAATAAAGATTAGATTTTTAAGCTTAGAAAATTTACAAACCCATTGGACTTACAGACGGACAAAGCTCGGAAAACCTTTGCGAAAAAATGTTCCAACAACTGTAGGCAAATGGCAAAAGCCCTAGAGACGATTTTATCTTTTTTAATAGATTTTGCCTCTCAAATAAAAGTAGTTTTTTTTTTAATTTTTAAAGGCCTCATTCTAGATGGCAATAAATTTGATTTCGGCACTAAACTTCATAAAAAAGACAGTTTTTCCAAATCATTCAGCATTTGGAGGTTTATCAAAAGTGTTTCTATTCTTATGAAGTATTGTGTTAAAATGAATTTTGATGTCATCTGGATCTTTCCAGGCCTTTAATGGTAAAATAAAATTTTGAAATATTGAATTGAAAAAAAAATCCCAAATTATTTTGTTTTTTTAGAAGGGTATATACGGAAAATACAACTATTAAACAGGCCAACAAATAATTATATCTCTTACCGCATTTACATCAAAAGTTAATCAGTTTCTAGATATTTAGTTCACGATTTTAATAAAAGTTTTCTTTATTATTTTGCTAAAATTTTTTCAAAAAACTTTTGACCACAAAAGTTCTGACGAGATTTTTATTAGAAGTGAGCGCGTTATTTGAATTTGGACGTCTCACGAAGTGATCGTGAGTGTTCCATGCGTGGTTCGAGCGTGACTTACATTAGTCATTATTTCTGGTGCATAACTATAGCCGCACCCAACTTTTTCAGGCTATTTCAGGCTATTCGGCGATTATAAAAAAAAAAAAAACCCCATTTTGACATCGGATAGCAAAGTGCTCCTTATTATATTACTCCACAGAAAACTGACAATTTTTTTTTTGTATTATACCCATTTTTTTCCAAACTGTAATTAAAGTTCAAATCAGAGTTGCCTTTTGGAAGTGTAAAAACAATGAATCCAGTTCCTCGTAGTAAATCAGAGTATGAGTGATAAAAAAATCTTACGGATAAAGGGGCGGCTGTATAACCTTAAGTTTTCCTTAAGTTTAAAAAAAAATTTGTTTTAGGGGTAGAGATTATTTTAAGCAAAACAGGAGCCCGACTAAGGGAATCTTTAAATCCATCTTGCAACGTCTAAAACTTGAAATAAAATTTTTTGGTTTTTGTGTAAATTCTTTGCAAACCAAAATTTACCATTTCAGATGGTGAGAGTTAGGTTTTCCAATTTTAACTTATGGAGGGACACATACATGGGAAACGATCGAAAATGGAACAGTCCTTATTTTTTTTGTTTTTTTTAGCTAGCACAGCCAAATTCGCAATACATTTTAATATATATTTTTTGTAAACCTACTAAAAGCCAAAAGGGAAAACTAATTTCATGTTAAGTTTCTTAATTGATCAAATCAAATTATGGAAAATGTACTGTATGTAAATTGATCAACCGTACGAGTGCGCAACTTGGCAACTACTTTTCATTCCCACCGCAAAATAGTGTAGATGTGAAATATCTCGATATTGGATAATTTTTCCTCTTATAGTTATAAAAAAAAACACATTACGACCTGGTTCTATGAGGCTTGGATTGGGTCAGGATTGACCCATGGTACTTGGAATAAAAAACCAGAAAAATCCTGACATTTGTTCGATTTCTTTAAGAAATAAAAAAACATTCAGTCAGAAAAAAATTCGTTCTAAATGTACCGAAAAATGTGTTTATCGTTCTTAATAGTAGGGTAAGTCCGTTTTTCTTATACTGAGAACGGATGTTACGCGTTTAAGAACCATCAGGTCTTATTATTGGAACGGAAAAAATGCATTGCTGACCAACCTTATATTTAAATTATATCTAAGACAAACCAGTAACAGTAATCGTTATCATAAATTGCATGAAGTGAACGTTTTATTTCCATAAGAAATCAACTTTAGTCAAAGCTTTAATCCTCTGAATATCGATTAGAGGTTTGTTAGGGTGTAAAATTATACAACCAGATTGAGGTATATTTAAACGAACCAATATCGAAAGTCTCTTTAATTGTGGGTCTGGCCAAAGACATTCTAAGCTAACAAGATGCGTAACGAACATATAACTAAATTGCAAGGGAAAATTTCAATGTGAACCTAGGATTAATTTTTTTATTGCTTCAATCGATTCTTAATGCAGTTGAGAATAAACCCACAAAGTGACAAAGTCATATTCTCAATGTTATCTGAAATGCAAAGCCGTGTCCAGACAAGGGTCGGGAAGTTACCAAATCTTCAAAGTATTCCATTTGGTAACTTCCTGACCTGTCTGAACACGGATTTGCATTTCAAAAACATTGAGAAAACGACTTTTTTTTTTTCGACTTGAACGGGCGTGTTTGAAGAAAAAACTAATGAACCTTTTGGAATTGATCATAGCTGTTCTTTTCAGTACTAAAATCTTTTCAATTTGAAATATAAGATCTGTTGAAAAAAATCTTTACCGATTTTTATACCAAGTTTTTGAAGTAATTTTTTTCTGGAAAATTATTTTTCTTTTAAAACCTTTAAAAAGATTAAATTTTCATTTCTTCGGTTTTTTTTGTTCCTCGGAGGAAAATCATATTATTTAAATTCTTGCAAAATTGCAACCTTTATCTGTCACGACATTGGTGTTCTACAAATTTTCACGCCACTAAAATTTTAAGGAAAATTTTTTAAATAAAAAAACTTTTTTATTCTTCATATACGTTGACACAAAATTTATTTTTTAAGAGCTCAAATAATTTATTCCCTCCCAAAAAAATTTATCACAAAAAGTCTTGCTCTTCCTCTTTTTTTGTACCTCTTCCAGGCTCCCCCTTAAGGGATCTGGAATATAAATATTCGAATAAATTAAAATCAATTTATTTTCTCTTTAACGTATAGAACTTAAATTATAACTTTTCAGGTTAGTCCAGTAATTCAGTGATTTTTAATACATATCACTACTCGTGAGATTAATATTAATTCTAAAATTAATATACCAGACTATTCAAAATCGAAGTTTAAGTACTTATTTTCATTACAAATGGAATCTTCCCTGTAAGTTGTAAATGTTTGGTGATTTTTGCCGACCACAGCTCTAGGTACTTTTTGAACCACTCTCTTATAATCTTGTTATAATAAATCATCTTAAGTTAATCAAACATTTGTCACATGATCTCATTTGCGCCAAACACAACACAAACAATTTGCCCCAAAGCCAATGGAGAATAATTCCAGATAAGCAAATTGTGCGTCACAATGTAAACAATTATGAAAACCAAATGCAGCCACAATATTTTTAAACAATAATAATCGATGAAAGTGAGCATAAAAGCCTTAATGCTAAGCCGCTTAAGTGCCATCAATGTTGTATACAATGTCAATGCAACAACAACAACAACTGCACACACACACACCCGCACACACACTATATAAAAAAGACCATCAAAAAACATGATTAATCTCAATTTATGACAAAGGCAGCAGCAGCAGCAGCAGCACCAGCCGTATCTGAAAAAAGAATCAGCTTTCCGTTTGAGTTGTGGCTTCATCAATCAATCCATCAATCAATCAATCAATTTATCAATCAACTCTTTAACACCAACCAAAGTTGAGTGATAAAAAAATAGAGAGGAAAACGTAAAGTTCAAAGATTAGAGAAATGTTCGATATTAACCTAATTGACATTTATGACATCAACTGATTTATGCAAAGGCATAATTAGAACTTTATATCTTGATTATATTTATAAAATAATAATTCACACTCTGTTTGTGGTAATTAAGTAGCCTAAATCAAGTAAATAAACCGGATGGACCCTTTGCTGGCCATCGTGCTAATTGATTTGAGTTGTTTTCCGGTGCAAATGGGTTATTAAGCTGATGTCGCTGTTTGCTCTTGGTCTCTTTGACATACAAGACTTTTGCATTTGTGTCTCGTTGCTGCATAATTAAATGAAATTACACACACACACGCAGAAGCCGTACTAAAGCGAAAAAAAAATGAAGGAAAACTGAAATCTCTGTACCTCGACACCTTCAGGATTCATTTTCACTTCCACTTGAACTTCCGCTTCACTTCTTGTTTGTTTGACATTGCATGTGAGAGATGCTCTTAATTTATCATTTGGGGTTCATTTGCCACTGAGTGTTTGTGTGTGAGGTGTGTGTGTGCTTGCGTGATGCCATTATTGCCCTCTCGCTGGATTTGAGCCTCATAAAATGATGTGCGGCCTTATGATTACGGTTTCTGTGTGTGCCCTTCCCCCAACAAAAACGATATGAACACAAATATGAAATCAGGATATCAAAAAAAAAAGCAATTGATGTCAGTAAAAGTTACAGTTTTGTTTTCATAAAAGATAAGCTAATTTTCAATTTGTTGTGGTAATAAATAAAATGCCCGCAACTATTTCTTTGGTATAAAAAATCAAAAAATTAAACTAACGACCACCAAAGTTGAGCTAATAAATTTTTAAGTGAACAACTTAATGCACTCTTAAAGTTAAGCTGTTTTTAAGCGCATTTAAAGCAACAACAAATTATGTGGAAGCAACACTTAAAAATGTCACATTTATTATTTCAGCAATGGTCAACTATTAATGTGATCAGATTTGACAGCGGATTAATGGTTTTTCAAATTGAATTTAATCCTAGTAGGCCAGGAGGAATATGCGCAAGAGGCAACAAAATCACAAAATGGCCTGCCCTTTGCAGTGCTCAAATCACAAAAATGTTCTTTAATAAAACATTTACCATGGCCTACTACGATTAAATTTCATTTGATAAAAACATAAAATCCGCTGTCTAGTGATCAGTTACGACAACTTGACAACTTTTCTGTTCTATAGCAGTGATGCGCACATCAATGGCTCGCGAGCCGTAAAGCGACAACTCGGACGCTCGCAGAGGCAATAAATCACTTTTTTTATGTACCTATCGTACGGTTCTCTGTTACTGTCCCCGTCAGTCGTATGTGAGCTTATGTTAAAGAAGCCGCGCGACTTTCCGTACCTTCACACATTTTCAATGGCAGTGTTTGGAAGTTCCTAGGTATTTGTGCCTAGGCTCATAGCTAAATATACATTTTTTTTATATTTTTCACCTTACACCAAAAATTAAAAATTTAAGTAACTTTTCCCTTTCTAGGTTCAAATTTTCATATAATTTACCATAATGTAAAAGATAATGTACTTTTACTTCGTACAGTTCTTTTAGCTCATTAAAGAATGTCAAGAAATTTAAAAAAATCTTGTGAACATGAGTTTCTATTTATAATAAATATTCTGAAGAATAACAATACCAACTAAAAATTGCAATGAAAGTTCTAGAGATGACATAGAAATTTTAGCTTTTTCGACAATAAAAGAAAGGCTTTATTTTAATCTGTGGCGCTACATTTAAAAGTGTGTATGTACAGAATATATTACAGTCGGACTGGACCGACTTTCTTAATGGTTTTTATATCATTATCTTATCTAAGTAAAAGCTTGTTATGATAATAAAGAGCATATTCACACTGGCACCAGTTATGAAAAAATAGCAAAGTCAAAGCTTGAAAAAAAGATTTAAAAAAAAATCAAGGAAAAGTCGCAACAGTCAAGCAGCACCTTACCAATTACACTGTGCAAGTCGACAAAAAAGACATGACCAACTTTAACCGTTTTCCCCTATTTCGGGCCCTGGGAATCTAACTGCATGATGTGTTTTATGAGTTAAAACAATGGTTTCATACAAAAAATTTTTTTTAAGTTTTTCATCATGTTAAATTTTTTTCTAAATTGTAAAAAAATTATTTCTGATTCTTGTGAAATCTAAATAAATAGATTTAAATGTCCTCCAATTTACTAAATTTACAAAAATTTTATATAATTGCGCTTTTAAAAGTTATGGTCCAAAGACTAAAATAATTGCAACCCATTTTTGGAAAAAAATTTTTACAACAAATTATTTTAAGTTTCCAAATATTAAGTAAAATCATATTAAAATCATTTTTCAATGTCTTCCCCTTTGTTCTCCAACAATAACTTGATTTCTAATTAAATATTTCCTAATTTAATGTAATTTTGGTAATAAAAATGATGTACAAAAATTTTTAATGTTTTTTTAGATTTTAATCCATAACTTTTGAATGCGAACTTTTTAATATACCCTCTGCAAAGGTATAAAAATGTACATATTGAAATATATGATCATTGTGATTTTAGGTTTTCAATTGGCCAGCCTCAAAATGGAGTAGAATTTTATGGAAATATGGAAAATCAAAATTGTGAATACAATCTAAAATATGCAACAAAAACCAATGCACAGTGAGGACCGAGCGTTAGGGCTTTTTTTTTTTGTATTATGTCGAATACATTTCATCAAGTTTATGTCGTAATTTTGGATTAATATAATTAAAAATTTATTCCTTTCTGACAACGTATTGAAAAGGGGTTTCCTTAATTTGAGACGCCTTTGAAAACATTGCTTGTGAAGGTGGCTATCCCACATCACATAAGTACTTGAAGTTGCCTCGCATGAAGGCCGGCATGAGAAACTGATTGATAGACGTGTGGCAAAAACATAATATTGAATCAGCAGGTATTCTATCTATTCCTTAAATAATGCTGAACTCTGACCGAAGAAGACGTAATTGACATTCATTCTGAAATTTTGATCAAATATATAAGCGGTAGTAGCAAGGTAGAGACTGCCCAAGTAGCAATCGCTATAGAAGTCACAAAAAGTCCAGCAGAGTTGCCTTTCAATTGCCTACATAATTTGTTTAAATTTTAATATCATTTGTTGAGCAAAAGTAAAAAGCAATTACTGCCATATTTTTGATACAGTGTAAATTGCAATTTCAAATTTTTTTATAATATTTATTCGTCCCTCAATTATGTACTCAATGTCATAAACGTTAGTATTTACTTTTAATACGTTACAAGGCTTCACAACTTTTGTTCCGACAGTTCAAGCGCCACTTAAAGCCTAACGAAATTTAGAACAATGAAAACGAGAAAAAACTGCAACTAAATTTTTGAAGTGCCTTTCGAGAAAAAAAGTTTCCAACAAACTAGGTAACCACTAGGTAACTTTAAAAATTTTGTTACAGTTTTTTTGTAAATTATATTATTTCATTAAAAAAAGAACGACATTTAAAGCATATATTTATAATTCCCAAATTGCTTACACAAATTTTATATATATATTTTAACTAATTCCTGGTTGTCTCTTGTGTGTCTCTCTGGTCATAAATCAAATTGCAAACTAAAAATTGCCTCTGGCTTTTGTGCCATCTGGTATTGCAGTATTTGACAAACACAGGATGGCGTCCATTCAAATTGGCTTTAATGAAGCGTAGCGTGACGTTGCCGCCTCACTTTAAATTGATTGGCGTTGGCGTTGGCCTGAATAACCGCAAATGTATTGCAAATTGATTCCATCGACATTTGGCGGGCGCATCCTTTGGGGCGCCCGCCTTCTGTGCGAATTTGCTGAGGTGTGAAAGGCCCAAAAGTTATTGGGGCACGTAGCGTGGATTGGGCTCGTGAGCAATTAGATGCAATAAATCACAGTCCTGCTTATCTTGTTGGGCTCCGGGTGCGGGTCTATGAGAATTTGCTTGAGATTACAGCTGGAGCTGAGCCACAAATATTGCGCACATGGCTGAACTCTGCTATGCTTTCTGAGAGTGTAAGTGTGTGTGTGTGTTTACACATACAAATACCAGAAGTTGAATTGCAGACTTGCGGTTTGGTTTTGTTGACAAGCGAAATGTTGCTTGGGCCAACGCCCGCGGCATTTTTGGTTTGTGTATAATGTAATTGGCTTGAGATTTTGAGAGGTTCTGGCAGTAGGAGAATTTGTGGGCTATTTTGGGTGTGGATATAGCAGAAGTCATACAACAAATTACTGCAGTAAGATATGAGTCCTTTTGTTACTTTTTTTATCATTTAAAACTGGCTTAAAAAGGGTAACATAAAGTGGTGCAAATAAAAAAACATTTTTTCTACAGAAAATTTACTTGGAAAAATTTCTCCATTTTTTTTTCCTTTATAAAAATAAAGAAAATCTTTGTTAAACTTTAAGCAATCGCAAATATATTTATATATAAATAAGTTAGGGAAATAAGAGGCATTTCCCTGCCAGCAACAGCAGCAGCCACAGAGCACACATCAAAGGCCATCGGGAGACTTAAAATTGTAAGCTTGGCCGTCCAGAGAAACGGAAAGCAAGTAGAAGAAAAAGCGTTCAAAAGGCGTTTGCTGAAAAACACACACACACACACACAAATAAGAAAGCACAACTGGTTCGAAATATGCAATTTACATGGGGTTGCAAAAAGGGTGGGGGTGGTTGGGGCGATGGGGTATATGGGATCTATCAGATGAGGCAAATGGTAGAGCCACAGCTTTGGGCCATTTGGACAGGTGTCGTAAATGTGAAAAAGAGAGTTTTAACTTTTCCATTGCAATTTGGTGCAGTTGCAGACGAGTTTAATATTTACTTAAGACATTTACAAACAGGGGAGAAAGAAGTACTTAAAGAACTGCTGTTTCCTCAGTAAATAGGTAAAGGTAAAACCTCAAAAACATATTAAAGGTGAATTTCAGCCATCGGTAAATATTTGGATATTTAACCAAGCTATTGGATACTTCAATCAATAGTCGAATGGACCACATTCATTATGGTTAACTATTCCGCTTCTATGGCTTCCGAAATGATCCCCAATACCCTAACTTTTTGAAAAGAAAATAGAACGCATCTCCGAATGAATTCGTTAACATTTGGGCACTGTTCCACTAGAGTTCCCATAAGGAACAGAACCGGTTTTTGATATACATACAAGCAGAACGAGCGAAAATGAAACTGTTGGACTTGAGAGAAACTTAGTTTTGCTTTTTATTGTTCGTTTTTGAGAGCTAAGACAAATTCGCAATACATTGAACAATTTTTTTTATTTTTGTAAATCAACTAAAAGTTTGAATGGAAATCTAATTCCACAAAACGTTTACAAATTGATCAAAGAATTAAGTAAAATGTACTTTAAGAACAGTATGAGTGCGATACTAGGCAATTACTTTTGATTCCTCCGACCAGCAAGCAAATCTTTTCAAAGCAAAAATCTTTGTCGTTTTGGGGGCTGCAAGAAAAGGAATCAATTCCACTTAAGACCAAATAGATGAAAAGTGGAATTGAGAACATGCCTGCTTGTGTTTCTTTATAAATATGTAACATCTGTTATTTCGGTACGTAAGATATTTTTGGTAGGAGTTAAATTCAATTTCAAAATAATGCGTAACGCATAACGCTCACACGGACACATCATACACTCCAAGCAATCGCCTGGCTAATCTTGGCATTTCAATTAAACTTAGTACTCAGTAGTATGTTTTAGACCACTTGTCTTTTGGCCTTTGGGGAGTTTCCCATCACTGAAATGCAACACTGTTTTTCAACACTATTTTCCAATACTGTTTCCCAACACTGTTATTCCAACACCATTTTTCAACACTGTTTCCCAACACTGTTATTCCAACACCATTTTTCAACACTTATTTTCAACATTGTTTTTCAACACTGTTTTCTAAAACCATTTTGCTACATTGATTTCCATCACTGTTTTTCAACATTGCTTTGCACTGTTTTCAGCATTGTTTTCCAACATTGTTTTCCAACATTGTTTTTCAACATTGTTTCCCAACACTGTTTTCCAACATTGTTTTCAAACATTGTTTTCGAACATTTTACAGTTTTTTAATTCAATTTTCCAACATTATTTTTCAACACTATTTTGAAATATTTTTTGTAACTCTGTTTTCCAAGCAATCACCTGGCCAACCGTGTCATTTCTTTAACCCTATACGGACCTGCGAAGTAAGTCCTTAATTTTCAGACTTTTTTATTGCATTGAGGTCATTAGTAACTGTGATGCAAGAAGCCAACACAAACTCAAGCAAACATTTAATTATATCGCAAGATACATATGTATATGAATAGAATATCAGACGTTGCAAAAAATATATTTAACCTGCCATTACAATCCTGGACAAGCCTTCCTGCTTTGATCCTTCTCCATAAAATAATTTATTCAAATGAACCCTCCTATCTTTATGATATGTTAAACTTTTGCGCGTCGAGAAGGACGAATAATATAATCTGCCCCAGATACAAGTTAGCTAGTTCCGAAAGACACTTTTTCATATACGCTGTTCGCAGTTGGAATAGTCTCCCTTATAATTTAAAAACCATACTAAATTCCATGCTGTTAAAGTTAAAATTAACAGCACAACTGGAAAATGCTATAGAATCATAAATAAGGAAAGGGAAAGTGGCTATAGTGTTTAATGTTAATTTTAAGACAATCAAATTTATACATCTTTTAAATTTAATTTTTGTTAATATTGTTTGTGTTTTATTTTTTTTACCATATCTGAATCTTTTTGTTAGACTGTAAACCCGTTAGGGTAATTTATATAGATTTTAAGCTTATCTACTTAATAATTTTTAAAATTTAAATGTTAATTTTTAACTATTCATTTCGTGACTAACCCAATAATTTATAAGCTCTCCTTACTTGTAGCGCTAGGACGATAAATAAATAAATCAAAAATATATAAATTTAGTTTACATCGGCATTTACTACGTCAAGGTGGAATGTATGTCTAGTGTGACCAGATTTATTAAGAAATCTTGAATATTACGGTATTTTTCAATTACCAGAGCGTCGGTCACACTACTCCATTAGCAGTGTTGTTGTTGTTGTTTTGATAAAGATACGCAACTTCTCGTCAAGCCTTTCTCACCTTTCTCTTCTTTGAAAAAGTTGCTATGAAATTGCAATGACGACTTTTAATTTTGCATAATCAAATAACTTTTTAAATTATTTTGCCCATTTAAATCAGTGAATAATTTTTGCTATTTTTATTAAGTAATTCAAATCCTTGTTAAAACGAACATTTACGACTGTATTAAAACTTCTTTACAAACGAAATAAGACTTACCTTTTAGTCTTAAATTTATTTTCATGTGATTGCTAATGGTGTCAAGACAGAGGAAGTGTAAAATAACATTATTTGCAAGAATGTTTTTTCAGCAGTTTGAAGAAAATTATTTTCACAGGCTTTAACATAAGTACCATTTATGTGCTGTTAAGCGCAACAGTACTTCTCAGCTCCGTATGGGCACAATTTTAAGGGTGAAGGAATCATTACTTACTTACTGCTTTTTCATTCCACAATTTTTGTATGAAACTTCACGTTACTTTGCTGTTTCATAAACTCTTTTCAATTAACATGTTTTACATCAAAGCCTCGAGAGTGTTAACCACACTCACACTTTTTTTTAATTGTTAATCAAATACAAAACAAAAATAAGAAATATTGCATAAGTTTAATTATACCCAATTTAAACCCTGAAACGAAAAACAAATATGAATGCCAGCGGCTGAAATGATGAAAACAATTCTGCTAAATAATATGTGCTTGAAAATGGTTTGAGCTCAGCCTAATAAAAATATTTTTTGTTCTGCTGTTAAATAAAAATAGCTCAACATCAGTTGGTGTTTTGTTTTGTTGTTTTAAATACAATTTTTGTTTGCCATATTTAAATCGTTTCTCTATATTTATTTATACTCTTTCATTTTGCTTGGCAAAATCACTCACGTTTGGGTTGATATTGAAACATCTTAATAAGGCAACTCACGTTTTATTTGCTTCGTTTGAGTCTCACACCCCCCCACAGAACCACAGGTCACAGCTGGCAACCAAATGTCCCAATTGGTCATGGGACGAGACGCACTTTACTTCATTTTTATGTAATATTTTTATTTGGCATGTTAATAAACTTGAATGCTGCTTGCAGCTGTGAAAGTGTGTGAGTGTGTCCCACTCGGCACTCGACTCATACATATGCATGGAAACGTAGCATACTTTCCAGCGACACCGAGAGTGAGCAGTTTACTCAGCTGTCCTTCCCAGCACTTCAGCATTTTTGCTGTTGCTGGTAACAAACCAATTAATTTTTATTTATTTTGAGGCCTCTGGGGCAGTTTCAGTTGCAGTTCCAGTTGAAATTTTATGCATTACTTGCATTTTATTGACCCAGTTTAACAATTTTTCGTTGACCACACACAAAAACAAAAAATGTTACAAAAACTTTTCTATTATTATTATTTTTGTGTGTGGACCAAACCAAGCCTGAAAATTAGTTTTTCATTTGATGTACTGGCTAATTAGAAGTTCCAAAAAGCCTAATTTACTGCACGCTAAACCAAAATGTTGTCAAGGGCAACAGACAGACAGGTAAGGGGTGGTCAGGGAGCAGGCGTTGACAGTCTGACAGACAGCTCGCCGCAGTTCAACAGACAGTTGCCCAAAAAAATAAAAAAACCTAATTACTGTGATTACAACACTTGGCACGCACCGCAAACCCAAAAAATTAGACCAAGTTTAAATCATATTAAGGTCGAGAATTTGCTTGGTTGATTTTCGGTTAAAAAAGTGGCAACTTTATGTAAAGCTGAACAAAAAAAAAAGTTAGAACAATTTATGAAGTTATGCAGCCGTGGGAGTGGGCAGGCAGGCAGGCAGGGAGGGAGGGGACAGACGTTGTGGAAATGGCTACAAATGGTATTTTCAAGTTAGCTTCAAGTGGGACGTGGAAATTTAATTAACTTGTTGTTGCTGCTGTTGCTGCTGCTGCTGCTACTGTTGGTGGTGTTATGGAGAATTTGATTAAATTGTTACCCTGCTAGTCGCTGACTTTTTGAGCTTGAATTATGATTAAACAAGGAATATAAAGTGGATTCTAGAACAATTTTTATTGAGTGTCTGGGTGAATCAATATTGATTTGATCAACGTATTAGACTATTTATCCAACTGCATAGAATATTAAAATGTGTTTAACAAGCATTAAAACTAAGAAAAATCTCTTTATTTTTTGTAAAAAAAAATTGTCAAACACATAACAATCACATTACAATTTGGTTATAATTTCTGATGCCTAACTATAAACGCAAACACTTTTTTAGTCTACAATCCATTACTGAAGCTCTTGCGAAAAAGTGTAAATGAGAAGTGAAAGAGAATCAAAAATGGCACATTTAAAAATGCTAGAAAAGAGCAACAAAACGAACGAAGTATCAGTATCTTCCAGAATTCCCCACAGATTTTTTTATCTGGAAAGCATGCTTGCAATTTTTGCGATTGAAGTCAAGTCTGCATTTTTTGACTGCGGACCCGAGGCAAGACCTACTTGTGCTGCTAAGAAATAAAAGTAAATTTATCCGGCAGATCTCAGTGTACTCATTTTTGTAAATTAAAAATGACATATGACACCTCAATTACCGGAAACGACCTGTTTATTCTTAAGAAAAATATTTTTTATACTCTGTACCGAAGGTACAAAGAGTATATTGGGTTTGTGCAAGTGTATGTAACAGCCAGAAGGAAGCATCTCCGACCCTATAAAGTATATATATTCTTGATCAGCATCAACAGCCGAGTCCGTCTGTCCATATGAACGCTGAGATCTCAGATATGGTAAGAGATAGAGATTTGAGGTGTATGGAACATATATTTCTTATACTTTCAGGCAGATCAAGTTTAGTTTTTTTTTGCCACGCCCCCTGCCTCCCCCGCAAATTGAAAAAAAACTTAATATCTTCCACAATTTTGGAGTTAGGTTGTTTAAACCTTCTAGACATATATTCTACTCATCATTACCTATGGAGCCCCAATACATCGTTTTCCGATCAGATGAACGATAGTAGAGTTGCCACCCCCGCAGTTTGAAAAACACCTTAAATATCCCGCAATTTTGGAGTTAGGTTGTTTAAACCTTCTAGACATTTATTCTACCCATCATTACTTATCGAGCCCCCATACATTGTTTTCCGATCAGATGAACGATAGTAGAGTTGCCACCCCCGCAATTTGAAAAACACCTCAAATATCCCGCAATTTTGGGGTAAGGTTGATCGAACCTTCTAGACATATATTCTACTCGTCATTACTTATCGAGCCCCCATACATTGTTTTCCGATCAGATGAACGATGGCAGAGTTGCCACCCCCACAACTTGAACAAAATCGAATATCTTCCACAATTTTAAAGACAGATTGTTTGAACCTTTTAGGGATATATTTTAATCGTCATTACTTATCGATCCACCTTACACCGTTTCCAGATCAGACGAACGATATTCGAGTTATAAGCAAATCAAATAATTACGCTAGGCAGCACTTCCCCTAATCGTGATGGGCAGCACTTGCACAGATTGTGTGACCCCACACTTTAAAGTTATTAGTTATATACAAACAGGTACAGAGTATATTACAGTCGGGCTTGACCGACTTTCTTACTTGTTTAAATATCAATATCGAAATGATACCGACATCCCTACTTTTTACCTTCTCATTCAGCTGATTACACTTTCGAGCTTTCCATTTCTTTATAGTTCAGTTTCCTGCCATTCCCTATCAATTTACTCTTGTATTTAGAACTGACCCAATGCACAATAACATTTGTTTTGATCCACTTAATATTTGCTCCATCTGCCAGTTTAAGTTGCTCTTTCCTTATAGTACACATTTTTACCATCAGCAACTTTTTTCTTTGGCCAACTTTCTAGCCATAATCTTGCTTATTTATGACCACTTAGAGTAGCAACTATTTTTCCGTAACTTTTAAAGCGCGCTTTAAAGCTTTTCTGAAAATGAAATTTCTCAACTTATGGCCAAGGTGCAACTATCAGCTACATAAAATTGTGCTAAAATGTGAGCAGAAAAAGTCGTTCATCAAATCATTTTATGGTAACTACCTAACAGATTTTTGTGCACTGAAAAGTGCAAGCGTTTCAAATATGTATGCAGTGCAGCATATGCAGCGGCAAACAGTTGCATTTGCCTGTCATTTTACTTTTTTTTTTTTTTTTTTAGTTTAAGGGAAATGCTTAAATGGGTCACACGGCTGAGTGCATTTTTGGGCCCGTCAAGGATGTCGATGTAAGATTTTTCATGTGTGTCGTTGACCCCATTAAGCGCCTGACTATGAAATATGCTAATGATCAACTTGAGACATGTTCAAATTATTGTCAGGCTGCTGCTCTGAGTCGAATAAGTCAAAACTGCAAAGTTTTGTCCTCAGTTGCATAACTTTCTTCTTTTTTTTTTGGACAGTACAAAAAACTTCGCTGGGGAGGTCTCATTGCTAATTAAGTCAGTTGCTGCTTACTTTATTACAGGCGCATACTTTTTTTCTTTTAAACATTTTTTTTAAATTTTTTTTTTGTTCTTCTTTCAACGCTTGGGCTGCTGTTGCTGCTGGCAACGTATTCGCACTTTGTCTGTCTGAGTTTTTTGACTGGGCAAATTAATTCTTAAAAATTTAATTAGCGATGCATATTATCAACATGACTGGAGGCAATTTTCGGATGAAGTTTGAGACGAGTTTTCTCTGTGTGTGTGTGTGATGTGGTGTGCAAATGTTTAAAGAATTAATTGAATGTTGTATTCTTAGAGGCGAAAGGTGACTTTTGCTGAGGAAGAGAAGCGCTTAAGTGGCTGAAATATGTGCAAATCGAGATTAGCCAAGTATTTAGCTTACAGTCATTGGCAAAATTATTCAGACAAGCTAATTTTTTTAATATTCTTTAATATCTTTTAAACAAAGAATCTAAAAATGTTGATATTTATATAAGATATGGACATAGAAGAGAGACATTGTGTTGATATTTTTCTTTTACAATACTTAACAAAAATTGAGTACCGTTATGAGAAAGTTGATGATCAAATTAAAATGGCTTTTCGCAAACTGGTACGGATACCATTTTACATTCGAAAAATATCTAACTTCGTATAAAACCGTTGGTTTTTATAATTCCTTAGATATTGCTCTGAACCACCATTAAAACGGTTACAAACCTGCAGTTCTTAGCAATTTTGGATTAGGTTGGGATATGGTACGATTTAGCGGATACGAAAACAATCTTGAATCAGTGAAATTTTGGACTCCAAATATCCAACCTACACAAATTTATAGCAGGGACCGAAAATAACAGTTATGAAAGTAAAAAAAGTTACTACAAAATATGGATCCCCTTATAAAATGGAGTGCATGAATATTTATAATTTTTAATGGCAAGTCCTTAAATGGGATAAATTTTTATTTGCTATTTTTATCACAAAAAAATTTTGAAATTGTTTTATTATAATTTTTAAATAAAAATGTAGTTTTAATAATTAAATGGTGATTTTAATATAAACATTTTGGAATAACAGTTAAAACTAATTTTTATTATAAAAATTTAAATTAATTTTTATTTTGTAATTTTTATAATAAAAATTACTTTTTAATTGTTATGAAAAATTTTTATTATAAAATTTTTTTAAAAAATTACTAATCTAGTAGGTTTAAGTAAATCTTGTATCCTTCTATCAAAGATATTCTATAATTTACAAACGACTACTAGATAATTAATTTTTATAAAAAAAATTTTTATATAAATTTTCATAACAATAAAAAAGTAATTTTTATTATAAAATTTACAAAATAAAAATTAATTTTAATTTTTGTAATAAAAATTAGTTTTAACTGTTATTACAAAATTTTTATATACAAATTACCGTTTAATTGTTAAAACAAAATTTTTATTTAAATATCATAGAATAACGATTATTTTAAGAAATTAGAAAATAATTGTTATTTCAAAATTTGTAACCAAAAAAGTCATAACAGTTACGGTCCCTGATTTATAGCTTTAAGGCCTGATCTCAGATGACATAAATTTTATTTTCGACACTATGCCTCATATAAATAAGACATCTGTTTAAAAGCATTCGGATTTCATAGTTCTTCAGAAGAGTTTCTATTCATATAAAGCATTGTGACGAAAATTATTTTTATGTCATCTGAGAATAGGCCTTTAACCTGAACCACGTTTAAACCAGTTCAATGGGTTCGAACCAGGAACATACCAGTCTCCATACTAACCCACACTCCAAATTTTAAGTTCAAAGTTTTAAAAACTAATGAGCTATGGCTCTAAACCACTAATGGGTTTATTGGGTTGTTCGGAACCAGTCTTGATCCAGTGGAATATCCGTTTTCATATAACTAAGCTACATACCATATTTTAAGTTCATAGCTTTAATAATTTCTGAGATATGGCGGTTCACAGTCTTGGGCCATATCCTATGTCTCTTTCCTGATCGACATGAACATAAAGTACAAATTTCATAAAGATCTATTCAGTGGTTTCGAAGATATTGCTCTGAACCACTTTTGAACCGGTTTACACTGCTTTTGAACCCATTCACAGACTTTGCACATAGCCTATGACTCTTTCCTAATCCAAAGGAAAATACTGTGAACATTTCTTGAAGATCGGTATTAAAAATTTTTGGAGCGAAATAATGGGTAAAATTTCTCCAAATCATACAGTTTTTCAGTTCCATTATTTTTTTTTTTAAATTGATGTTTGAATGACATGTGAAATTTTTTACAATTGGTGCGTTAAAGCAGAGACCTATTAGGGCTCCAAATTGAAGCAATTATCCGCTGCTAACACTCGATATCTTTTACTATTATGGTCTATAATATATTTTTGCTTCTTCAATTGTAAAAAAATACTGATTTCCACCACAACTTGACAGCCAATTAAAAGCAATTTGTCAGCCCCGAGATACGCACAAAGCAGAAAACGGAGAGCCTGTCAATCAAGACAAAGTCCTGTCATTTTTATAGCCTTTAACTAAACTAAGTTTTCTTTTATTATTTTTTTTGTACTATTATTTTCATGCGACTTTCTTTAGTTTTATGGCCAACAACAACTAAAGATACGTGCTGTTGGCCTGTTGGCAAGCGGCATGCCATGGCTAATATAACAAAGAATTTGTCTTAAGGACATGCCATCATTGGGCCAATGATTACATTATGCGATAATGTTGCCTCATAAAAGGGGGGCGGGGGGTGAAAGGCATTCTGTTGGCTATAATAAGCTGTAAAAGTGACACACGCAAGCACACACCCACACACACACACACACATTTGACCTGATTTTGCCAGCACATTCTTTGCGCTGCCTTTCGCCGTCTGTGGCTTAATCCAACTTTAAAATTATAAACTAACGATTCGCCAAGCACGCTCATGTGGAGGCGTCACAGAGCAAAGGATTAAGTTTGGAGCACTGAACCGTGCAGCGGGAACTAATGCAGGATTCTGTGCATTCGTCCTTGCATTTGCCACACACACACACACACGGGGTTCAGCAAGTGGCAAATGGGGAAAATGTACGGGTATAGCTTATTTTTTTTTCTCTACTTCTACTAGGAGAGCAAGCTAAGTCCGTGCCGTTGTCGCGCCACGTACAAATGTGCAACTAAAAGCAACAACATTGCAATTAAAACGAGCAGCGAAAGTGGATAAAAAAGTGGAGCGGGAAAGAGGCGATGTGACTAAGCTTATTGTCTCGAGGGGGAGGAGGATGGTGCACCTGCCAGTTGTTTTGAATGACTGTACAAAGCATTCAAAAAAAATCCTCACATCTCCCATTTGGATTTCAAATCAATTAAAAAGTTTTTCCCTTTAGGTAAAGTAATAAAAGAATTCCTTTTATTCTTCTTCTTCATCTTTCAAGGACAGTTGGCCAAAGTTCACATAAAAAAAAACCTCATCCTTATTAGCTTTATTTATATAAATTTGTTGTTGATGTTGTCCCCCGTTTGTTTGAAACTGGAATTTGACACTTGCGTAGGGCAAACTTTTTTCTAATACTCTATGTATATTTATATAAGAGGGTGGTTGAATAAGTTATTGTTTAAATAATAAATAAAATAAAGGTACAAACATTGACTTACTCAGAACTGTGCTCGTTTCCGAAAACAATTGAAAGGAATAAGTAAAGGTTTTTTATTTTAAAGAAATTATAAAACTTATAAACCTTCAAATTTGTGCTTGGTGTGACCTCCATAATTTTCCATAAGCTAAAAAAAATGCAAAATGGATTTTCCGCGATTTCTTGAAAACAAGAGCTGATGGAGAAAAACCGAGACCAGTTTTGGAATCAGGGCACAGAACAGGAACAGAATTTTGCATCGAGAAGGCCAGAGCAAAATGGCTGTTGCCCTGTGTTATAAAAGAAATCAATTAAAAATTTTGATTTCAAGACAGTCGAATAAAGGAATATCGAAATTTGAAGTTATTCGTCGAGTAATACAATTGGTTTTCGAAAAACTGAAACATTTACCAAATCGCTTAAGTGGGCCGACAGCCCAATTCCTTCATTCCTCCCTATGAATTTTTAATTTCATTGCGTTCCTTTGGGATATAAACCTTCCATCCGAATGCCTTTATGAATCTTGAGATTAGTTTGGATATTGATATAACCAAAAGTTCAAATATGTGGGAAATTTCTGACTTTGGCGACTCAGAGCGCCACACGAACAGAACAAGTGTGAGGCGAATTCCATTTTATTCTCGACCTTCGGTTCGGCTTGGGAGCACGAATTTGAGTTTCGTTTAGGTACGGTTTAGCTCCGAACCGGTTTGCATCCCTGACAAATACTTAAAGAAACCGAAAACGGTTGTCTACTCGCTCAATCGTACATCTGCGTATTTTAACACAATTTTCTGATAAGTTGTTAAAAAAAAAAAACATTAAAATTTCCCTCAAAATAAATATTTTTTAAATTAATAAAGAAAACTTAATTTTGGACAAAGCTAATTCTGTCCGTTGCCTTGGAAAACAAAGAATAATTCTAATAAACAATTTACAAAAATGATTAAAAAAAATATATTTTGCCAAATCTTGACCATGGGCTTACTGAAACCATGAATATTTTGCCGAAAGATAAGAAAAATATTTGTTAAATTAATAAAGAAAACTTAATTTTGGACAAGCTAATTCTGTCCGTTCCTTGGAAAACAAAGAATATTCTAATAAATTTACAAATGATTAAAATAAAATATATTTCAAATTGACCATGGGCTTTTGGACGGACGAACCGCGCGGAAACCAATGACATATTTTGAACGAAAGGATAATAAGAAAAATATTTGTTAAATTAATAAAGAAAACTTAATTTTGGACAAGCTAATTCTGTCCGTTGCCTTGGAAAATAAAGAATAATTCTAATAAATTTACAAAAATGATTAAAATAAAATATATTTTGTCAAATCTTGACCATGGGCTTATTTGTGGGACGAGCCGAGCGAAAACCAATGAAATATTTTGAACGAAATGAAATGAAAGTAAAATAAATGAAAAGAAAAACTAGCTAAGAGCACGAGTTGACTGCTCGGCTGCCTGCTCACAAATGAAATTAAAACTGTGTTCACCAGAAGGGCAAATTATTTGTGTTTGATTTGAACATAATTCAAGGCCTTCTATGTATTTTTGAAAAAAAAAGAGCGTAAGTAAAAGTTGGTCAGTTAATTTTGAATAAAATTTTGATAAGCTGTCGCTTGTCGGCTTTATCTTTGCTTGAAACTGGCATGAGACTTTTGATGGAGAATTTATGTTCTCTAACCATTTTGGAAGTTTTAGAGAAGATTTTTTCTTCTCGTTGTTGGAAGGATGTTGGTGCCCTGGGATCCAAAGAAGGCTTATGGCAGACTGTTCTGTCATCTCTTAAACAGATTTGCGGGTCCATATCAAAATGTGATGCAAAATATAATTAGGACAATATTTTTGGGTGTCGAATTAATCTTTTCTTGGTTCAGAATTTTTTCGGTTTGGATGAGATTAAATTTACTGTTTTCCCAAGTTTTTGACAGGAGACATTTGTAAGCGAAATTTAAATCAATTAGATTCTCGCGTTCAAGTGATATTTGGATAAGCGGGACTTAAGCGATGTAGCCTCTGTTTGACTTATCTGAACTGAACAAAACACCTCCTTCTAATTTCCTTTATTTATTTTTTATGTCCCCTAAAGTTGTGTAAATTATGTTACCGGCTTAAGAAACCGGTTATGCCTTCATTGATGTATACACCCGCACCCATTATTCTGATTGATATATCATGCATTTTCTCGACAATTTCCTGGGTGTCCTGGTTAGATATGTTCGACTAGTCGAACAGTCTCACCTGGCGAAACACTCATAGGTAGAATTTTTTTGACAACGGATTCGTGTTTACTGGGTCCTAATTACATAAGAAAAGTATTTTTTTTTGCTCTAGAAAAAAACTTGAGTTGAGGTTGCGCAAGAAGCACGCGTGGAAGTTATTTACGTATGGCTTGTAATTTATTTGGTTCAATTCGCAACGTGGCGACAAAGCATTCAATATTGGAAAAGACTATTTTAAATTTTATTTTGTTTTTAAAAAAATTATTGCCTCACTGTAAGAAGTTTGGTTGCTTATACAGCATCCTGATTGAGCTGTTAAGTACTTAGTGTATTAAGTAAGCTTGATTCCTGCAGCCGAATCACTCTAAGATCTGTTAGTAAGCCTTTTTTCAAAATGCTTTTCCTTCATTTTGGATTTAAGAGTACTTAAATATTTTAATGTGTGGCTGATGAATGATGCTACATTAGTAATCGAAAAATTATTATATAATATATATAATTATATATATTATATAAATTATAATAATTATAAATAAAATAATTTTCTGATTAAATTAATTCTAAATTTTTGTACACAGTTCATTAAATTATTTTGGTTGCGTCCAGACCAATAGCCTTCCTTCCCGTGTATATAATTTGTATAATTCAAAAATGTTATATTTAAAAAAAGCGATTGCTGGCAGAAAATCGTAGTTTAACTTCTATCGTATAAGGTTCAACTTGGCAGCACTTTTTCGAATGTATCATAAACAAACAATTTCAACGAGCAAGTAAAAGTTGTATATTATAGTAGTAGGAAAAAGATCGCCATAGACAGAAAACAATTTCGCTTTTTTCCTAACATGTTACTATGCAATATGGAAATAAAAAACTGGCCAATAAATCAGTCTGATATTAAGTTTGGTAAAAAGCTAACACCTTTCAGCAACGCCTCCTGTCATCAAATACATGAACTTATTGCCCCACCCTCGTATATATGACCAGACCAGACGCGTTTACTCAAGTGTTTATGATATTTTGATTATATTTCACTGAGGGAAAGTTTTCGCCCTGCATTGATAATAATGACCGCGTGCCCACTTCCAGGCCAGGCCGTTTTGTCAGATGACATAACCATTTGATTCCAACAACTTCTACAGCTTGTGTGGCCATAA
Source organism: Lordiphosa mommai (assembly GCA_018904225.1). Classification (NCBI taxonomy): domain Eukaryota; kingdom Metazoa; phylum Arthropoda; class Insecta; order Diptera; family Drosophilidae; genus Lordiphosa; species Lordiphosa mommai. The sequence goes on from JAEIFT010000177.1 coordinate 212,514, forward strand.
AAACGCCTTGACGGGCAAAAACTTTCTTTTATTAAGATTAAAAATGACAAAAGCGCACTTTTGTGAGCGAGAGCGTCCCTCGTTTTGGCGGCCTGCTGATAAGCGCCACACACACACACACACAGAAACTGTCTCATTCTTGTATTCCGTATTCAAGTGGGTGTCACGCATAAATTTCATAAATATAAGCGTCATTATTTCTGCTTGCCATTTTTGTGGCCGACGGAGTCTCATCAGCGCCTCACCAGCCACGCCCAGCCCTTTGTCACGTGCCAAACTTTTGCCAAACGCCACACACACATATATACCAAAACTCATCTAAATGGCGCAATTGTGCAAAGGCTCATATGAAATTATATTTCCCATTTAGTGATGTGAGCGTGAGTTGGAAATTATGTGATGGGAGTAGGCATAAAATATATGAAATACTTTGCAAATTATGAGGAAGTAAAAGGAATAAAATGTATTAAATAAACAAGGGGTTGGAGAGAATCAGGGCTGTAAATTAATCAATCTTTAGAATAAAATCAGAAATTATTTCAATCAAATTCTTAAAAAAAATTTAAAAGTTAGCAAATCGATTTATGAAATTCTTTAGATATATCCAAAACACTTGAAATTATAGAAAAAGGTTTTCTAAATATTCGATTTTAAATATAAAATTTCGAAAACAAGCAAAAAAATATTTTATATAATTTAAATTAACAAATTTTTTTTTATTAATTTTCTTTTAAAATTTTCTATTTAAACAATTTTTTTGTCAAAAGAAATTATTTAAATCAAATTCCTAAAACAATTTTAAAAGTTATTAAATCGAATTATGAAATTCTTTAGAGATTTCCGAAACACTTTAAATATAAAATTTCAAAACAAGCCCAACCCCAAATTGTAATATACTCTGTACCAGTTGGTATATAACTGATAACTTTAAAATGTGCTAACTTTAAAGGACACACAAACTGTGCAAGTGCTGCCCATCACGATTACGGGCAGTGCTACCCAGCGTAATTATTTGATTTGCTTATAACTCGAATATCGTTCATCTGATCTGGAAACGGTGTATGGTGAATCGATAAGTAATGACGATTAAAATATATGCCTAAAAGGTTCAAACAATCTGTCTTTCAAATTGTGGAAGATATGAGATTTTTCTAAAATTGTGGGGGTGGCAACTCTACCATCGTTCATCTGTTCGGAAAACAATGTATGGAGGCTCGATAAGTCATAATGAGTAGAATATATGTCTAGAAGGTTCGAACAACCTAACTCCAAAATTGTGGGATTTTTGAGGTGTTTTTCAAATTGCGGCGGTGGCAACTCTACTATCGTTCATCTGATCGGAAAACGATGTATGGGGACTCGATAAGTAATGATGTTATTTGAAATGTTGTTATTTGAAGTTTTAATGAAATTATTTAAATCAAATTCCTAAAACAATTTTAAAAGTTACCAATCGTATTGTGAAATTCTAGCGAGATTTCCGAAACACTTTAAATTAAAGGAAAATGTTATATATGTAAATATTCGGGGATTTTAGGAGCTGGCAAATATAAAAATAAATTTTTTATTTTCTATTATTTTCATTAAAAATTTTCTATTTTATTAATTTTTTTTTAAGAATTTTCTAATTTAACATTTTTTTGGCATAGGAATTTTTTTTAATTCCAATTTTGTTAAAATTCACGAGCTTGTCTGGTTTCCAAAAAAAATTGCTAGAAATTGGACTAAAAGTCTGTTAACAGACGGAAAAGTATTGTATAAAAAACTTTGCCAAACTATATTAATGATTTCGCTACTTCAAAGAATTTCTTTATTTAATTTTAAATTTTCTACTCTCACGAGTCCATCGCCCGTGATCAGTTATCAGTGCTGCAGAGCCAAAGTTGAATGCCTTGGCGAACTGTGCTTGCCAACAACTGCTGCTGCTGCTGTGGCACGCCAGTTAAAGTGACATCAATCAATGTGCCTGGCCACGCCCCCCCTCACACACACACACACACACACTCGCATGCACGTTATCAGCAATGAAGCATGTAATGCCGCTGCCAGCGTGAGTTCGCTTGTTGTTTGCTCGTTATGGGACCACGTGGCGTATGAGTGTTGGCAACGCCAATTGATTGACGACAACTTGGCAGTAGGTGGAGCGGTGTGGATAAGAAGTAAATCAATTATTATAGAACAAAAGTTATATTGTTTGACAAATTGTTATTTCTTACTGATTTCGATCATTAAAAAGTTGTCGACACAAAGGATTGCCATTCCTTCGACGAATTTTGTGTGTGCCTTATCAAGCGAATGGGAAAAAAACATAATAAATTTGTCTTCCAAATTGCTGTCGCAATATAAACAGAGATCAATAAGCCAGATAAACAGCAACTCATTCTGAGGCTCACTTGAGCAAAAAATACATTTTATGACCGAACCTTATTTACATGATGATGGTCCTTTACAGTTTCCTTTTTTTTTTTTTTTTTTGGAGATTTATTGTCCACGATTTGCGCTTTTACAAACTGTGCAATAAATATGCAAATTTGTTTTGCCACAAAAAAAAGAAATATGAATAAACACAAATAAAATATGGCTTGACCCTGACTCGAAATAAAAAAATACAAAACTTAAAAATGAAATGAAGCGAAACTCATAAAAATGCACTCGTAGTCTGAGAGAGAGAGAGGGTAGCAAATCCCTTGGAAGTGGTCAAAAGAAGGAAAAGGAAAAGGCAAATAAAAGTGGCCGCAAATCACTTAAACTTAGAACAAGTGCAAATTCTTGGCGGAAACTCATTAGTTTGTGTTTCAAGTTGCGACTTAAACTTAACTTTTACAAAGAAAAACTTAAGAATGATTTGTGGCTGGCACAAGGCAAAGACCATTACGGAAAACTGTTGGAGCAATGCAATAAAGTAGTATAAAAAATAAAATTGTATATCGAATTGGAATGCAGTTTTCAACTACAATTCGTATGACGATGTGATAAATATTTTTCGAATTTTATTTAATATCAACCATGCCTCCCACTTTGGGAGTGCTTACCCCTTCTGTTGCTCAATAACTTGTTTATTCAAAAGAAAAAGAATAAGAAAAGCTTTGTCATGGATTTTTTCTTCACTTTATTGAGTTCACTTTTGATTGTGCATTGTAATGTTGCTTATTGAATGCAATTTTGATCTTCAGAAATTGAACTTCCTGTCTTAATAATTTTGTCGAGGATTGCAAAGGTTGCCTCGATTTTTTACTAGGCGTTGATATTCTTTGAAACTTGAAGCCTTTAATTTTGCTTTGGTTGCATTTAATTTGAAAAACTTCTAAGCCTAAGTACTCACCTCACAGCTTTGTCAGCATTTTACGATTGTGACCCTTAAACAACAGAAATCCACTAAAATATCAAACGGTCACACTGTTTAGTCAGCAATGTTTTAAAGTATTGTTTTAGGTTCATATGAAAATAAAGGACTATTTGTGGAAAGCTGAAGTCTTGGGCAATGCATAATCTTATAGTTGGTTTCGTCAAACGATATGTGGATTCATGATTATTTCAAAGAGTAGAGTATTGCTTATAAATTAGAACATTTGTATAAAGTTCCCAATATAAATTGTTTAATAGGATCGTAAAGTGGTAAAAATATATGTGGCCGAGTTTTTTTCAATCTCGTGGCTCGTGTGTCTTTTAAAGTTCGCTCAGGAGAAAAGGACCTATAGTTTTACGCCAAATCCGAATGGCAAAGCATTTGAAAAGGATTTTTATGGATACATACTTCACAACTGGCGCCAACAGCTGCTGAAGGTGACTTTATGTGTAGAAGTTTAGATTTTTCGAGGCAGGATCAAACACACACAATACACAAGGCCACATTTGAAAATATATAAATTAAAAGATGTAAGATCTCTAGAACAAGCAAGAAAGAGCAGCAGTCGAGTGCCCCGACTACGATATATCCTGTATGTTCGATGTTGTGCGATTTCATTTATATGAATATACACACAGACACGATGAAGATGCTGCTGAAGCTGCTCCCCGTTCCCTCATGCTAAAAATCAATCAAAATCGTTTCATGCATAACTTGCGTGTTTTTTCCGATCTTATCCAGATTGAAATAAGGCCTTTATATTTTTAAATATAAAGGTTCTAATAATAATATTGTGGTTTTATCAGCTTTTTGCGGTTTGTGCCACAGGAGGAATTTTCCAAATCAAAAACAAACTTACACCTACGAACAAAAAAAATCTGGTGTCTCTATCTCTTATAGGCTCTAGTATCAATGCGTTCATGGCTATAATTAATAGGATCAGAAATATTTTCTACTGTTTCTGTATCTTATCCTGTTTACCTATTGGTAATGGGTAAAGTGTATAAGACTCGGGAACCACATAGTTTCTATCGTGATCATTTGATTATTCCTCAAAGTCCAGTCAAAGAGTAATACAAAAATAACTATTCTTAGTCTAAAAGCATTCTATTTAATATACAGCTTTCTACTTTTCATTTCTAAAATTTACATTTATTAATTTGGGCATATTAAGTTTAAGGAAAAGGAATCAAAAGTTCTAAGTAATTTGATAGATCGATTTTTGGATATAAGGAATAATATATAAAACGTGAGCCATCAAACAGAACCGAAATTATCGCTAAAAACCTTGTTGTAATCCGAACCAGTTGACTAAAGCAATTTCGTTTTGGAGTTCTCTCAGTTTCAAATGGGCAAAACGTACTCGAGCAAATTTTTTCGTAAAGGACAGTCTACTATGTAATATCATCAATAAAAGTCGTCGGTAAAAGATTTTAGCTAACCTTTTTAAGGGTCGTTCCTCACCAATAAATATCCAGTCTGAAATCTTTAAGTCCATTGGAAAATTGTGTTTAATATATTTGGTTTCACTTATTTAAAATTCGCTTAAATTTAAATAGCGTAAAATTTCCTATGTTCCTTCATTATACACTTGAAAAGTGTATATTAATTTTGCCCAGAAGTTTTTAACGCATAGAAATATTCATTTCCGACCACATAAACTATATATATTCTTGATCAGGACGACGAGCTGAGTTCAATTCCGTCCGTCGAGCTGAAATTTTGCACAGAGTCTTCTTTTTACTGCACGCAACTAATATGTCGGAACCGGCCGGATCGGATGACTATATCATATAGCTGTCATAGGAACGATCGATCTAAGAACTAGTTCTAGTTAGAAAAACTTTGTTGTTTTTCATCGTAGCGGCACAAATCTTGGTGTATGTTAGTTTTATATGCTTCCACATAATTGTGAAAAAATTTATTAAAATCGGATGACTATATCATTATGCATAGGTCGGTCAAAAAACTTTCAGTGGGAAAACTTGTTTTATCGTAGCGTCCCAATCGTAGTTATTTGTTTTATATGCTTCCCACAATTTCGAAAAAATTTATGAAAATCGGATGACTATATCATATAGCTGCCATAGGAACGATCGGTCGGAAAATAAGTTCTAGTGAGAAAAACTTTTTTGTTTTCCATCGTATCGTCACCAATCTTGGTAGATATTAGTTTTATATGCTTTTACAAATTTTTAAAAAAATTTATAAAAATCGGATGACTATAGCATATAGCTGCTATAGGACCGATCGGTCGGAAAATGTGTTTACTAAGAAAAGTTTTTTTATGGTATCCTATTTTTATTATCAATGATTTAAAATTTTTTAATATCTGATATCTATATCCTATATATATTTTACTGGTTAAATCAGTTGGAGTAAAGTTTTTCAAGTGTATTAAAACTTCGGCACAGTCGAAGTTAGCTTTGCCTTCTCGTTTGTAATGTTTCTAAACCAAATAACATCTGAGTTTTCAATAAAAAATCAACAAGGGTATCAAAATTCTTAAGAAACGCAAACAAAATATATTCAATTTAATAATCTTGTTGTCATTTTATGTGTAAACATATTCATTTTATTGAAGCATATTTTATGGATGACTGCTCGTCTCAGTCATTTGCATTTGTCAAAGATTCAATAGTCGTCCACTTACTTTAGTTTATTGACACATAATTTCCACATGTGCAGCAATTTTTTTTTTTTTTGGCAAACGGCCTGTCACAATATACATACGTGTGTGTATATGCATATGTATGTATATAGTAAGTATAAAAAGCTCAGGAATTCTTATTGACTGTCGCACGAAAAATCAAATAAACATTGCGCATAAAATACATTTTCAGTCTCTCGGCCATATCACAAAAACTCAACTGAACTGTAACGAGCAAACACAATACAATTTTCATGTGAGTGTGTGTGTGAAATTCCGATGCGCCAGCGGCAGGGGGAAATTGCTGCAATACGCCAAAAAAAAAAATAAAGCAGAAGAAAGCAAATGCTGAAAATCAAATAAATCAAATGCTCGTAAATAAATCATTTGAATTTATTTTCATTTGGCCAAAAACGAAATGTTGACAAAATAAAAGCACGATAAATACTTGAAAAAAAAAATGGGCAAACTGTAACACCAACACCAACAAGGATCTAAAAAAAAAAACCTCGACAAGCGAGACGCCGCTGAGTGACAACAAACAGGCAGCTGGTGGCAAGATTTTGGAACGAGACACCAGCAAACTCGTGACAGACGCCCATAGTTCTGCTCGGCTGAAAGTCCAAAAAGCTAAAATGTTATTTTCTCACTTTCTGTGGCCTTTTGTGCCTGTCTGTGTTTGTGTGCTTTCCACTTGTGGTCGCTGCTCGAGTGTTTAACGCCTCAACACCCACCCACAAAACAGTCTCTCTCTCTCTCTCTCTCTATATATATTGAGGTATATTTTATTCTCAATTTCATTTTATTATACGATTTATATTAAATGTGCTTTTGGCCATCAAATCTAGCCATGTGCCGGTCGTATCTATGACAATCTTTGGGGGATATTATGGTATAATCAATGCCTAATACGATTATAGGTTGCCATATAAACGACTCGATAATTGTCTGGCTCCACGTGTGGATGGACTAATGTTAAAATAAGTAAGAGAGGGAAATGAACTTGCATTGATTGATTTAAAAGAAATATAAAAGTCTTTAAAGGTGGACTGAAAAAATCATAAGGATAAAAACCAAGGCTAAAAACTTGAGCAATTCTGTCAAAGGTCCTATCGTCTAGCTGAAGGTTCGGTACACCAACCGCTTTACTAAAGCATCGAACCTTGGATTATAGCAGGGAATAATACCGTAACCGAAACCGGAACCGTTAACCGAAATAAACCGTTTCAAGCCACGTACCGGTATCGAAATTGGAACAGATATTTTATTATATTTGAAAACCGAAAACCGTTAACCGTTATAATAGGAACCGAAAAAACCGAAACCATGCCGAATACCGCATATGTCGGTACTGTTTCGGTTTCTAGTTGAAATATTCAACTGGTTGAATAGCAATAAATACACTGAAAATAAAGTCTTACATTTCAGAAATTCGCGCTCAGAGAATAATCTGAATAAATTTTTTTTTAAGAAAATATAAGATATAGAAAAAAAGGTCTAAAAAGTGTTAAAACTTGTATTTGCTAAATATAAGCCCTTTAATTAAATGTTTAGAATTTCTAAGTCTTAAAAAAATCCTTTCTTAAAAATATAAATTTTTGAACTTTCTAGATTTTATTCAAAATTTGCTCTACAAAAAAAATCGGGTTTAATATTTCGGAAAAGGTTAAGCTAAGACAGATTTTATATTTCAAACTGTTTTTGTGTTTTTTAGAGCTGGTTTGGACCGTAGTCTTATAAATAGTATGAGTTCAAATCTATCCAAATCACTAATGATCTCTATTTTTGGCGGAGATACGGCAGATTTAAGGGCGACATAAGAATAGAGAATTACTTAATTCTAGGTTGTAGGAATACCACTAAAAGCCTAGACAGAATAAAGTTTAACGAATTTGTTCGTTCAATAATAAAAATGGCTAAAAATCGGTATATTTAAAAACAAAATTTTTTTATGAGGGATATTCTTAAAACCCTTTTATTACATCCATTATTTTTTGGGATATCTTGAAATAATTTAAATTTTTGAATATTAAAACAAACGAGAAGGCAAAGCTAACTTCGACTTTGCCGAAGTTTTAATACACTTGAAAAACTTTACTCCAACTGATTGAACCGGTAAAATATATGTAGGATATAGATTTCAAATATTTAAATTTTTTAATCATTGATAATAAAAATTTGATACCATAAAAAAAACTTTTCTTAGTAAACCACATTTTCCGACCGATCGGTCCTATGGCAGCTATATGCTATAGTCATCCGATTTTGATAAATTTTTTCCAAATTATGTGAAAGCATATAAAACTAATATATACCAAGATTGGGGACGCTACGATAAAAAACAAAAAAGTTTTTTTCACTAGAAGTAGTTTTTTGACCGACTGTTTCCATGGGAGCTATATAATATAGTCATCCGATTTTGATCAATTTTTCCCGAATTATGTGGAAGTATATAGAACTAACATATACCAAGATTAGTGACGCTACAATGGAAAATAACAAAGTTTTTCTAACTAGAACTAGTTTTTAGACCGATTGTTCCTATGGCAGCTATATGATATAGTCATCCGAAACGGCCGGTTCCGACATATTCGTTGCGTGCAGTAAAAAGAAGACTCTGTGCAAAATTTCAGCTCGATAGCTTTAAAACTGAGGGACTAGTTCGCGTAGAAACAGACAGGCGGACAGACGGACGAACGGACAGACGGAATTGAACTCAGCTCGTCAACCTGTTCAAGAATATATATATTTTATAGGGTCAGAAAGGAATATTTCTATGCGTTACCAGCTTCTGGGCAAAATTAATATACTCTTTGCAAGTGTATACAAACTTTTGTATGAGGGATATTTTTAAAACCCTTTTGTAGTTCTATTACATCCATTATTTTTTGGTATATCTTGAAATAATTAAAATTTTTTGAATATTAAAAAAATTTATACTCGTACCGGTACGTACCGGTATACCGAAATAAAAATCTGGGTACCGTATCGGAACCGAAAACCGAAATAAACTGAAAACCGATATAGAACCTTTAACCGAAGTTCTCATTTCGGTACGTACCGGAACCGATACAAGAAACGAAATTCGTTTTGGGATTAATCCCTGGTTTATAGCAAAGGTGCACTATTGTTTTTGTTAGGCTTCGAGACATAGACCGTGCAAACGAACACACACACACAGCACCCGGCAATGACCGGTTTTTCTCCCAATCATTCTAGCGGTTGTTGTTGTTTGACAACCGAATTGCTTCATATGTATTCCTGTCTGCACTGCCATACGCATTGTGTGGGCAATCCAATTAATTTAAGAAATCCGAACAAAGCGTCATTGAGCTAGAAAAATAAAGCCTTAAGGGCCATTCTTAAGTTCCCTTTTTGTAAATCCAGGTGCTTATTGAGAAAATATATGTAGCCTATTTTTAGACAGCGGCTAAAAACACGTGTCGTGACTACAAGATAACCCTTAAGAATATATCAATGCGCACCTGGATTCACAAGAAGGGAACTTAAGAAAATGGCCCTAAGTCTAGGTTCAATATATTTTTGATTTTTGATCCAATGTCAATTGCCTTTCCATTTGCAAGTGCTGCTGCTTTACATAATTTCCCCAAAAAAAAAAGGTAACTTACCTCTTTTCCAAAAGTTTTTAAGCGGCTCTCAGACTGACTCTTACACTCCTCGGAGCTCTTCATGTTTGCTGCCCAACAACTGCTGTTTGCTCCTCTTTATGTTGAACAAATGGCAAAAGTTTTTATATTTCTGCTTTGTTTTCACAATTGTTGACGTGCAATTCAAATGAGTTAACAACACAAGGGGAAGTGAGTGACCTACATAGCCAACAACAACAACAGCAACAACAAACTCAACAGAAATACATAAAAAACTTCAAGTAGTAAAAACATATGCAAGCAACAAAGTGAATGTTGCTGCGAAAAAGGGGCGAAGGAAAACCAATTAAAAAAAAAAAATGGCGTAGACATGTTAAGCTAACTCGCAGACAGCGGTTCGTTGACTACGTGCTCATCAGTAAGCCGGTTTCATCCTCGACAAAGCACGAACATTTCCACCAAAACAATATGCAACTTAACAACAATTTTGCAACGCATCAAATGCGCTTAACCATTCAATTTGTGGAAAGGCAAGCAAGTTGAAGTTTTCGCTTAAAACAAAGTAAACAAAATGAAGCGCCAAATATGCACACGAAATAATCAATCGCCTCTCAGCGAAAAGACTTCAGACTTCTCGCCTCCTTGGCAAAATGGCAACTTAAATAAAATGTAATTAATTAGTTTTTCTGGCAGAGGCAAACTGTCTGGCTGCCTGTGCCGCAAGTGTTTACCCAAGTTTCCGAGTTTCCCTCGCTTGGATTATGCCTTCTTGCATTAATTTTGGATGTAGGCTCAGAGACCACAGGGAACTCGCTCTCTCGCTCTGGCAACTCGACGAGTTGTTGAAATTGTTGTTTTAGCAGTTGGCATAAACAATTCGGCAGGCTTAAGAGATTTACTCTGTGCCTGTGCCGGTCCGTAAATATTCACTAAGATTGCAGCCTAGAGTTTTGTCAACACTTTTGCTGCAAAAGTACAAAACCGAATAAGACAATGATGGAAATTGTTGAACAACTTTAACTTAATTGATCTGAATACAAAATGAATTGGAGAATTCGAGATGTTCAATTAAGCGAATAGAAAGGAAATTTAATTTCAACTGACTTGGCTATAGTTGAAACTTGTGGATAAGAGGCTTATGTTCATTTGAGTTTGTCAAGAGGTTTTCAAATATTTTCAACAACGAAAATTTCTAGATAATTATAGAAGCACTTGCCAGAGAATGCAGTTTATTTACCATAATCTTTGAACTCGAATTATCTTTTTTAAGATCTTAATTATGACCTAGTTGAGTTTGCAAAATCATTGAGCGACTAAAATGCTGTAATTAAGATGTGTTCTTCATTTAAAACAGTTTAGGAGTGACTGATATCTTTGAGATACCCCTGTAGTTTTCAATATAAGACTTCGGTCCCTTTTTGTGGATTGAAGTTATATAAGCTTGCTTCCAGAAATTGGGCAAATCACCTAGTTCACTCAAGAGATTTAACAGCTTTAAGGGCAAAAGGATGGCTAAAGGGATCGTAGGCTGCAATGCAGGGTTTCGGTATTCAAAACGTGGGGACATATGCCACTAGACTGGTTTATCTGGTTTTGTATCCCTGACACAGTGCGTATTATTTACTTCACTTGCGGGTAACGCGATATCTTTCCTCCAATGCGCAGAACCTTCACTTTCTTTTAATTCCTGCATTTTCTTGATTCGTTTGTAATTGGCTCATTCAATGCTGTCCAGCATGTCCATCATGACCCTGCGAACATGTGGCCAACGATTGACGCGGCTAATCTGTGCTCAACGTCTGATGGTTGGAGTGGGTATATCGTTCGCCAATGCAAAGAGGAAACTGAGGCACGAATTGCTGATTCCATGTGTTTCACTACACAGCATGATGAAAGCTAGCACAGCTAGCAAGGGTAATTGCCAAGCAATTAATGCAGCCGTCTAAGCCGGGACCAAGCAGCGCCTTTACCAAAACCACTGAGAAAAGAGTGCGTATCAATCATAATCAACGCAAAGGCAAAAAAAAGGACAATTAAACGGGATAAATAAAAAAATGATTTTTTTGTGAATAATTGATTCCTTGCGGGTTGCATGAAGAATTTGTCAGCTTCCGGAGTCGAAACCAGTATACGACTTATGCTTACTAAAGCTGTATTTTCAATTGTCTGAGATCTCATATGAAATGGCTGAAATATACCTCAGGAAGTTGTGAGTCATATGAGAGTTTTGGTAGGATTTTACTCTAAAATTTGACACACTTAGATTTAGATTTAAGAAGCTTCAAAACGAAAAATCAGGAAGTTTGTATGAGGTATGGCATCTATGATATGTAGTGTCTTTGGTACCGCTTACTTCTATGCAAAGTGTCCGAACAAGTTGACTTATGCATTAGCATAGACATATATACAGCTAACCAAGGAGCTTTAACTTGAGGTACAAAACTGAATTTATCGATAAATTATGTAAATTATTCTCGTCCATCAACTTCAATATTATGACAATGATTTGATAAATTTTATGTTCTCTTATCCTTTGAAATTTTTTTTTTCGATTTTTTTGTTTTCATTATTATTATAGCTTGGACATTCCTCTTTCATTCCCTTCAAACTATTTTCAAAAATTCAAAATAGTTTAGCAGATATAGGCTTTTTAGTGGAGCAATGTTCTTGCTAAAGTGAAAGTGCTCAAAACTTTAAGCGCGATTTTCTCGAAACCACATTTTTTGACCTAGCCATGACAGCTCCAGTTCTATTTGATCGATTTTGAACAGCCATGTTGCAATCGGCGCAGAATTGATGTAATTTTGGCCCGTACATCACTCAAGAATAAAAAGATTTTTTTTAAATTTGTATACACTAAACTAAAAAAAAATGAAAAATAAAATATTTTTTTCAAACTGCTGCCAATTTAAAAAAAAAATATTGAATAATATGATTGAGGTTCGGGCCAGAATAACATCAATTCTGATCATAACCCCATTTACAGTTTTCATTTCCGATAAACTGGAGTCCCGGAATCATGGCTACCACCTCTACACCTTTATTTTGGAGACCTTAATTGGCACCGATAACTTGTTAAACTGCCCTCGAATTTCAAAATTTTTTTGTTAAATTTATTTAATTGATAAATAACACAAAATAAAAAACCGAATTGAAAAAGCTCTTATTGTTTTCTCTACAAAATTTTTAAGAGAACCCCCTTAAGAAACAAGAATTTGTACCCCTTTGAGAACGAATCTTGAGTATCAGAAATGATCAAACTTTACTCCCTTCAAAAAAGTTTTAGTAAGTGGAACTTTTTCAGCGAAAGCTTTGCGCTAAAGTTAATGTTTTGTTAGCAGTCAAAGTTAGCCTGTACTTCTAGTTCAGTGGTGGGCAACCTTTTGTAAACGAAACGAAAACTTGCACAACACGAAATTTAAGTAAGCTACAACAACCACCTTATTTTCTCCACAAAAAAGTGTCATGTGTAATGAAATTTATTTTTGGCAAAAAAATATTGCAAAAGGTTCTACTTGTAATTTACTTGGCGTATTTCCTGTCCTTTTTATATAAAAATTTGTTGGGTACTGGAATCACTAAGTTTATATTCATTAAACTTCCGCCACATTTTGACGCTTTTCAAACAATTTTGCCTTCTCCCTAGCATTCTCAAAAGTCTTTGCGAATAGTTTTTTTTTTTTTCTGAGTCCGGAAAGTTTATGCTTTTGTATTTCCGGCAAAGCTTGCCTGCTTTTTTCTTTTTCTTCCTTCATCTTGAAACGGAAAAGTGCAATTTCAAAATTTGTGCAGGCATCTGAGAATGACTCAAAAAGAGTAGAACAAATTTTGTTTCTTTAGGTAGCAAAGCAATTTAGGCTGCATAAATTTAAATAATGTTTCTATCCCATTTTGAACAGCTTATGACAAACTGGCACCAATAATCCCTGGTGTATGCTGAGAACCGATTGAGTCACTAATTATTTTGGGTTAGCCTTTAATCGCTTGCCCACAGAAACTTTGGCCATCATCTCTGCCACAGCTTTTTGTTGTCCATTAAAAATACCTCGAAATGGTGAAAGTACTTTTAGTACTCCAAAAAGGCATAAACAATTAAATATTTATGCGCAACAACAGCTGGCCTAAGGAAAAAGGTCAAGGCTGTGTTGGCCAAGGCAAGGATAAAGTCCTTAGGCACATTTTGCCTAAGTCCTAGCGTTAATTGGCATTGCTTGGATAGCCTTTTGTTTGTTGCTTCCTAAGCCTTGGCTAATGGCCGAAAACAGTTGTTTGGTTTAAAAGGGAGGGGGGAGGAATATGTACTTGTGTTTGAAGAGCATTTGAGAATAGCTAAGCGGGCTAAGGCTAAGAAGTTTGCGTTTAATTGCCGTGGGTCAGAAAACGTTTACCTTGCCAATATCATTTATTAATTATATATTGTAGGAAGAGCAATTCTTTTGTGGTAATTGAGATTTGACAAGATATAAATATGGAAATCAAATAATGACGATCAATTTATATTTATAAATATTTAAATATTTATAAATATTTATTAAAAAGACTTAAATATTAATTAATATTAATATTATTAAAAAATATTTTAATATTATTTAAAAAATATTTATTTATTTATTAATATTTTTTTTAAAAATATTTTAAAAATTTATAAATATTTATTAAAAAAAATTAAATTAAATATTTATTAAAAATATTAATATATTTAAAAAATATTTTAATATTTATTAATATATTATAAAAATAATATTTTAATATTTATTAATATTTTTAAGAAAATATTTAAATATTTATTCATATTTATTAAAAAATATTTAAATATTTATTAAAAATATTTAAATATTTATAAAAAAATATTTAAATATTTATTAAAAAATATTTAAATATTTATTAAAAAAATTTAAATATTTTTATTAATATTTAAATATTTAAATATTTTAAAAAATATTTATTAATAATTTTTAAAAAAAATTTTAATTATTTAATAATTAAAAAAAATATTTAAATATTTATTAAAAAATATTTAAATATAAATATTTAAAAAAATTAAAATATTTATTAAATAAAAATATTTAAATATTTATTAAAAATATATGAATATTTAAAATATTTAAATATTTATTAAAATAAAAATATTAAAATATTTATTAAAAAATATAAATATTTAAATATTTATTTAATTATAAATAAAAACACAAATGATAACCTTTTCAGCTAAAAAAACTTATTAACACATTAAAAATTCATTAACATTTATTTGATTCCCATAAAAATGTACTGTGGTACAAATGTACCCCAAAGAAGGCTCATGTTAGTTTTGGCTTTGGGTTAAATATTTTATTCAATGTTTTTTCTACTTTTAAGCGCTAAAAAAACGTGAAATTTATTTGATAATAAAACCTAAAAACGTATCAAAAGTAATTTACTTACTTTTTGCTAACAAACTTTAACACAATTTACAAAAGTTTTACCTCACAATAAACTAACCAAATTCAATTTGAAACTTAAATGAAAATAAATCGCAAAACTCGATTTACTGTCAAATCCTTAACATAATAATGACACTGTAGCTGGCATAAAAAAAACAACATTTAATTATACGCTCCAAAACAGACAGCAATTTTAATTACCCGTCAAACCGATTTCATGGTAAACAAAATTGGTTAATCATAATTTTTTTGAATAATTTTCCAGTGTGTTTCAAGTGAATGAAAATTATTTAGATAGTTATTACTATGAAATACGCGCCACATTTTGATTTATGCCAACGCCATAAAAGTGCACAACGCAAATTGCAAAAATATCTCAAAGGCAAAAGAAACGGCTACCGCAGCAAACTCATTAAAAATAGTGCAAATCAACAAACGGTAAAGCAAACTAACCATCGGGCACATCACCAGCATCAGCAGCCTGGCCTCTACTTATCATTTTAATAACAGTGAAATAATAGTAATAAAAAGAAAGCCCCAGCGACTGGACCAATTAGTTGCTTTCTGCAACAACAACAACAAGCGACTGTAAAGAAAAGGTTCAACTGCTTCTGCTCCTGCTCACCCGCCTGCGTAGTTATGGTCGATCCGTTAAAAATCTTTTGGGTTCTGACAAATAGCACCTATTTGGGTAAGTGTGCCAAACAATTTTTGGTGTGTAAACTAAGTAGTTAGATGTACATATGATTATTTACTTCCTGTGTGTCTGTCCTGGTGTTGTTGTGAAAATTTTATGAGCTGTAATTTGTACGCAAGAGATTGTGCGCGTGTGTGTGTGTGTGAGCTTTAACGATACCTTTGGGTTTCTTGTGTCTCAGCGCAGCTCTTTAAATATGCATTTATATTTTGTAAGAGGATTTAAAAAAAAAAGCTTTTTATGTTTTTTTTTATAAGAGAAAAGCAAATAGTGTATTTTTTTGTGGTAAAAAATGAAAGAAAACTAACTTAATTATTTAACTAACTTACTCGATTTTTCTCGACCAGCGCGTTAAATTTATTAAAAGGAAAAAACTATGCTTATATAACAGCACTAGATTGTTATCTAAAGAAGTTTGCTGATTCATTAAAAGTTGAAAAATATTAAGCAGCAGCTTACAAGCTGTAACGATGAACATTTAGTAAAGAACGTCAGAACAGCTGAATTAAACCCGTAAGATGGAATCGAATGACTGTCATTTAGTGCCTCGTTTTCTTGCTGAAAACTGGTAAAAATAAAAAATTTCCTGAGGTTTACACACAGAAAAAAAATCCCTGATATCCGAACTAAAATCAATCCTTAACGATGTCAGAAGTAGGGCAATTCCTGTATTTATTAAACCAAGTTCAAAAAGATTGACTTGAGTTCGCATTTTTCAATCTTTTGTTCGGGTTATCTTTTACAACAGTTTTATGAGAACTAATGCTAGGAAACTGAAAAGGTTTGTTATTACTGTCAACGGTCAATTTCACTCTCCAAAAAAATATTAATTTATTCTAACGGTTTTTTCATATATACTTGAAAAAAAAAAAAAACTCGGAGTATTTCATATGCGATCGCTATGCAATTAAAATATTGAAAGCAACCATCACTCTTATTTACCGGATCCTAGCAATGCCAAAAAAGCAAAGGTGATACAAGCAGTCGTGACAGCGGCCAAGAAGGATAAAAAAGCAGGAGGGAATTGGTGTTTAAGGTCCGTGAAGGAGTTGATGAGCCTACGGTGACTTTTGTAAATATTTAGTCTGTAACCCTTACGCTCAAAAATTTTTTTTAAAAAAACCTTCCATGGACCGCGAATTATCATTTACCGACAGTAAAAAATATGTGCAAAATGAAGGAATAAGATGAAAAAGACTTTAAAATAATTCAGATTAATGTGGGAGAGACCCTTATAAAAAATACAATCGTTCTGAAAACAGTTTAATTATTCTTCTCAAAAGCTATAAGGAAGGAACTAAAGAGGTTCATTCAGTATTTGGATAAAAGAGTATTAAAGTATAAAGAATAAAGTATATTAAAGTATGAACTCAATAAAAGTTTCATTTATTTAAAATGTTTCATTGAAATCATTTATTATTTGCCGCTTAGAACGGTCAACGTAAAGTCTTGCTTGCAAGCGGGACCACAAACTATTGTGTTTTTAACAGCTTCTTTGTTATCTTTATATAATAAAAAAAGTAAAAACAAGCCAAAGTCGAAATAAAAACTATTTAATAAAAATCTGCAATTTAATTATTGTATGAAAAATTATTCAATAAAAATTGCGAAATTTTTTTATTAAATATTTTTTCACATTTTATAATTTTCATTTTCCTTATTCTTGAAATCCTAATTAAAGCTCTTCCAATGTTTTTTATTCTCAATTTTTGGGTTATCCCATTTTTTCCCCTTAATATCTTTTTAATAATTTTGGATCTCCCAGTTTTTTATGTGCGAATTTTAATTGCCTATTTTTTTGTCTTCCTGAATAGTAATTCGTAATTTTAGTTCACTTTTTTAGATTTCTTAGTAATATTTGTTCCCTTCAAAATGTGAATTTTGTTCTGTACATTTGTTTACCAATAAAAAATACAGGCCTGTTCTCGTTTCCGGATTCGATCGATCGGAATTGGTAAAGGTTCTTATATCCAAAAATCGATTGGAGAATTTGATTAAAATATTTTGCCCTTTAGACTGTCAAATGAAGATATATAGAAATTTAAAGTTGTTCGCCGAATAACACAATCGAATTTTTAAAACGGGAACTTTTAACAAATCCGATTCCGCATAATTTCTTCGGAATCGAAAGGGGGAGCAGGCCTTATAATTTGTAGTTTTAAAGTTAAAGTGGCTTTTTCAGTTCAAGAGCTGAATATATTTTTAAATAAAATCAAAGCTAACTAACATGTTGCCAACACTGAGTATGAGTGATATAAAAAACCTACGAGCCTTGTAGTACAGTATACAGTACTTTGAAAAAAAAGACATTGCTCACATTTGTCGAAAATAAAGCCTCAAAGTTGTGATAAAAAAATGTCCTTTATAAATTGCTTAAAAAAAAATTTTAACATAAATTACGTATACGACATCGAAATTTGAGTTTCATTTTAAAAGCTCTCAAACTAATAAGGAGCAGGAATCAAATGTTGGTCTAAAAGTGACCTCATTAGTATTTTTCGATGAAGAAATCGCTTGGAAGAAGAAAAAATATTTTTTCCTATTACAAGTTGACACAAACATCAAAAGCTTTAGCATTTGACACATTTTCAAAAGCTAACAAAATTGGTATATTTTTTTGTGATTAAATTCTCAAATTCACTTTTAAAAGCCAATTAACTATACAAATTTATTAGATAATTTGCCGGCTCGAGGTCAGTTAGTTGTCTTTACTCAAAAATGAGCAGGTTGCGCATCACTTCATAGCTATCTCAGGACAGTTAGCCATTAAAAGTGGACTGCAAAGTAATGAAAGATTATACGAAACAAAGATCCATTATCAATGGTAATCTTCTTCTGTATATTAAATGTCTGTTCCCAAAATGAAGATCTCATATTTACAGCTCCATTGAATATTTCATTTGACATATTTAAATAATTGGATGATATAAATGTGACATAATAATTAAACTCCTATACTCGACAAATACATTTTTGTTTTATTTTATTGTGATTTTTATGCTACTTGGTTTTCAAAGTAAATTTTTTTACACCTCACGCTTGATTTGTATCAAGTGGCTACGCCAAAAATGCTCAGTAAGGCTTTCATTTCACCCTGAATGCACTAAAAACGAACAGCGCTTGCAAATCATAAAATTTTATTATGAACATTCGTGCTCTGTTAGAAATGTGGTGTGCATTGAAAAAATGTCTTCAGCTAAGTCAACTAACAGAATTTTAGAATTCATTTTGAAGAGCTGCCAATGCACCCTGAAAAATGCATTGTTTGGTGCGGTTTTTGGGCCGGCGGCATCATTCAAAAATAAACGAAATCGCAACGTTACAGTCAATGGAACAAGGAACCGTGCGATGATTACCCACTTCTTACAGAACAATTTTCTGACGACAATTTAAGGTCAATGAGATCTCCAGCAAATCGAACCACCATTTTTAAATCAACTTCCCTTCATTCATACTTTTTTAATACTTTATTTTTGGTCTATACAAATTGAATATATTTTTAAGCCCGTATCTTTGCATGTTTGAGCAAAACTTGACTTGTTTGTCACTCTATTTCTCTCTCACACATGCGGAAATAATAATCGGGTTTTCCTTTTATAACTTACACAAAAACAACAACAACGACAAAAACTCAGCAATAAATAAATCATAAGCTTACGCTCTAAAATGTATATAAATATTTTTACCACAAAGCTGTGCACTTACAGAAGCAACTCGTCGTCACATTGCCTGCTGGCAAAATATGTCTGACGATATAAGTGCAGGCGAAAGCCTTTCATTAAATGCATTTCCCTTTGCGTCTTCCAAGTTGACTTGTGCCAGGCTCTGGTCTGGTCTGTAACTTATTTATGCATTATGTGAAAAACCCATTTAATAACAAAAACGAAATTGTCAAGGGTTCAATTTTCCCTTCAACGTCAGCAGGGTGCACTTTGAAAACTAATTTGATATGTTTGGGATGTGCTTTTCTTCTGCAGCTGCTGCTGCTTTTTTCTCTTTTGTGTTGCAGATGACATAAAATGAATATAACTTAATCAACTGAAAGTGTAAAGCAAACTTTTTGCTATTTGGCATTTTATATAAACTAAAAATAAATTTAAATCAATGTTGCCAACATATTTGCTTTTAATAACTTAATCGAGTTTTGACGAAAAAGGGATTTTAATTAAATCTTGTGTACATATGTAAGTATCTGGGTTTTTATTAATTTTGAAATTGTTTCAACTCATTTGGAGACCAAACAACTTGCTTCCTTTTCCTGTTTTTTTTTTTGTTTTTTTGTTTGAAGACAAATAGAATCTAATTTGGCATTAAGTTTTGTAGGTAAGCAAGCATGTAAGACCAGAAAATGAGAAATGAGCAAAAATAAGTACACTTCCTCAAAGGACAACTCTTTCAAGCAGACAACTCGTATAAATAAGTTGGGTAAAAAACAAAGTGGAAACGGTTTACACAGCCAACTCGTAGCTGGGTTCTTCACTCTATGTATGTATGTGCCCAAGTGTGTGCTGCTACCATATACTAAATAAATACACACACACTCACATATACTTATACATAGCACATACACACACATTCAGGTACTTGTACTTGAGGTACACTCCCCCACAGTGAGCAAACAAGGCAAGCAGTTGAAATTGAATTTTTCTTTTTTTTTGCTCATTTTTGTAGGTGGCTTTCAGTTTTACTATCTTGACTTAATTTTTGGCACTTTCATATAGAGGCAGGAAATGTGTTAAGGGTGCGACTATTCGGATACCCTTTATTAGGGAAAATTTAAATGAAATGAATTGACTTGTCTATTTGAGAAATCAATTAACAAAGTGCAAATCACAGATACACACGGAGATTTCATATATTAATAATAAAGGAATAAAGACTTGGGAGTTTTTTTTTTTTTAAATTTTCGTTTTATGCTTGGTGCATAACTATAGCCGCACTTCAATAACGTCAGACAAACGGTAATGAAATGTTGAAAAAACATTCTTTTAAAATTATTTTAGTACTCAGTAGAGTTCATGTGAGTGCTGGACAATGCCAGATCCAAGCATCTAGACTCGCTGTGTGCACCGCAAGTCGTCAAAGAACCACCTCCGATATTTATATTTAAGAAAAAAAGGGGATACTTCCTCAAACCCCTTCAGTATTGGGAAAGCTTGTCAAATAAAATTTTCTCATCCGAAAAACTGATCCACAAAAATCTAAATTAATATTTTTATTGTTTTTAAATTAAATACTCAAATTAATAATTAAATATCAGGTTGTCGAAGCAAGTTTTTTTTTACTAATCTCCCGAAATAAGCTATTTTCATGTATTGGGAAATCAAAGTTCTCCTTGGTATATTATTTATTAAAATTTTGCATTTCGAGAGTTGTTTTTTTGTTTCTTGTTCTTATTTATCTTATTCTTGACTCTCTGTTTATTTTTAACCGCCAATTGATACTCTTTCCAAACTAACTACACGTAAACTAAAAATGCTGTGTGCGGCTATAGTTATGCACCACAGTTTACATAATGAAGAACAATATTATGTAAACAGTTAGGACAATCTAATGTTCATTTTCCTTAGACAAAATCTGAAACAGCTGATGTCTTACGACCATTTGATAGCCAAAGATCGGGGAAAAAATCGTCATTTTACGAATTTGGCCACAATCGGGCAAAAACCAATTAAACTTTCGTATAGAAGAAGATACTTTAGTGAACAATATTGCATTAACAGTTACGACAATCCAGGACAATCCACTAATTTTGTTCTCCACGAAACAGAATAACATTAAGCTCACCTAAAACAGCACACACCACAAATAGAAAAAGAACAAAGCACATATACAAAACAAACCTAATCGAAATGAATATAATTCTTAGGCTGCGTTCACACTGTTCGACGCATGAGACATGATAATCTAGTAGGCCTTCATTTTGTATTGTTTTAAATGTCAAATGACAAGCTATTCACAGTGAAAACAAAACAACATAATGACCTAATAGATTGTCATGTCTCATAGAGAGAGAGAGAGAGAGAGAAGTACGGCACAACAAAAACAAAATCAAAAGATGAGCTACAACCAAAAACATACAGATCACTGACATATGTTCCAAATTTGTCGGAACGTTTTACAAAATCGGACTGTTTCAATAAACAAAAGATACAAATGTAATCTATAAAATACCATGTGACGGAGAAACAGGAAATTCGTGCAAGAAATTTTACATTGGAACAACGAAGTCAAAATTAAAAACAAGAATATCGCAACACAAATCGGACTTCAAACTCCGACATCAAACAACCATACAAAAAACAGCTCTTGCGACCCACTGTATGGAGAGCGGCCACTCACCGAACTTTGAAGCAACATCAATATTACAACAAGAAAACCACTACAGTAAACGCTTCACTCTCGAGATGCTACACATAATAAACACGCCAACCAACAAGAGACTAAACTTTAAGTCTGATACTGAAAACGTAGCTCATATTTATCGACATCTCTTAACTAACAACGTTCAGTAACAAACTCCACGTCAGGCGGTACAGGCGTGTAAAACCATGTATGTAAATATGTTTCGATGTGTTTGTACAAAATTTAATGTGAAGAAATTTTAATGTTAAAAAATTGGTTATTTGTTAATTGTTCTTGTAGTGTCCCTGAAGACGGTTTCCGAAGTGCAGCCGAAATATATTGGAACAAAAAACAACAAAAGACAATTTTGTTTTTCTTGACCTCGAGCCGGCTAAAAGCAACATATAAAAATAAATTAAGAGAGAGTAAATTTCATTTAATTAATTTATTATATTTTACTCTCTGGTAATTTGTTTTGTAGTACAATAAAATTTTTCTTTCCCTTATTTTTTTTTTTTTTTAGTGAATCTTGCTTAAAAATCACAAAAGGTCTTGAGAAGGTTTGAAATTAAATTGTTGAATCAGAAGAATTAATTTTGGAACGCCTTAATGTTAAAGCCCTATACGAAGAAGTTTCTTACAACATTTAAGGAAAGAAGAAGCAAAAGTAATGATACCTTTACCTTTAAATTTACCTTTACCTTTAATTGTGCCTATAATGAGCTAACAAGGAATTTTACGCTTAACAGCACACTTATGGCACCTATGTTAATAGCTTGTGGACACTGTTTTACTTCAAGCAAAAATCTGGCCACACTAGACTAACGCTCACCTTGGCATAATATATGCGGAAGTTAGCTAAATTACTTACTTCGAAGGTCCGTATAGGGCTTAAGGCACAACATATCAAAAAAATAATAGTTGTTGCGCTTACTTTCAGTGGTAATCGACAACTGATTGAATATGACTTTTTAAATGCACTTGAAGCCTATTGTAAACTAGATGGCCAAGCAGGGCTTATTCGTTCAGTAAGAGAGTGCAAACTTCTTTATAACTTTTACTCACTTACCGACTCGGTGCAGGAAGTTGCAATCAAAACAATTGCGTCATATGCAACTACAATTCAATGAAGCGGTTCAAACATGATTGCTTGTATCTAAACTTGAACTAGCTCAAAGTTTTCTATAGTTGGAATAACTTTGCTTCTGTAGGGTATAAAGTCAACCTTTTGCTGAATGCTGACTTCACATTTTGTCTTATTGGGCAATAATCAAAACTTATACTAATAAAGTAAAGGTCAAAAGTAAACATTAAATTGTTATGGGTAATATAAGTGTTTTATTTATTTATTTATTTCTTTGGCTTAAGAAATTTTTCTTTATATCACAAAACCCAGTATACTTCCAAATACCCTTGAAAATATTCTTTTTACCCCAAAAATATATTTATGTATAAAAATTACACAAAAAAAAACGTGGGCTTCAAGCTGGTTGGTTGCCTGGTTAAAGTGGCCTCTGTTTTTTTGTTGGTGTTAAATTGAGCAGCAAACTGAACAGCGCCCCGCAGTCATATACAGCCTGCCTGCCTCCTATCATCAGGCGCTGGCAGTCAAAAGGGCTCACTTTAAACTATTAACGTGCAGGTGAAACGAGGGAAGAGAGCAAAAGCCGTCAGCTATTTATGGCCGCATAACTGGCACACTAACAAGCCGACCCTTCAGCCCCCCCCCGCCCGCTAAGCCATATGCTGAATGACTGGCAGCTGGAGCTTCAGTAAACATCAACATTTGTACATTTTGTGTGCAGCTTTGGAACTTTTCTCTACTGTTCTCATTTTTATGATTTAGATGTGGGGAAAAGTGGCATTAAATGTCAGAGCTGCTTAAATCAGCCATGGCAAAAAGTGAAAATATACAAAAAGAAAGTCAAAGTAGTTTCGCAGAGCAGCAGCAGCAGACGGAACTAACATTTTGCTAAAGGCCACAAAGCGCACATTAAAAGTGACAGAAGGGTGGGTAGATCAAAGCACCAAGGGTTGCTGAGCTGTCAGTTTTCTAAGTAGGCAGCTGTTTTGGCCTCTGGTCATAATATAAGGGAAAATAAAATTTTATAAAAAAACATAGCCTACTTTTCAGAGCGTTTGCAAATTTTTTCTGCCCCCTGCTGTCAATAAATGACATAAGTATATGCTGACACACAAACAACAACAACAAACATGAAAACCCATTTGCATAGTTTGCTGCAAAAACTTTTTTGGGCAAATAAATAAATTACAACTTTTAATTTACTAATTAGTTTTCATGGGCCCAAGCACATTGACAAAAACCAACAAAAACAAATAAATAACACAGTTTTGGTTAAGCCGTACCACGGCCACGCCCACTTGAGAGCGAAATATATAAACAAATATTCGAGTGTAATAAATTTGGACAGAAAAAGTTTATGATAATCTAGCAATGTGTTTACACATGTATTTTGGATTTAGTTTTCTGCTTTTATATGCAAAAAAAAAAAACAAAACAAAACAAATTAAAGGAAAGACCCTCTTGTTTATTATTAGCTTAATGGGTTCACTGTGCGTATGCGTAATATGTGACAATTTTAAGTGCCTTTGACAGTTTTTAACCCCAAATGAATCGTTGATGTATTTATAAGTCAAAAGGTTTCGACTCGTTGGCCTTGACAGTTCAAGCATCACAACCAATTCCAAACCATTTGGTTCAGTTGAAGCGCACATCAGTGGGTTTTATAATTAGTTTCCACTGTAATTATTTGGCTGTGGTCTTTGCTCATTTGCAGCCTGACAGCAACTGTTGCTGACATCTGACCAAAGTATTTGATATTCAGACATATTAAATATTTTCTTTAAATATGTTGTTAAGGCATTTTTTCAATTTAAATTGTTAATCAAAATGTAAATTATATATTGAAGGAAATCAAATTTAATTTGCAATGATTTTGTAAAAAAAAGAGGTAGCTGATGAATGTTGCTACACTATGAAATTTAAATATATTCATACACAAAAAACAGGCAAAGTTCTTTCAAAAGCAACGCTTCTTTCCCTTGATTTTTCTAGGCAGAGAATGGAGAGCTCTATATTCCCTAGTCCAGTTAAAGTGTTGAATGAGGGTATTCACTAGTTATTGTCAAATGGTAATTGGTAAATTTACCACAAATGAGCTAGTGAACGACCCTTTGTGATTCCTCGCAGTAATTATTGTGGTTAAGCCAGTTGCTTTTGACAGGCTGTGTAATGTGCTGTTACTTGACAGCTGGTCAAAGCTCAATATGTGAACTTTAAACAAATTAAAATGCCAAGACAAAGTTTAAGCCATGCATTGATTAAGCGAAAAACGGATTTCGCCTTTTAAGAAAAGAAAATCGGGGTTAATCAAGCATGTAGAAAAATTTTTTAAAAATTTGGACCATGATTAAGTCAATGAATGAACGATTTTGTAGAGGATCTAACTACAATAACAAGCTGTCGGCGAGGTGCCAAGCTTGGCAAATCAAAGTAGTCTGGTCGCTTTCTCCGAATGCAAGAGTAGAACCAATCCGCATTCACCCATGCTTTGTGTTATTTTAGCGCTTGAGTTGCTGGTAGCGATTGAGCGCTTTTGCTTGAGGTTGTCTGGTGAAGCTTCAACCAACCATGTTTGGAGTAGGTCTAGTTATAGACAGTGTGTTCAAAGCTATTTGGAGGAAGAAGTCTTAATTTATTTATTTACAAATGTGGTTAAACTATAGCGAATCGTTTTAAAATCCATTAATAAGATTCCTCATTGGATACATTGAAGACAGCGAAATAAAGCTAGCTACAAATTCAGAATTAGGATTCAGAATTCAGGTAGCTACTATAATGCGAAATATTTAAGAAAAATCATTCAAATGCCAAGTAATTTCTGTTGGTATATAAATTATCGGCATTACAGCCCCAAAAGATCAAGTCGAACTTCTTTCAGTCTCTTGGCTCTTGTGTTGTAAAAGCAACCATTCCATAGAAAAGAACCTAAGAATCCGAACGGGAAAGTTTTTGAGAAGCTATTTCATGGCTACATCCTCACAGCTGGCGCCGATAGCTGGTGAAGATGACCTATTGAGTAAAAGATTTATAAAGAAACAACTTTTAATTACATATTCCGATTCGGGAACGAACCCACAACCTTCCTCACAGTAGGGACACAAGCTACCCAATAAGTGACCCAAGGCCACACAAATTTTTTTATTCAATTCTTTAATTAACACTTCAAATCTTTACAATTAACACATTTATTTATTTAAAATATTTCACCAATGAAATTATTTCTTATCTGGCTACTACAAAATATTTAAGACTAAGTTACAGATAAATTATAAATAAAAGTCCCTAAGTAAATGCTAACAATGCAGTAGCATTTTTGCTGCTAAAGTCGAACCGCATGCTAACTGGAAGACGATTATTTGTAAGAAGAGCCCGAATAATAGCTTATTAAAGGCATAGTTTGACCTATGACTTTCCATTTTAAACGGGACCTAGACACGCAAGGACCTGGGCAGAACATTAAAAGGAATCTTGCCTAGCAAGTCAGGACATTTAATATTCCCAATAATAATAATACAATATATTATAAATAATAATAAATAATAAAAAATTAATGACACAATGGTCCTCCAATCCTCAAGTATGGAGAGATGCAAGAGTCGGCATCTACTCAGATATGGTTGCAATAGATCAGAAAAATTTAAGGGGGCGAGCGCAAATTTGAGAAACCGTTTCTGCAGAAGCTCTAGCCTGTTCACATGAACAACAGGGGAAGGATTCCTAATAAACGAGGCATATTCGAGTCTCGAATGCACCAAAGCACAGTACAAACTTAGCCGTGTATACGGGTCAAGGAACTGCTCAGAATTTTGCTTAACAAAGCCAAACATCGCACAGGCTTTAGAATATAGTTAAAATGCTCGGAAAATCGGAATTTTGAGTCAATCACTCTACGAGTTCCGGGTATAAATACTCTATATGAACTTTGAGTTAGCAAGCAACAACAGAAAATAAACAACCCTTTTAGGCGAACCTCGAGTCGAGCAGCTGTCTGTTTGCCCAAGTCCCGGTCGCACTCACTGCTTGTATTTTGTTTTTGATGCCGTCTGAGTGGCGTAAAATTAGCCGCAGGTTAAGAAAAATAACGTGGGCTGGCGGAGCCAAAAGAACCAAGGGCTGCTCATCGCTGGGTAGCCAATCTTTCCATTTGTACATTATATATGTGCATTTGCACAAACTCATTATAATATTTGCATTTTTTTACAGAGCCAAAAAAAGTAAAGTTTACTTTTTTCAAAATATTTTAAGGATAGCTACAACTGCCTTCAATATTTTGCATTTATTTTGCATATTTTTGTACTCGAACAAGACTGCAAATAAATGCTATGAAATATAAATATTATTTAATGTTATGGTATTTTTCCCCTTTGACAATTTTGAGTTAGGAGTATTCTCGCAATTCAACTGAAACTTGACTTGTTTTCCTTAAATGTGGCACTATTAAAAAGATTCTGTCAATAATTTTGTCAGCCCAGAAGAAAGCAAGTTTCACGATCACAGAAAATGAAGACAAACGGCAGCATTTCAAGACACTCGACCAACGAGCTCTCGCGTATACTCCATGCCATCTCTTTTTGCTTAAAAACCATCGGTGAAAAGCCAACCTTTAGATAAAGAGTTGGGCTGGGTTTACAAGGCCTCATTTCCTGTTATTTTTGAGTCAAATTCCTATAATTTTCAAGGCAAAACATTTGTCATTTTATGAATCAATATAAACCTAGGATTAGGCTGTACATAAAGTATGTCATTGGCATTGATCACTGTAATCTTTCCACAAGCCCTGTCACTTCAATTTCAATACATAAAATTTATATAAATTCGCGTGCATATTTAATGTATAGGCAATATTTCTTTAACAGATAAACTGCCATATCTTCTCGCATTAACAGGGACCTTAAAAGTTTTTAATTGCGGCCAGACCCCCAAACGGACGTAGATTGTAATTAACACACAGCTGGACAAGTTCAGTTTGCCCTTTGGACCAACCCACCCCCCTTTTGGATTGTTAATGAAAGCAGCAGCAGCAGCAAAAGCATCAGCGGCATGAATGGCCCATAAACCGGGCATCGCGACAAGGCCTTCGCCTTTGCCGGAACTCATTATGACTGACAAAATATTTGTCAACTCATCAACATTGTTGTTGTCACCACACTCTGAATGCGCCATATTTTTTTTTTTTATATATTGGGGCGCCATTTGGTTGTTTTTTTTTTACACTTTTTAATTAGTCTCTGGATTTTGTTGTTGAACAACGTTGTAACCCAGGGCAAAGGCAGCCTTTCTAAACATTTCATAAGTTTAATTAACAAAATATTTTATATATATATATTTTTTTTTATGCTTGTCAAAATGTTGAAGTGCAGGTCACTTCCGGCATCGGATGTTTGGTGTTGATGGCTAATGAATACAAATATACACTGGGCCTGGTTTTTAATTGAAATTTTACCTCATCACCCAAAGGCTCAAGTAAAAGCCAAAATGAGTTAATGAGCTGCACGGGGTGAACCCAAAAAGAAAAGAGAGAAAAAAAAAGATACCAAGGACTGACCCCCCCAAGGGTATTAGTTGGATTTGGTGTGGTTCAACGAGTATATTAAAAGGATTTAATTGTGTTTCATTTTTTTTTTTTTGCTGAGTCACCAAACAGACCGCATTCATAAATCATAATTTATGTGAAAAAGGGGTGATTAATTGGAAATTTAAGCTAGTAGTAGATTTTTGCTATTAATGTAAGCAAAATTGGGAATCTTCAATATGATTCCTGAATTTTTTAAATTTTTTTTAAATAAGAAATTCTAGTTACTTTTGAGTAATGTTACATTACTTCAATTTTCTTTGGCTTGTTTATTAAATTATAACTTTTCCCCCCAACTATAGCTTTTCAATATTCTCTCCGTTTGTTTTGGGGCAAAAACTTTTGCCAAAGATTGCCATTGCGTATTGGTTTTTGGAAATTTTCAACTCAAGTTTCATGCTCGTATTTACCTTAAAATTCTGCACTTTCTGTTTGGAAACTCATTAACGCACGTTCTCGTTTTTGGCCAACTACAAAACTATTCAACAAACTTTTGTTTAGCAAGACATTAGCAGGAAATAAGCAAATAAAAAACGAAAATCACAAACTTTGCTTGCAGTTGGCTGTGCACTTTGTGCAAAAGTTACGAGTATTTTGGCTGTTGGTTGGGAGACCAACTTTTTTTTTGCTTTGAGCGAAGAATTATTTATTTTTTTATTTTTACTCATTGACAATTTAATTATGCCTCTTAAAATACACACCAAATTTATGCCTGCCACGTTTCAGGCATAAAGCCCAATAGACCACGAAAGGCACGCGCGCAATTTGTCAATCAATAAATTTTCCTATAATTAATGCTGCTTATTGGCATTTCATATACTCATCTCTGCTCCCCCTTTTTTTTGTTGTTTATTTGCAGTTACAAAATTTGTACGCATTGGTATTGCCGACAAAAACGACTCACCGCCATATTTCGATAGATTTCTGTACGAGACCGAAATCGATGAAAATGCCGATTTGCAGACATCCGTGCTCACTGTCAACGCCAAGGATCACAATGAGTGTGAGTAAATCAAATGCCAGCAATAAAATCAAACATATTTCTAATTATTTAAGTCGATTTGTTTCATTTTGTCTGTAAATTGGATTTTTGCTCAAGCAAAAAGGGGGACGAACAATGCGAGTAGATTGGCATAATTTGGCCATTGATTTAATTGAGTGTGTCCTTAATTGTAATTGTCTGGGGGGGGAAAAAGAAAAGGCAGCTGGGCTGCCATCTGCGCTTGACGAGAGCGAACTTATGGTAAGCGATTAACATTTAAAATAAATAAATTCTGTGCAAGTCTGCTTGGAAGTGGCCTCATCAAATATCAGACGGAATATTGCGTTACGCCATGAGTTTTATGATAATCAAATAAATTGCATTTGATTAATGGCTGAATTGTAAAAAAAAAAAAATATATAGCCCATCAAAATCTGTACAAATTATATTAAAATTATTTAAGGTGTTGTTAATTTAAGATTCGGGGATATAAGTAAATACCGATTCCGGTGTAAAAGATTCCGCTTTTAAAGTAGCTTAAAAAATTTTGTATATCTTCAGTAATAGTTTGTTAATTTAAAAACGGACTCCACTTTTAAATCGAATGGTTAATATCGGCGTCTCTTCATTTGATAGTTTTTAAAAAACTATAGATTTTGAATGCTATTTTCATTAAAAAATAATCTTTTAAATTTACTCTGAACAAGCTTAATACTCAGTATCCACTTTAACAAAACGGCTGCCACAACAAAAATCTCTATACAAAATTTTTTCACAAAGATTTAGACCGGATTTACACGATGAAGCAAACTTCATGAAGTTTCTCAAAAAGCTCTTGCTTGTAGGAAAGAGGTGTTGTGGGGTGGCTTGCCCCTCTACGCCTCTTTTCTACAAGCAAGAGCTTTTTCAAAAACATCATGAAGTTTGCTTTATCGTGTAAATCCCGACTTAGTTTCATATTTTTTGTATGGAGATTTTAATCTTGGCTAAGCATTACCAGAGCGCTCTGTGGAGTTGTTCCGGATTGACATGTCTGAGTCGAAGCCCAAACTGAAACTTGGGTATGCTCCTTCTTGCAGCTGGAGTTACACCGATCCTACGTAGTAGGCATCTTTCCAGCAGTTTGCCATATACTGGAACTCATTTAAAGATCCTCGTTTATTTTTAAGTTATGTAATATATCTGGGAACCTTGCAACTTATGCATTCTATAGCAAAGAAAGATCTCTAATAGGCTGTGACATGAGAAAAAATTATTAAACCTAAAAAATCATGCTTCGTCGTTTCGAAGACGCGTATTTATTTTTTACAGTTTTTTCTTTTTTCCTTTGCTTCTTTTGTGCCAATTTTGTGTACAGCACGAGTAGCTATTGTACTGTAGCTATGTGCAGTTAATCTGCTTCATACGCTCCGTATTAGTATTCATTTTTTAACAATGAGTAGTCGAAACAACGAAGGATGAACTTTGTGTACATTTTTTGTTCCAAACTGATTTTGAACAAATTTTTGTTTCTGCATTGGGTTGGTGCAGTCTTAATACATGATGAGTGCCTAAAAAAGTAATACTGACTTAGAAACTTAAATATTCGTTGCCATGTAGAATCTGATGCAGAGATTAATCAGAAGAGAAGTTTGAAGGATAAACCTTGTACAAGGATTTCACCAACACTTCATCTCAAAAAAACTATTTTGCAGGGGAAAATTACACTAGTTTACAGCGAAAAAGACCCATTGAAGCCATTATTTTTTAATGATGTATTTTAGAATGCTGAACTCAAAAATGAATTTCAAAAAATTTTGTATGGATACGTTTTTGAGTTAGATTTTTTTTTTAGTTTTTTGGTAGGTACCCATTCCTTTTAAGCCATATCTCGAGTTACAAACTTTAGATGAAGTCAAGCAAGGGATTAATCAAAAGGTTATGCAATTCCCAATAATCTAGTAAAAGAACATTTTTCAATCGGTTTAGTAGTTTAAAAGTAAGAAGCAAAAATATTTGGAAAAAAATGAATTTTTTCTCAAAAAAGTGAAAAAATTTGATTTTCTAAAATCTGTAAATGGTTGAAAATAAAAATCAAAAAATTGTTTTTTCTTCTTCAAATTCTTACAAATTGCCCTATTGCGAAGAAAATAAGGTGTTGATGACGAAAATCTGTGGAAATAGCGAAGTTTTAAGCAATTGTGGGAAACAACTAGGGGTCAAATTTGACTATTTTACGTGTTCATTAAAAAAAAATTTTTTTTTACTTTGCTTTTTGCTCAATGTAAGAGTTCCAATAGAAGCCAAATCACAGAAAAAAATTAAGAGCAAGGCCAAAAACGAAGAAAAAATAAAAATATTATCTAATAAACACATAAAACAATGAAATTTGACTGTTAGTACTTTTACTCAATTGCTCACAGCTCCTTTATTTATCCATAGATATTCTTTACCAATGCCTTATTTTCTTCGTAGAAGTGCTATTCGTAAGAACAAAAGAAAAAAAACAATTTATTTTTATCAGTTTCAACCTTTTACAGATTTTAGGAAAACAAAATTTGCACGTTTTTGAGAAAAAAATCTATTTTTTCGAAATATTTTTGATTGTAGCATTTTAACTACTCAACCGATTGGAAAATGATCTTCAACTAGATTATTGAAAACTGCATATCCTTTAGATTAATACCTTGCTTGACGACATCTAAAGTTTCTATCTCGAGATATGTCATAAAATGTAAGGGTACCTACCAAAAAAACTGAAAAAAATTCTAACTCAAAAACGTATCCATACAAAAATTTTTGAATTTCATTTTTGAGCTCAGCATTCCAAAGTACATTATTAAAAAATAACAGCTTCAATGGGTCTTTATTTTTTTTTTATTTTTGTAAACTAGTTTTATAAGTGAACAAAACAAAAGTGGATCTCATCGTTATCGTTGCCATATTATATTATGGCTATTATAAACAGCTTTATCTCTTAGTAGACGTTTTAAATAAATCAAAAACCTCTCAGTCGGCAAGCTTCTATGAAAATTTCCATTCTACCTTAGTTCAAAGTCATTTGATAGTTAGAATTAACGTGTTATAAAATTATTGAATGTGTCGTTTATTTCTTTAAGTAAGAAAGCAGATTAAGATAATCGAAAAAAAAAAGAATTTACGCAATTTCTGCACTCGCGTAGCAACGATTTACAAAATCATCATGCGCGAAATGTCAGAAAAGTCTCTTTTGGGAGCAAAGAGCTCTGTGCCTCTTGTACAAATGAAAACTGACATTCCTGAAACCAGTTCCTTTTTTAGTTCATGATAATTTAAAGAAATGCACTCATTCAGTGGATAATATGTGACTTAAAATATTTATTTTTAATTTCTTCTCATTAATGATTAAAAAATATTTTTTGCAGATTTTAATAATCAAAACGTAGGTGCCAAAAATATAATATTATAAAATTTTTAAAATAATTTTTTCGCGGAGATAATCTGTTTTTACATCTTCAGTTTTTTTTGCTGTTTTTTTCATTAGGAAGTCTCTAATAACATATAATTCTGATAATCAGAACGCAATCGTTCCTCATGGAGAAAAACATGAAATAGTAATTTTTTTTAATATATATTTCGCTTACTGTATATCAACTAAAAAGAAGAAAAGCGGGACATTTGAAATTATCAGCATCCACCAAAAAGTTGAAAAATATGAAATACAAATTGGTTGACAAATCGAATAAGAGTAATATTAATATTTTGTGCTGACCAAGTATGGGGCAGGCTTGGTTAAAAACTGTATAGTACCTGTTCGACGAAGTTTGGAAAATTTTTATTGGAGATTGGGAGACATTTGCATGGAAACACAAACCTTAGCAGAACAAATTTGGGCCGGTTATCGAAGCATATGCGACGCGATGTACGATCGGCATACGATTTGTTGCTGCATATTTGTGCTGAAAGGGAGACACATAAATACGATATATAATACGATATATAATATAATATAAAATACGATATTATAAAATAAATTTATAAATTTTTGCTTATATTTTTATTATTGCCTTCTGCTACTTTCTATTTTGTAATAAATGACACAATTTTACAGCAAAAAGTAACTCAGTCCTGACACAATTTTTGTCTTTTGAATCGTGATACCCTGAACTCGGAAAAACCATATTTTTAATGGAGAGTTTTTTGAGCTATGAATTTTTGAAATTTTTTTAGGTGCTCTTATATTTCACGCTATATCTTGAGT
This sequence comes from Lordiphosa mommai, assembly GCA_018904225.1. NCBI lineage: Eukaryota > Metazoa > Arthropoda > Insecta > Diptera > Drosophilidae > Lordiphosa > Lordiphosa mommai. The sequence goes on from JAEIFT010000177.1 coordinate 246,440, forward strand.
AAGAAACTTAAATGGAATCAAATGAGATACTCATTTAAAGGTGTCGAATTTCTGATATTCGCATTAATCATTATTTTCTAATCGGTTTAGTAGTTTGATTTTTACGATTTACAATACTCCTTTTTTTTACAAATTGAATTATCAGTAAAAAAAAAGGGGTTTAATTAGAAAAATGTATGCGTTAACATCGAAGCTTTGAGAAATTGAGTTAAAAAACTATCAAACAATTTTTTTTTTAATAATTTTATGTTTTTTTAAAAAAAAAAATTTTGTATCCATGAAAAAACGTTTAAATTGGATTTTTGAGTTTAATTTTCCATAATACATAGGACTTAGCGACCTGATCTTTTTCAATCAATCGTATTGCCGGCAGAACAATACCATTGGTTCTAAAATGCATTTTATATAATTTTAAAAAAAAATTAAAGCTAGAGTAATCTTCTGCTTGAATTTTTTTAGTTTTATGGGTGCACCAAATAATTACTTGTGGGGTTTTTTCACAAAAAGGTTTTTTAAAAAAGAATTAACAGGGTTACTAGGATTAAATTCTATCTGAATATATGCAAAATCCGCTGTCTATATATAAATCTTTCGACCATTGATGGTCGTACAAAATAGTAAATTTTTACACGTTTTTCTATGAATCATGTTCCGAACACAAACTTGTAAGTCAATGCTTGAAAAAACAACTACCGAAATGTATTCTAGTACCTTACAATTTTTATGAATCGCTGTACCAAAGCGTATGCAAAATTTTGTGGAAATTAAATTTTGATTATTAGTCATCATAATGATATACCTTCTCGAGTTGACTAAAAACCGGTTACGTTTCCAACATAACTATTTCATTTGGAGAATTCAACATATTTTCTAAACTTTAAACATTAGATTACTTTCCCCAATTAGACTAAGTGTATGTAGTGTATGCTCCATATAAGGCTGTCTGTCACCTTTGGCAAATTTTTGTGATATCACAAATAATTGGATAGAGTTTGAAATACAAACATGACTTGTTACAGATGGAAATGTCATTCGTGTCGCTTGCGTAACAATGGCAGAGCCATAAAGAAATCATCAGCAAAAATATAAATGTGCGTGTACGCTTATATAATTTTTTGACAAATCATTTTGACAATGAGACAACATTTTCATTCCATCAATGACTTTTTGATTTAACCAAATAACAACAGAATTTGTTGTATAAGTATACATATATACATACATACATACACAAGCGCAGCCATAAACATTTAGAAAAACCAATTTGGCAATTTCCTTCATTTATGCATAAATATTAAAACATGGTTTGAATATAATTTTCGTTTGGTACCAAACGGGCTCATAATAAACGTTTATTTATTTTAATGCGCACTCGCGGGCGCTCGTCTGTGTGTGTGTGTGTGTTTGTGTGCGTTTAACCATTGTCAAATATTATTACGCATACGCCATGTAACCCAAATATTTACGAAATATTAACAAATAAAGGCTCTATGAATAAATCCATAAAATACAAAGACAAACAACGCACAAGTGAGCATTCTATTACTCAAATTTTGTGTATTGATTCCCATGCGGAAATTATTATGGTAAGTAGAAACTACAAAGCAAAATGCTTTAAGCAAAATAAAGCAAAGTCCTGTTTACATAGGAAAAGAAGATTTGCAAGCAAAACGAAAACATTCAAAATCTCATTGAAAGCGTTTAACAGCTTTTTTTTTTGGGAGAGGGAAAGGGACTCTGCGGCTTTGCCCACACACACACACATACACACACACACATGTCCTAGTCAAAATAGCAACAGCTCGCCAGAAGACAAAGTTCTGTGTTTTTGTCGCCGTCGCGACGGCGTATAAAAAAAAAGCATTAACCCGAATTGGAAAATGAAAAGGGAGCAGCCATACAAATACGTATCGAAACAATAAGACCGGAAAAGGAAAATAAATGCACACGAAAAATGTTGTTCTCTCCCCTTCGCACATCTAATATGAATTGAAGTCTTGGATGGGTCATGACAATCTTTTATGTGATTTCTTTTCCCTACTTTTTTTTTTTTTTTTTTTTTTGTTTGAGCTAGTAAGGCGAAATGGCTTGGAATCGAGCCGTAAAACTTTTCAAAATTTATGAGCATTGAAATTATTTATGTGTGTGAGCGTGTATGTTCAAGTTGTTGTCACGGTCGCCATGTGCTCGACAAATGACGGCTTTAAAAATTTTTTTCGGTCAAATTTTTTGTCGCGCATGTTGGGGCACATTTTCTAAAGGGATTTCACTTACTGATTGTCAAAGGAAAATGGCCTCATGTGGAAGCCTTAGAGTAGGTAAGAAAATTAGATTAGAGTAAGAGGGATGAGTATGTACTGTACTTTGCAACTTTTTAAAATCATTTAAATTTTTTTGAAGAATTTTTCTGGATTTAATTTGAAGAGAGAACATTTTTGGCTATTCTTTGCTGGCAGTTTTTAAATATTTCATTGGATTAAATGGTACAAACCGTTACAATAACCGAACCTTTTGAGAATGAGAAAAGTTCTTAATATTTGCTCTTTTGTTTGAATTAGATAACGTTAATTTGCAATTGACTGTTCACAAATTTTATATATACTTGTTTATATAGATTTATTGTAACATCGCTTATGTCCACATGGACCATAAAACATTTTTGACATCCACAACAATAACGCTCAATGGGTTTTTTTTTTTTGGTGCGAGTCATGATTGGAACCTTTTCTATCTTCCTATGCCATAAAAACACTTAGCGTCGACCTAGCCAAAAGGCACTCAAATAAAGTAAAGCAAGGAACGGCAAAGAAAAGAAGACAAACGTTTTTATTTTACTTTTAAACTGACTTTTCATGCTAAATAAGTACAAAAACAACAGCACAACAAGTTCTAGGCGATGAGGAAGATTTTTACTGCCCCGCCTGCTGTCGCCTTCTATGAGCGAGTGTGTCTATGTGTGTGTGTATGGGTCTCTGTGGATGCTTTCCCCATGGTGTCTGTATATTAATTTATTATCATTATCAGTGATTTAAAAATGGCGTCATGACATCGTAAATTATAAACGTCGTTGTCTAAGTCTGGGGACTACTTAACACGCCTTATTTCTACTTCAAATGTTGTTGTTGTTGTTCTATGTGTAATTCGAAACATTATAAAAAAATGAACGGAGCGAGTAGCATGTGCAAAATGTTTAAAGTGTGTCATGAGTAAATTTTATGGCAGACAAGCGCAAGATGAACAGCATTTTTGGTAAATTATAGGGGTTGCTTAAAAAGTTCATAGGTAGTATGCAAAAAATCGAATATCTATAAAACTCTTTATAGGTTTTAAATATATTTTGAATTATGGTTTTTTTTTAACCTCTATGTAATATTAATCTTAAGAGCTTTTCAATGGTCATTCGACCGAAACAAACCACCAAATTTAACCCATAAACATAACAAATGTCTTTAGAAAACTTTTGACTCCTCGCATTCACATTATTATTAAAATTTATTTAAATGATTTTGAGTGTTTTTTTAGAAATTAAATTTCGATAATAGATTGAAATGGTGACACAATGCTTATGATATGCATGAAGAATGAGATTAAAGAAAATCAGTTACTGTTGGAGCATTTGTTTCTATGTACTCGTATGCCAGGAGTGTGTGTGCCCCTTAGGCATAGACTGTTGAATTTTCTTTTTATCATAATTAAGTATTAGTATTATACACTCACTCAAAAAATCAAGAATTCTGAACTTAAGCAGAGGAAATTCAAGTTCAAACGATCTTAAAAGCTGACTAAATTCGGAATTTCCAAATCAGAAAACAAAATTCTTATTTCAAGTTCGTTTTTTGATTCTAAAGTCCTTTTAAGTTGAAATTAAATAAATACTACGACATAACTATTATTCTAACTATTATGTTTTCAAATGGAAGACAGATTTATGCGTGATTCTCAAAAAAAAAGGACAAAAATATCTTTTAATTTTAATAACAAAACGGTCTAAATTCAATTACGGATATACTTAAATTTAGAATGATTTTTTTCTGGTTGTAAGCTGGTGTTAAAAAAAGAACCGATTGAGTAATAAAGTGTTCATCCCAAAAAATGTTCTTCTAAATTGAAATCCAAAATCTAATTGTTTTTTAGAATATATAAACATTTAAATATTTTTTTGCCCAAACTATTAAAGAGGAGTATCAACCATCATTATTAAGCCCAATTCACTGCACCAAACCGCAATTGCGGTTCAGTTAACCCCAAGAACCATGTTCTAAACTTAACCGATATTTTATTCAGATTCTCTGATTTGAATAGCTATTTTAAGAAGAAGAAAATTGTTTAATAAATGTAAAGTAATAATAATATGTTCGATTACTCTATTAGATGGGTCGAAAATCGTACGAGTTAAATCTACCTGACTTTGACTAGTCGATTTTAATTTGCAATGTTTAGCAATCAGATCGAGAAATAGAAGATATATTTGTCACTTTCCATATAAAGTTAAACACTTTTGATTTGAAAGGCAAACGTTTATACAAAAATCTCTAGCGATTACCGTGCAACCGCCGCATAAATATGAAAATTGTTTGGAACGAAAGATGCTGAAAGAAAACGATTTGATGACCCTGCTGATAGATCCAAGAGGATTCTTAAAATAGCTATGGAAACCAGGAATGCAGAATAAGCACTGCTTCGGCTTAGTTTAGTTTTAGTATAGTTCACGTAGCAGGTTCAGATGGCCGTTGAAACCTTATTTCATTTCAAAAAGAACTTATTTACAAAAAATGAGTTTGATTTTGAATAAAAAATTGTGATGGAATTGAAAAAGGGATTCATTACAGGGCTGCAAACCTGTAAAATGTTGGAAGAGGTTGGGTTCGGGGGTTTGACCGAAGAAATTGCAAAGAAATGACGCCATGTTTATTCGGACTACGTCCTTTCTCTCTTTTGAGTAGATTTTTGGAATAATTATCACATTCAAAACCAGAGGTCGCAAAAAAAAATGCTCAAAACAATTCCGTGTTTTTCAAATAAACCTATTTCGAGCTATTTTAAGACAAGAATTCTGGGATTGGAAAATCTTTTCGTACTTGTTTTGCGAAAATGTGGAATCGACCTATTTCTGACAACAGTTGGGATATCTCAGATTGTTTTCTATTTAGACATTAATTCTTTCGGAATCTGTTCATCTCTCATAACTTTTTGGATTAGTAAGCACAAACTTTAGTGTGGGAAATGCTCGTACAAATGATATCAAGTACAAGTTTTAAGACCTTTTCAAAGATTGAAAATATTGTTTTCTTGGACAATTGAAGAAAAAATCCAGAATCGATTTTTTATTTAAAAAAATGTTTATTGCTTTCTACTGCGGCCAAAAACTTTATTCTTAATACCTTTATTAAAAATTTCATTCGTTGAAAAAAATACTTTATAATGTGATCCGGAACTTTTATTTTTTAAGAAGTGGTACGGTGTGGGGTTCAGGTTTGAGGGATTTAAAATCTAAAAAGTTCGGTTCATGGTCCGGCTTAGGCACATTGAAAAACCCGAACTGATCCGGTTTTCTTTAACTTTAATTTAAAATAAACTATGTGTAAAATAAATAAATATTTTTGTTATATAATTTCTCAGTTAATTATTATCAAATTAAACAAAAGAAAAAAAGGTGCAAAACAGCGGTGGGCTTGAAATTTGAGTTTGAAATCAGTCCAACAACAGAAAGCAAGAACCCTTATAAGAGAGGCTCGAGTCGAGCAGACAAGTCTCGGTGGTGCATTTTGTTTATTTGGCACTGAAATTGTATGCATATTTTTTTTGTTTTTCTTTTCGAAGCGTCACAATTGCCTGTGCGACTGAGTGGCGTCAAAAACCCACAAGCTTATAGAAATGATAGAGTAAGCAGGCTGAGCTAAACTGCCATTACTGGAGATGGAACACAAACAACGTTTAAACTTTAAAGTCAATCGTTTAATAAATTTTCACCCACTAGGCGCTCGAGTTTTTCAAAATCCTCTCTTTTTGCGCCAGATTCCTAAATTATGATGTGGGTAAAAGCTTTACAATAGCTTAAGCCCTTTGGTCTGGGCCTTCATGAATAAAGTCAGTCTAGCTAGCGTACAAAGCTCAAACGATTTAGCTCGACTTTGTTTATGAAGCCAGAAATAAATATTTCTAAGCATTGCACATATCTGAGCAAATCCCTTAACAAGTGTATTAAAAGGTTAAACTGTCTTTGATTAAAACTGTTACCTAAAATCTTGGGAATTTTAGGCAGAGATTTGTGTATAAAATATGATTTGTACTTTCAAATGAGCAACTAAAGACTTCGAGCTTAAAATTAATAAATGAGTTTTGACCAAAAATGTCAATGAATTGAAGTAAATGTAAGTGCTGCTAAAGTGTCAAAATTACCACAGTCAATCAATGAATTAAATTCAATTGAGTATAGAATGAGTATTGAATTACTACAGTTAAGGAATTGTCATTGTCTTTGTGAAGTAATGTGGCTTGTAATATGAGACTACAAATAGAATAATCGTCATTTAATTGGCACAATTTACGCCTCTGACCAAATGACATTGCTGATCAAACATTGCTTAATTAGTTGAAGTTATTTAAATGTTGTTGGTTTTGTTTTGGTTGAGTAATGAAATTTAGTAAATTAATTTTGGTGAAATGAAATGCAGCTTTGAAATATCTGAGTGATCTTAGTACATTAATTGCTCCTTTTTATACCAAAGTAAGCTTTGAAATTTGATTTTAAATCTATATGCTCCAAGACGAGTTTATTCAACAGTTTTATATGTGAACTGAAGGTGAACACAAGTAGTAAAAAAATATTTACAAATAAAAATTTAACAAGAATAAATCTATCAAAATGGCCTGTACCTCGCTTAAGCGTACCATGTGCTTTGATCCAGCTGAATCGCAGGGCATACATCCCAGCAAACGTAGACGAGAAGAGCTAGAAGTATATGAGCCATTGGCAAAAATTTCACCAATAACCGCTGACCAAAAGTTGTACAATGAGATAACCACAGCACTTAAGGATTTGCCTGTATTAAGCGATTTAGATACGGATTCGGATACCGAAGCCAGTGGCTCGGAAATATTGCCCGAAGCTCCTCCCAGTCAAACTAAAACAACAGAGCAAACTAAATTATTCACTTTCTCTGAATTGAAATCTATGTGCGGTGACCTGATGCAGCAAAATGAGGATCAATTGCGTGAGAATTACGAATTAAAATTGTCCCAGCAGCTGGTGGAGCAATATGATGTGTTTATCAAATTTACCCACGATCAAATGCATAAAGTTTTTGCAGAAAATTTTAGTTATTTATCCTAAAAAGAAGTCATTTATTTATTGTGTTTTGTTGCCAAATTTATTTTAATTTTAATTGTAATTTAATAAAATTCGTTCGTTAACAACTTTGCACACAACCCTCCTAATAAATTTGTTAATTGAGCAGAAAGCTGTTAAGTTAACACATCAGGGCCCCAAAACTTTCTTCTTCCTCTGTAACAAATGGCAGGTTAAGCGATTTACGCATCGCTAATTTACGCTAATGTTTGCCATACACATTTCCGCATAAATGCATCAACACCAAGTCGACGACGCGTCGTCTCCATTTTACTTTCTTTGCTTATTTTTACGTAAACAGCGACGCGACGCGACGCCACGCCACGCCTCCGACTCGTGACGTGCCTTGTGTGGGACACATGTGTGGGAGTTTTCCCTTTTATCTCTTAACACTTTTGCAAAAAGCTGTTTAAACATTTAATAAGTAAATTATACGCCACGCCCCCGTACTTCTGCTTTTGAAACGTTCGTCCCTTTGTGAAAAAATAATTTATAATGAACTTAATTATACGTGTATTCGTAGAAGTAACAGTCTTTTGACTTTAGCCAGCCTTTTTTTTTATATGAAAAAAAAAAGCTTTTTGATCTTTTTTTTTGCTTATGCAGGGGATAACTAGTTAAAGGGGATTAAAATATATAAGGGAAACTAAAATTGACTGAATTTGTTGGGCAAAAAATAATTTTAAAGTTTTTTTTATATTGGAATACTTAAATTGGGTTTGACTAAGCGAAATTGTATAATGGCAACATTTATGTTTGAGTTCTTGGTACTACCACAACAATAATGCAATGATTTATCACAGAACCTACTTGATTATAAATGGGGTAGGCAAAGCTAATTTCGATAGCACTTATATTGAATATAGACTGCTAGAAGAAATAGTTATTCCCACTCCCTTTCTTTTTCTTTATAGTATAGAGGTTGCTCAAATATTTCCTCAAGTTCATGTTTCACGATTTCTGGACCAAGATTATCGTTTTCCAAATCCTTCATGGTCTCGTTGATGCATGCTCCTAACAATTTCTGCGCCAGAAAGCCGGGAGTCATAAAAACTATGAAACATCTCATCTAAAGCTGTCTAGCAGTTGCCAGGCAAAGACTGAAACATCATCAAACCCCTAAGATCGCTTCACCGAAAGAGGCAGCCAAGAGGCACCTAAAAAAATATAATGGTTTTCTCCAAATCTTCAATAATCCAGTTTGACTTCTAAGTCGAAACGATCTTTTTATAAGAAAATCCGGAATCAATAAGAAGGCTCCTAAAATAGTCCCAAAGCTGCATATTCGCCGGAGAAAAAGACTATTTGAACATACATACACTGCCGGACAACCGATTAGCTCCCCTCTCCTTCTTGACTATAAAGATTTCGATCAGCCAATCAAATAAATCGATTGTTATGCATTTTTTGCCAATGAAAGTTAATTAAATTATAAGCCAAAAGCAATGTCAGTTGGGAAAGTAACACACTAAATAAAATTTAAACAAAATTTTAAAGACATTGTCATATAAAATTCGTAACTTTTTTTCGGGCATTTGAAACTATCGAATAATTTAGGAAAAAGAATACTGAAAAAATGTATATATTTCTTTCATTGATTTCAAACTGATTTCTTTTTTAAATTTTAATGTGGTGTGCCGCCACGATTAATTATGACCTCGTACATCCTATTTGCTAAGAAGTATAATTTCTTTAAATAATCAAGGTATTTTTAATTCATTGAATTAGTTCCGATTCAGTTGGATATTGTCTTCTAGACTCATATACTTTACATGCCTGCCATCCCCAAATATTTTCTATAATGTTAGGGTCGGGCGTGTATGGCGGCCAGGTAAGTAAAGGTACATTTTGACTTTTAATCCAAGATTTTACGAATCTTGCAATGTAGATTGGGGCGCTATCTTGCTGGAAGTTCCATTCCAAAGACCCAAAAATATCCTTGACACCATTGTAAGCCGTAGCATTCATAAGAGGAGTAAGAAATTCCAAGTCAATGGTGTCATAGTATGTAATAGCACTTCATTCCATAAGACCACCAGCTCGGCTGTGCAGTCGATCTAAAGTAAGCTATTCCTTTCGAAGACCATGAAAATAGTAAGCAAAGCCATCTAAAAAGACTACACGCCGCCTTTCCTTGGTCCAGGTCATATTTGCTTGGCAAAAACAAAGTCGTTGAGTCTTTCAAAGTTGGTTAAGTGGTGTTTTATTTTTGTTTTTAGACGTTTTAAGTGTTCAGTTAAATATTAAGAAATAAAAATTAAATAACTCTTTGCACAGTCCGCACGGACGCCTTAAGGGGGTCTTCCACCTTATCAAGTGGTTTTTTGAGTGTTCTTCTGGAGAGAAAACCAAAAGAGCTTTTACAATTTGGTTTTTTGTTTTGTATTATTTATTTATTATATAAATAAAATAAAAATAAAAAATGTGGGAATTCGAGTGCAGTTCAACAAGTTATCGGCCTGCCAATTAAGGTCTCAAAAAAAGTGTAGGTTAGTGTAGTCCAGGTTATCGGAAATGAAAACGGTAAATGAGGTTATGATCAGAATTGATGTAATTCTGGCCCGTACCTCAATCATATTTTTAAATTTACCTAAAATAGGTCAAATTAAACGAAGAATTTGAAAAGGCCACCGTCAATCATCCTAAGATAATTCAGTCGAAAATTTTTTTGTGGTCAAAAAGAGGGCCACAAAAATAAATAAAATTTAAAAAAATCTGACGACTGTCCCAACCAAAGTGGCCAGTCCGAACTTTTCTCAATCGCTCCATAAACACTCCTAATAGGTGTAGCTGTGGGAGTACCTTTTCAATCCAGTTTGAAAGCGCTCCGGATATGGATGACTGGAAAATGTTAGTTCACAAAAAAATATTGCATATTTTTAGTAACACTCACACTATGTAAACAATTTTAAAACGACGAGATGTGTTCTGAAATCTGCGACTAACATCGTCAAATGGCAACCAAATTTATTGGGACCACATTTGATTAACGCAAAATTGAATGGACTTTTACTATAAAATTATGAACTTTGAACTTTTGATAGCATTGTTGATCGATAGCAAAATTAACTCACTTACATTCAGTATGGCATTCCTTCAGCAAACATACGGCTCATTTGCATTTGATTTGACGAAAATGTTTGGCCTCCCAGGGGCTATGTCTGGCAAACCCTGTTTTAAGCACTGAGCGGTGCGTCCATTTTTCTTTCACAAAAATCATGCGATTAAGATATTAAATGTGGTCCAAAACCGGTTATATGTCACAAAAATTTGAGTAAATTTTATATCGTAAGTGGTTTTCTCACAAATACCAACTTTAAGTACCTGTAACTTTACCCATTTGTGCGCCTAATTTAATTGATGTAAGACTAACGTAGGCCCCACGCACATGGCTCACATGAAGATAAATGAAATCCCATTAAACTTGTATTACGCTCACATCAAGAGTTTAAGCCTGTGACAGCTTAGCGGAAAGCTTTTTCAATGAAAATAAATTAGTTAAAAATGTACTTGTTTTTTCTTTTCCTTTCGTTACAGCCACGAATATTCGATACCAGATCACGGGCGGTAACATAGGCAATGCCTTTGCCGTGCAAAACACAACCGGTGTCATCTATGTGGCAAGTCCACTAGACTATGAAACGCGGCCAAGGGTAAGTAGTCCAACGTCCAAACCAGCCGGCCCCCGGCTCAAGAGTGTTGCTAGAGCTCAACTTGTCTACAAGTTGCATTACAGTTTTTTTTATTTTTTTAACTTTTTTTTCCTTTTTTCTTTTCTGTTACGCGGCTCAACTTTTTGGTTGTTGCATGCATAATTCATATATATATATATATATGTGTATATTTTTGTGCTACAAGAAAAATATGCAAAACTATGCAAAACTTTTGTGGGGGAGCCACCAACTTTTGACAGACAAACAAGGCAAAAAAACATAAAAAGGGAAAAAAATTAATCAAAAAAATACGCACACAAAAAATTCCTACATGAGAGCGTGCTCTAGCTACAGCTGTCGTTACATTTCCCATTGCGCATTTTTAACGTGATTGCACGCACAAAATAGACAGTTCCCCCCCAGCTACCCCACTCGGAGCTTGTTTTGGCAGCCCTGACAGAGTTGGAAATCCGTGTAGCTGTCAATACCTAGCCCTTCCCTCTCTCCTCTCCCACTCACCTCTCACCACCCACCATGCAACAGGCAACAAATACTAACCACAGCATAAAACATGTGTTGCCAGAGACGAGAGAAGAACAAAAAAAAATATACAACAACTTTTTGGCCTCCATTCATGCGATTTGGCCTTTGTTTTACGAGTACCAACGGCAGCATTAAATATGCCTGAAATGTCAAGCCGAAAAGGCATATAAATCTGCTTCAAATGATAGCTAACTTTTTTAACAATAAAAAGTTGCCCATTTTATGCCAGTTTTGTTTTGGCTTATCAAACGAATATTTTAATTAAAATTAGTGGTTGCCGCTACAGAAATGTGACTTATTATACTTTATCATTGGGTTGAATTGTGTTTTTTTAGGTTTTTTAGAAACATTTCGATGGCTCCCTAAAAAAATTAGTTTCTTAGAGAATCTAATGTACCTTTGCGAAAATCAAGCCCGACATATCTCGAATTCTCAATTTCAAATACATTAATATTTGTTAGAGCGTATCTAAAATGTGAAAATAAAAAAAAGGTGGTCTCAGCTATCGCATAGTTTTTTTTTTCATTTCAAAAAATGTCACATTCTCGATTTTGATACAAATTTCATTAAAAAATAAAGCATTTAAAGGTGAAAATAAAAAAAAGGTAGATTAAGTAAAGTAAAGAAAAATATTCAGTGGGTATTTAAATTACATTAGATCGGTGAACTTTTTCTCTCTCAAAGTAAGCGTTTCTAGAAATGTTTAATCAATTTTTTATTAAGTGTTCCAAAATTACAAAACTACTCTAGCAAAGAGCCAGTTACAGACATAAACCACACTACTTTCGAATGGGATGTAAAGGATACAAATAAATGTTGTAATTAATAGAAATTCAAATCAATAGTAAATACTGTGGATCCTCTCTATTACGAACTTTGGTACAACAAACTCTTTTGTATAACAAATTCATTTTCTGAACCCTGAAATTTTGTTCAACTCTAAATAAAAAATCTAAAATTTTTTTTTTTGTCCCCTTGAGACTCGGTGTATGGAAATTCAACAGTATCAACTTTTTTGCACAAAAATAAAAGGGTTAACTATGAGAAATAGTGTTCTCTTTTTATTTCTGCAATTTGAAATATTTTTTAATCAAACAATGACGACAATATATCAATAAAACAAATATAAGAAAATAGGCAACACTGCGTATGAGTGATTTAAAAAATGTTTACGCTTATTTTACACCAAAAATCAACAGATAGGGAGGTGTGACCATAAACTTAACAATTTCTTATTGTGAAGGTCCGTTCTTTTGTACAAAGCAAACTACAAGAATTCATTAGACGTGGGAACTTTTAATTACGTCCAGTTTACTCGTTGCGTTTATTTATTGTTATTTTTTTTAGTATGCAAAAATTTAAGTGGAATTTTGATATACTAATTTGGCAATCATGGAAAAAAATGCATCAGGTAAAGGGCATTTAATCAAGAGTAATAAAAATGCTTTGTTTCATGGCATCGCCATCAGTTTCAGTTTTAGCTGAATTAAAAAGTATAGTCATGCATTGTTGATACACGCGCAGTCGATGAGTTTGTCATTCCCTTAAATTGAAGAAAAACTTTTTTATTAATAAAACATTTACCTGACTTACTAGGAAAATCCGCTGTCTATTGAAAATACAGCGATCAATTTTAATAAAAGCTAAATTGTTAACATAGTTGATTGTCTTCACTTTGAACAACAGCACCTTCTTCTTTAAACCAGTCACTTTTAAATGAGTGTGACTGACGGGGGAAATGTAGATATTCTGACAAAAGTTTTATATATTCAAGAAAAGTTTAGAGAATTCAGTTTAGAAAAGTTGCCTTTAGGAATATCGAATGATGTTTAATGAAAATTCAAATTCAATTAGTTTTTAGAAAACGGAGACATTTAAAAATGTTGATTCCGCATAATTTGATTGAAATCAAAAACGGAAACAGGCTTGATTTACTTAATATTTTTAGTACAGTTGAGTCAAGTAGTATTGATTTTAGTTGGGTATAGTGTTATCACTTGCAGGACCGTGATCTTGTTTTAAGAGCACAGGATATTGTAACTCGAATTCGTCTTGTTAACCCCGCTGACAGGTCAGAAATGCTTACAAATGTTAGGCTAAGTTCACACTGTTCGGCGCATGAGACATGATAATCTAGTAAGCCATCATGTTGTATTGATTTGAATGTCAAATGACAAGCTATTCACAATGAAACAAGACAGCATAAGGGCCAACTAGATTATCATGTCTCATGTGTCGAACAGTGTGAAGCCAGCCTTAGATTAAGGGGTTTAGATTTTTTTTGATTTTTTTGTTTTGCATAATTATTATAGCTTGAGCACTTCCCTTCCATCCTTTTCAAACCATTTTCACAAATTCGAAATAATTTAGCAGATATAGCCTTTTTCGTGGAGCAATGTTGTTGCTAAAACCCACGTTTTTCGACCTGGTAATAAAAATAGAAAAATAAATTTTTTAAATTGCCGCCAATTTTTTTCAAAAAAATATTGAAAAATACGATTGAGATACGGGCCAGTATAACATCAGTTCTGTTCATAATCTGATTTACCGTTTTCATTTCCGATAACCTAGAGTCCCGGAATCATGGCTACCACCTCTACATCTTCTATTTTGAGACCTTAATTCGCAGGCCAATAACTAGTTGAACAGCCTTCGAACTCCAACATTTATATTTTTATTTTTTTTATTTAATTAGTAAATAACACGAAACAAAAAACCCAATTGAAAAATCTCTTTTGGTTTTCTCTCTAGAATTTAATATAAAAAAAAATCATTCAAGAGAAATATTTGCAAAGGTAGAAGACCCCCTTAAGGTACCATTTGGAGCAATTTTTTATCAAAGAAAATAATTGTACCGAATGGGCTTTACCTTACACTATTGTTTTATCTTGCTTGAACGTGTCCTGAAGAAAACCACTGCACGTGCGCTAGGAAACGAAAACAGTACATTTTCATTCGCTTTTACCATCTTGATAAAAATAAAAAATAAATACATTCTAATTCAGTTACGATTCAGCGATTTTCTTAATTGGACACGCCTTATCTTACTTTGAGATAAGATGTTTAAGTTTGTTTATTTGAGATATTTCAGTCGAAACAATTACTCTTAGGTACGGAATTTCTGTTAAGAGCCATCGATTTGTTCACAAATTTCTAAAATAATTTCTAAAATTTCTAAAAATAAAATAACATATTTTGAAGTTATCTTTTGAGTTATTTATTTAGTGTAATATTCATTTTTTAAATTAATTTTTTTAATAATTAAAAATGTGTCACAACTTGTATCCATTTTCCAGTACGAGCTACGCTTGGAGGCAACGCGTAATCGTAAGAACAACTATACCACCGTTGTGATCAATGTACGCGATGTTAACGATAGTCCACCGGTTTTCGATCGTCAAACATATCGCACACAAATCACTGAAGAAGATGATCGAAATTTGCCCAAACGCATTTTGCAGGTGAGTTGTAAAAAAATATTGCCTACTTTTCAGCGCTAGGAAAAGTCAGCCATTTAATGTTGGCCAGACAACACAAATTTAAATATTGACAGCAGCAACAACAACGCACACACACACACACAATATAAGCAATTTACATAAAAAGCCAATGTACAGAATATAAAGAGTGCGAAATAATACAACAAACACGAAGACAGGCCTCCAATTTATGTCGAGAAGTTCGACCGAGTCGAGCAATTCTGGCGTAAATACAAAATAAATACAAAATAAATACTCATTCATTAATAATAACGTGATAGTTGGGCCAGGGGTGACCACCATGCGAAATTCATATATATCTTCTGTACCAGCGACTTTTATTTAAGCCATAATTTACAATAATAAAAGGCAGGGAACAAAAAATGGGGGAAAAAGCTTAAGAGATAAGAATATGTGAATACTCTTTTTTGAAGAGGAGGAAAGTGTAATGTAACAGTAGGGTACACTCAACAAAATTGCAACTTAAGTGCAATTATTTACAATTAGACAAAATTTTAAGTTTTTTTTGGTGCCCACCGCTGATTTAAACTAAATTTCATTATTTAGTTTAACCGAGTAAATTTAAATGCTGAACTTTTTTTAAATCAGTGCATTTAAAACTGCTTCCTTTTCAAGTTTAATTAATTTAATTAATTCATTTAAAAAAAAAAAAAAAACGTTGTTTTTTACCAACCTCAGGATAATTCTGCATTACCCTCTCTCTCTCAGTCTGCGGAGCACAGCAACAAATAAATTCCATCAACTCGATTTTATTTTTGAATATAAATTAAAATTGCACAGCTCAGCAGGCGTTGGGTCTTCCAACCAACCAACCAGCCACCACAAAAACAAAAACAACAACAACATTATCGAATTTTTAATTACACATTTATGCTAAAGGAACAACAAAATATACACATTGAAAAGGCGCCAAGTTGTAGGCTTTATGGCCATCGAAAACGGTTTGTTGTCTTCGACACCTTTTGGTGAAATTGATTTTCTTTTTTTTTTCGGAAAATGAAAGGCAAATATTTCTGTTATGTGAGCGGCTTTTAAATTATGCACAGCAAGTGTGCATTAGTATGCGTGTGTGCTGTTGAAAGGACAATGGCTTGCAATCCTCCCCACCAAAAAGGCGGACAATAATAATGGGCACAATGACGGCACGTAGACAACTCTTTTGTCATATCAAATTGTGCTGAACATTTAACGTTAAATTGTCGCATTGTAAATGGCTGAACACACGCGTGGTAAAGGGGCTTAACTGGGTTAGGGGGAGCAGCCACTTAACACGTGGCGGGTATTAAATGGACCAAAAAAGGCAGCAACGGAAATCGCCCATCAAGTTTGCATGTAATTGTCAAGTGAAGTTTTTACTTCTTTTTTTTTTTAGAAAATTTCCCCGGAAATATAATAGAAAGAAAAATAATGGTCGAAAGATAGAAATAACTGGGACTCCATCTATGGCTGGCTTTTGTTCTGTTTACAGTTGCAGCTGAAAGCACAAGCATAGCCCGTAATTTTCCTGTAGAACGCAACCGGATGGGCGGATTACGTATGCATGTAAGGACAAATGGCTGGGCGTATTCCGTTGGCTAAACTTTAACCCAGAGTGAACTGATTTAACTGAATTTTGACAAGCATTTTGTCAAGAAAAAGAATTCAGATTTGAGCTGAAAACTTAAAAAGATCAAGTTTTAGATCAATTTTTATTTTTGGTCAATAGAATAGACTCACTAAACAAAACCAATGTTTTGTCTTTGAAAAGCGATTTTTACGATTTAAATCAGAGATGCAAACAGCTTGCCAATTTGGAATGCTTCTGTTCAGTGGTACACAGCATACTTAATCCACCGGTTTGGATTATGACGTGGTTTTAAAGCTAACCGAATCACGGTTTCAGTTCGGTTCGCGCTTAATTTTTATTCAGGAATGTTCCCGTTCTCGAACTTCCAAATTTTACAATATACAAATTTTGACTTTTACACTTTATTTCGAAATAGAACTTCTAGAAAACATTTTGATAACCTGAAATTTCTGATTTCCTTTGCTGTACCTTTTATTGGGCTAGGTCCACCCTAATGCCTTTATAAATCCCAAGATTTTTCTTGGAGACCTGACTATCATTCACCAGCACCCTTGGCAGAGACATGTCCGTACCAAGGGACTATTTCCATCCGCCCTTACGTGGAAAGTATTGTCACATTTCCGACAGTGTGTGCAGTTATGGCCATACATTTTTGATGCCACGCGCAGATCGAGTTCACTTTTTTGACAAAACACTGATTATTTGAAACAATAACACACATTATTGGCACTTACGACAAATTCGCCTACAAATATAAAAAATAGAAGGCTAACATCGGCTACGCCGATGTTTTAAATACCCTTGCAGTTTTTAAAAAGCGCTATCATTGATAACAAAAAAGTTTTTCTCATTAGAACTAGTTTTTAGACCGATCGTTCCTATGGCAGCTATATGCTATAGTCATCCAATTTTGATCAATTTTTCTAGAGTTGTGTGGAAGCATAAAACTAATATATAACTCCATTAGTGACGCTACGATAGAAAACAAAAAAGGTTTTCTCACTAAAACTAGTTTTTGGACCGACCGTTTATATGGCAGCTATATGCTATAGTTATCCGATTTTGATAAATTTTTTCAGAATTATGTTAAAGCATATAAAACTAATATATACCACGATTGGTGACGCTACGATGGAAAACAAAAAAGTTTTTCTCATTAGAACTAGTTCTTGGACCGATCGTTCCTATGGCAGCTATATGATATAGTCATCCGATCTGGCCGATTCCGACAAATGTGCAGCGTATTTGTATTTAATGACTTTTTGCAAAGTTTGGTCAAGATAGCTTCAAAATTGAGGGAGGAGATAGCAAAGAAACAGACGGACAGACGGACAAACGGGCAGACGGAAATGAACTCAGCTCGTCATGCTGATCAAGAATATATATAATTTTTGTGGACGGAAATGCTTCCTTGTATGCGTTACAAACATCGTGACAATTTTAATATACCATCTGCAAGGGTATAACAACCTCTCTTACAATTTTTAAGATTCATTGTTCGAACCTTCTAGACATATATTTTAGTCATCAATTCTTATCGACCTTTCATGCACTGTTTCCAAATGAAATTAACGATAGTTGAATTATAAACAATTCAAATAATTCCGCTGGGCAGCACTGGCCGCAGTCGTGATGGGCAGCACTTACCTAGTATGTGTGACCCCACACTTAAAAGTTATTAGTTATATTCAAACTTTAAGAGCTACTGAGTATATTACAGTAGGGCTTCGCCCACTTTCTTAGTTGATAAATATGCGGGTATGAAAAAAAAAAATTTCAGTTAGCTTTTCTTAGTATTTTGCAAGTATTTCAGCCGTTGAAACTGGGTTTAAATTTTTAGTTTTTAGATAAGAGGTGAAGCCTTAAATGTTTTTGCATTCATTTAGACAAAGTTTTTTATCTTTCCTGGAAAGTTTCTAAAGTTTTATGGAAACGAGTTAAGTTCAGTTTATCCACCCAGCAAGAGCGACAGGCTTTTGGCTTATCCTCGTCGTCATCAACAGCTTAAAAACCTACTATATGCCATACTTAAGTTTTACAGCCTTGTTTTAAAAGTCACACAATAAATTATTAAATGTAAACCATATGTTTCGAAATCCCACATTATTAAATATTAATTGTCTCTTTCTTAAGCCCCGCGCTTACGGAAAATTGTTCATTTTAATTAATCTCCCAGTTTAATCCCCCTTCGCACGTGTCACTGCTTTGCATCAACCTCTCAGTTTCCCATTTACATTTACACAAAAAGAATTTGACGAGTACAGAGCAATAATTGCTTTTAATTGGCATGACAAGTGTTGGATGGCTCGTTTGTTTGTCTATCTATCAGATGGAGAAACAGAATTTGCATAGTTTACTTTGTTGGTTGGAGATTATTTTGCCACACGGCAGGACAAAGGGAGAGAGAGAGATGCAAAGCAAGACTGTTGTAAGGGGCTTAGGTTCTCATCATGCATGAGCAAAACTTTGGCAAGGATTTGAAAAGTGGAAAAAGCAAATTGTTAACGAACAACATGCAGCAGGACGGTAACAAGTTAAAAGGCGAGCTTAATAATAAAGAAATGGAATTTGTGCAATTGATATTAAAATTGTGTACAATGAAAAGGTCTCTAATATCTATAATTGTCTATAATAAGTGGATAGCCCAAAATGAATTAATATATTTTGCATAAGGCAGTTACTAATCAATTCCTACAGTCTAAAAATGTAAATCCCTTACCAATCCCTCCCCGCAGATACCGTATCTTTATGATAATTCACTGTGAAAGTTAGTTGCCAATTTGCTTATGTCCAAGCACAAAAATATAGGCCTAATAAAATATTCTCTAGGCGTTTCAATAAAAAACTGTCCCAAATACAGTTTTCATTTACTAACCGCAAAAAAAAATATAAGAAAGAAAACCCCAAATCCGATTGAATAATTACATAAATCTCAATAGCATTAGCATTTTATTTTCGGTTTGTTCCCCTCACCATACACAATATTTTTTATACAAAATCGAAGCATAAATTTAGTAGCAAGCACGCCCATTGTCCAGATTTGCTCCCTTGGCCTTTATTGGACGTTTAAAGCTTCCTTTTTTTTTAGTTCATTTCCATATTTGATTTATAGCCTCTTGCACTCTTTTTTTTTTGTGACTCTTAATTCTTAACGTTTTCTTTCATTCTTGTTGTTGCAGGTTACGGCCACCGATGGCGATGTAGATAGACCAATAAATATTGTATATTTCCTTACCGGTCAGGGCATTGATCCTGACAATCCAGCGAATAGTAAATTTGATATAAATCGCACAACCGGCGATATTTTTGTACTCAAGGTAAGTAATTTGGTATTTAAGCAACAAAAAGTAACATGAACTGCCAGTTGAACTGGCTATGATGGCCCCCAAAGGTGAGCGTATAAATGGCGTGCATACTCTCCCCTCCATTTCTTTTCTATTTTTGTTTATTTTTTTTTTTTTAAATTGTTGGTCGCTGCGGGGGGTATTCAGTGAGATGATTGCTGAGAGGCAACGGGGGAGAAAGCGTTGGCAGTTTACAATTGAGCCACATTTTATGCACACAATGGCGCAGTTTATACTGTGTGACGAGTGAACAGTTTTAACAACAAAAAAATCATGTTTAAAAATGTGACAGGAGATATGAAGATTAAAGTTTAAAAAAATGGACTTTATTGAACCACTGAAAGGAAAATACTCTGAATGGGAGCTTAAGAAAAGGTGTAGCTGAATAAAAGGCTTTGGGTTACACCCGGTGTCAATTGACTATCGATAACTATGTATTTAACCGACCACACTCGTTAGCAAATTCGCCAGGGATATTATGAAAGGTGTTTTGAGAACGCACTGGCAATATCACTAGCTACTTTATATCAGGGAATGCAGACAAAATTTAGAAAAATTTTCGCAAACTCAAAAAAAAACTTAAAAAAAGGAAAATTACAGCATGAAAGGAATATTTTTTTTTTTTTAAATATTAAAAAAAAATTTTTTTAAAACACGATATAGACCAAAAGTTTTATTCGCAAGATATTACTGGCCGATCTTACTAGGGGCAAGTCACTAAAATAAGCAAAATACAAATTATTTTAATTAAACAAATAAATTTTCAAAGGCAAGAAGAACTATCATAATTTTTCTCAGTTCTTAGCTAGCGACTGCATCACTGGCTGTTCGATACACATGCCGCCAGTCTAGGTGCAACCTACAATGACTTATGCAGAAGCTGCAGGGACGAGGACAAAGTGGAATCCACCTCACACTTCTTCTGATAGTGTCCTGCTCTAAGTCGTCCAAGAAAAAAATTCCTCGTCTTATACTTCCTAACAGATATATTCGAGCTTTCGAATATATTTCCAAAACAAATTTCAGGATTCATAAAGGCATCAGGATGTACTTAGCCACCTAAAAGGTTCCTACCACAAAGGAACTCAGGAATGAAAGGATAAGTCCATAACGGTCCCACAACAAAAGGATTGGACTTAGAGACAAGGAATTTAAGTGCAAGTAATGTAGAACATGGGCCAATATTTTTTTTCCAGCCTGTGGAAGGATTTCTAACCCCTTCCCAGTGAAACTTGGGGACCCTAATTTAACCTTGACATTAGAGATTAAAATCCCATTTCTCGAAATTGATCAAGAACAATTCAAGAACAAGACTGGATATTTTTTCAACCTATGAAAATTTTCCCTCTAGTCAAATCGTTATAAACAATATTATCAAACCTCGCAGTGTCAGTTGTTCGAAATGGTATGAACAACTTCGATCCAAATTTAAAATACTCAAATCAAGTTTGATTTTTCAAACCCGAAATAAGAACAAGACTATATTTTTTTACCAGCCTGTAGAAATTCATAACCCCTTTTCCCTAGTGAAATCGCTGGGGAGAAATTATTGAACTTTTCACAAATTTGTATTAAAACGGAAATTAAATCATAAAATTTCAGAGAATCTGGATTTGAGAACAAGGCTGTTTTTTTTCTAGCCTGTAGAAATGTTAATCCCATTTCCCCAAAAATCGCTATCCTTAAAACATTGCTCCTCAGAGTGTAAATTATGTGGAAAGTAAGAACATACTCGATGCAAATTCAAAATGATCGTACGGCTGTACGAAATCCGTTACCGTTCCGCCTCAATCCCTTAAATATCGAAACTTTCAACTCAATTCGGATTTCGCTGTATTTAAATACGACATTTAAATTGTAGTTTTCAATGTAGGAAATCTTGTCTAGCTCCCATACATAAGCAGTTCCGATTAACCCTTGAAATCAGAATCTCCTAAGTACAAAATAATCTACTTTAAGACGGAACAAATTCTGGAAAAAATTTTTAATTTGTTCTTAAAATCAAAATGAAAATAACAAAATGCATTACGACCATAGAACTGAATTGCATGGAAATTTTTGCAATGTGGACCCACCGACGGGGAACAAATGAGCACACAGACAGCACACACATGTAAAATCGTAAATACACAGACGCACTCAAATGTCAAATCGTAGATCCACATACAAATTTCCCCTTGCAATTCAGTTCTATGGTCGTTACGCATCTTGTTAGCTTAGAATGTATTTCTTTGCCATAAGAAACTTATAAAGCAAGACTGGAAAATAAACAAACAATATTTGTCAAGTATTTAAATATATAACACACACGTTTACAAAATTATTCTATAAATATAAAGTATAAAGTGACCAAAATTCTAAATAGTTCGCTATACTTCTTTGGGGTTCAATTGTACCCCGTTACAAGCAATTAGTACAGACTGGTGGTCAAAAGTACTGGAATACGAGCGGATAAGTAAGCACGTCTGAATTTTTTTCTGTATTTCTTTAAGCAATTTAATTTTTGAATATTAAAATCAGGGACCGCAAAAATTGATTACTCCTATTAGATATCTGGTTTTACAGCCCCAAAGGGCCAGACCGATCTTCTCTCAATGTGCTTTACAATTTTCGCACAAGAGAAAGGGACCTACAGTTTAACGCCGAATCCGAACTGCAAAGTTTGAG
Organism: Lordiphosa mommai; assembly: GCA_018904225.1. Lineage (NCBI taxonomy): Eukaryota > Metazoa > Arthropoda > Insecta > Diptera > Drosophilidae > Lordiphosa > Lordiphosa mommai. The sequence goes on from JAEIFT010000177.1 coordinate 269,062, forward strand.
ATGCTTTTTCATGGCTAGTTACTTTACACAACTGACTCCAAGAGCTGGTGAAGGTGACCACATGTGTTAAAAGTTTCTCTTTTATTAAATCAAAAAACCATAAATAATATAAGTAAAATCAATTAAGAATAATCACACAACAGTTTGAAAAATACAGAATGATTTTAAGCCACAGGACTATTTAAATTCTGAAAGTTTTTTATCCCAATAATTTTTTGAGAAAAAATCAATTTTATGGATTTTATTTTGAGTTTTATTAAATATTAAAAAAATTATTATTATTTTATGGTTTTTTTAATTAAAATTCAAATATAATGCTTATTTTTTAAAACTTATTTCTAACTCAAAAGGATATATATTTTTTCATTTATAATGATTAAAAAAAATAAGGATACGTTTTCAAATTGTATTTATTACTCAAGAAGAAAAAAATATATATATAATATGAAAAATATTTTTCATCTTCCGTTAATGAAAAATCACTTTTTTATTTGTTCTATAAAGTCCCCTATACTTGGATTAGTTGAATGCCTCAAAAACTTTATTAAATTTACTAAATTCCTCAGGAAATGACTTATCACGCGCTACCCTGCCCATCCTCGCGCCCTTGTGCACAGCTTTAAGAAATAACCATTTTCCGTTTAAAACCATTTTCCCCATGCAATTTATTACATCTTTTTCATACAGAGCGATGCGAATTTTTGATAACCTGAAAAGCTTTAAAATGTTTTCAATATTTTACACTTGTCCACTTTTGATTGCAAATTGTCCCTCGGCGACTGGGGTGGAGGATTGTAAAGCTTTCGGCGCGTTTCGATGGCGTATGATTAATTTAAAACTGTGTCAAACCGCCAGCGACATTTAGATGCACGGCAAAAAAAAAAAGAACAACGGCTGTCACCGTTGGAATGTCAACTACATAGACTCCAATTAATTTCAGACAAAGTCCATAAAAACAACGAGTCAAAGTGGCAACCTCCCCTACCAAAAAATGAAAGAGAAGAAAAATACCCCCCACCCTGCAACCCAGGCGCCACTCTCTGCATAAAATGTTCAAATGTTGCTGCTGGCGGGCTTGCTTTATTTGTTTTATTATTGCGAGGGGAAAGAGTGTGGGGGGGGGGGGTGTAGGGGGTGTGGCAGCATGTGGCATTTGTGGTTTTGACGCTCTACAACCAACCACATGCAAATGACATTCGTCGTTCGTTATTGGTGCGTGGTCGCCTCGCATAAAATTGAGTGCAAAATGTTGAAAAGAAAAAGGGATGAAGGGCAGAAAGTTTAGCGAACTCCACGGTATACAGCGGTATTTAGTTTGTAATTGCAATTGGTTTGCGTGTCACGTGGCAGGAAAATGAATTTTAGAGATTTTTTGAGTGATACCCTTTAAAGTTTAAACTAAGCCCAGGAAATGACTTATCTGTGTGTTTTGTGTATAACCTCATTTCTAGCAGCTAGTAAAAGTGTCAGCTGTATCTTATTCCAAATCTCTGCAAAGTTACTAGATTGAGCTGTTGTAAGCTCTTGGCCTAATTTTTCACTTTTGTTTTAACTAAAAAAGTTTTTCCTTATTTTTCCTTACTTTTCATTTCTATATTTTGTGCATGCAAATGAATCTTGTTGAGTTGTATTTGGACACCTGAGAGTGAGTTTATTGCTAAACTTTTCGTATTACACAACAACAAACCCAGTTTATCTGCTGTTTGTCACTCTGGAAAAAACATTTTGTAATTGAAACAAAAACCAAAAAAGCCAACAACAAATATGCATTCCTCTTTGGTCGAGTAAGCAATATTTAAAAGGACAGGCCAACCGAATTGGACAGAGCACATTTCAATTGAAGTGATGGCTTTTTGTTTTGTCATGCATGGATAACTGATTTAATGATAATTCTAATACCAGTAACCTGTCAGTTGGCTCAGTTACAGTTTGGTCTGGCAGGCCTGAAATAATTTGCAAACACAACAAACAAACAAACAAACAGCTGTCAAATTAAACGCCCTCCTATTCCTTTCAGCCCCTGGACCGTGATCAACCCAATGGACGGCCACAATGGCGTTTCACCGTATTCGCCCAGGATGAGGGCGGTGAGGGTCTGGTTGGTTATGCGGACATTCAAGTTAATCTCAAGGACATCAATGACAATGCGCCCCAGTTTCCCCAGGGCATCTACTTTGGCAATGTCACCGAGAATGGCACCGCCGGCAGTCCGGTGATGACAATGTCTGCCATTGACTATGACGATCCCAACGAGAGCACCAATGCGAAACTAATCTATTCGATTGAGAAGAATGTTATCGAGGAGGAGACGGGTGCACCCATCTTTGAAATTGAGCCCGAAACGGGTGTCATCAAGACGGCAGTTTGTTGCTTGGATAGAGAGCGTACACCAGACTATTCCATACAGGTGGTGGCCATGGATGGCGGTGGATTAAAGGGTAAGTCAAACACTGAGGAAAAAGGGGAAAAGAGTTGACAAAAAATTAAGTAAAGAAATTAAATACATATGCTAATTCATTTTTGGATGGTTGAAAAAATGTTCAATATTTCAGTAACTTTGGTATGACAATTATTTTATAAGTCCAGCTAAATTACAGAAAATTTTGAAGAGCCAGAAAATCTTCTTCCTGATTAATTCACCATTTACATTGTGCCCATTCGAAGCTTTAAAGTACTGTTGCGCTTAACAGCACCAAATAAATATGATAAATATGAAAAAAATTTAATATTTCAAGAATTTTGGTATGCCAATTATTACACAAAATTTAGTATTTCTATGTGTGAGGTATCACATAATAAATTGCAAAAAAAAAAGTCTAGCTTAGTTACGGAAAATTTTGAAGAGCTAGAAAATCCAAAAAAATATGATTGCATTTAATTATGTGAAATTATTATTTATTATTAGATGCCTCATTTCGAACTTTCTTCAAACTAAAAACTGTCACGCGTTAAGCCCTATACGGAACTGCGAAGTAACCAAAAGATTCATAAAAAAATTTTCGAAAAAAGAAGCAGAAGTAATGATTCCTTCGCCCTTTACATTGTGCCCATACGGAGCTAAAAAGTACTGTTGCGCTTAACAGCACCAAATAAATATGCTAAATATAAAAAAAATTGCAATATTCCAAGAATTTCGTTATGGCAATTATTTCTAAAAATTTTGAATTTTTTAGTATGAGGTATCACATAATAAATTGCAAAAAAAAAGTGAGTCTAGCTTAATTACAGAAAATGTCGAAGAGCCAAAAAAAAACCCAAAAAAAAAAATGTTTGCATTAAATTCAATGAAATTGTTTTTTGTTATTTGATACCTCAATTCAAACTTTATTCTTTACGGAACTGCTAAATAGCGAGAAGTTTCATTCGAAATTTGTAAAAAGAAGAAGCAGCAGAAGTAATGATTCCTTCACCCCTTACTTTGTGCCCATACGGAGCTGAAAAGTATTGTTGCGCTTAACAGCACACTTATGAAACCTATGTTAATAGCTGGTGGACATTCTTTTACTGCAAGCAGCTGAAACAATGTTACTTCACACTTTAGTGTCTTGAAACCATCAGCTAACAGCTGAAATTAAATTTAAGACGAGAAGGTAAATCTAACTTCGTTTTTGTGGAAGTTTAAATACTGTCTTAAATGATTTTTTGAACCAAGGGTTTGCATTTTTTGAAAAAAATGGCAAAAATGTACATATATGACTACACTGCTTTAAATGCACAAAAGAATTTAAATAGTCGTAACAAAGTATGGTTATGCAAAATAAATGGTGGACATTCCAATTGCTTGCTTTTCATAGCCACTGTTTAAACGTTGTTCTTGGTCAGCTTGACAAGAAGTTGCTCATCTTTAACAAAACAACAGAAACAACATAGCTAATCGAGTAGTGTGACCAGTTCGCCGTTAATTGAAAAATACCACAAAATTTAAATTTCTTAAAAAATCTGGCCACTCTAGTCTAACGTTCCACCTTGACGTAATATTTGCAGAAGTAAGCAAAATTATTAATAGGGATTACCAGGGATTAATCCCGAAATATATATCGGTTACGGTATGTACCGAAATGAGAATTTCGGTTAAGGGTTCTATTTCGGTTTTTGGTTCCGAAACAATTTCGCTAAACGCTTCGGTCCACGCTTCCAGAGGTATCCCTACACTCAGAAAAAAATCAATCTACAATTAAGGAATTCCTTATTCCTATATCACCCAGACAAAATCGCCTTAGGGCCATTTCTCATAAAGCTGATAAATATTTCTTAATAATGGTTCGAAATAATCCGCTCTATAATTTGCCGTATCTCCGTTAAAAATGGAGATCCTTAGCGATTTGATTAGATTTGAACCCATACTATAAAACCACGGTCCAATATAGCTCATAATATGCTTAAAGGGATATATCAGCTCTTAATGAACAGATTGAAACATAACATCTGCCTAAGCTTTTCCTTACATTCCTTACTAAGAATTTTTCGAAATATTAAAACTGAATTCTTTTTGTTTAAAATCCAGAAACATTTTTCTAACATTTCTATAATTGAGCGAGGATTTTTTTAAGACCTAGAAATCCTTTACATTTAATTAGAGGGTTTATATTTACCAAAGTAAAGTTTTTCTACTTTTTCAGATTTTTTTTCTATATCTAATATATCTTTAAAAGATAGTTTAATTCTGGTTATTCTTTAAGAGCGAGTTTAAAAAATGTAAGACTCTTTTATGAGTGCCATTTTACCAGTTGAAATATATATTTAAAATAATCATACCGGTATTAGCGTTTCGGATGGTTCCAGTTTTTTCGGTTCCTATCATAACGGTTTTCGGTTCTCAGTTTTTTAAGTTCTGGTTTCGATACCGGTACCTAGCTTTATAGGGTTTATTTTGGTTAACGGTTCCGGTTACGGTATTATTCCCTGTCACTTGTCGAATGATCCAATTTCGAGATTTCCCCGGTTTAAAACGAACCAAAAAATATATACTTAAAAAAAATATATACGTATAAAAATAAATTTAACCTTAAATTTCTCCTCAAATTTTTCTCTCCCTGTATTCTTCTGTAATTGACACAATTTGTTAACTGCATATTTCAGGCACCGGCACAGCCTCCATACGGGTCAAGGATCTAAATGATATGCCACCTCAATTTACCAAAGATGAGTGGTTCACCGAAGTGGATGAAACGAATGGCACTTACATACCCGAAACGCCCATACTGACTGTCACCGTTCAGGATGAGGATGAAACAAATACATTTCAATATAAAGTCGTACCGAATAGTGGTTTTGGTGCCGATAAATTTGCCATGGTGCGAAATGCCGATGGCACTGGCTCTCTAAAGATAATACAGCCCTTGGATTATGAAGATCCCTTGCAGAGTAGTGGTTTTCGTTTTCGCATACAAGTCAATGATAAGGGCGACGATGGTAGCTCGGCCAGTGATAAATATCATGTGGCCTATTCCTGGGTGGTGGTCAAGCTAAGGGATATCAATGATAATGTGCCACGTTTTGAGAAAGATCACATTGAGGTGTCCATCTATGAGGATACCAAAGTGGGCACCATACTGGAGCAATTTCGTGCGTCTGATGCCGATCAAGCTGGCCACTCAAAGGTTATCTATAAAATAGTGCGCTCTACAAATCGTCGACGACAATTCGCCATTAGCGACAAGGGAGCTGTCAGCATTCAAAGGCCTTTGGATCGAGAGACACTGGATAGACATCATGTTCAAGTGCTGGCCATAGATGATGGTAGTCCGGCACGCACAGCCACTGCTACGCTGACTGTTATAGTGAAGGATGTCAATGATAATGCCCCCACATTGGCTCAGGAATATAGACCCACTTTGCCGGAGAATGTGTCTGGGAGAAAGATTGTCGAAGTGGCCGCTAAAGATTTGGATGATCGACAACGTGGTAATGGTGGACCTTTTACATTTCGTTTGGATCCGCTGGCCAGCGATGAAATACGAGCGGGTTTCAAAGTGGAATATGATCGAAGTAAGTTGATAAATAAAATGATGTAATGACAATATTTTGTTTTAAAAATCCTCTAAGCAAAGGCTTTAGATAATTTGAGTCGTCAGATCCGTTGAAAGTAGAAATGGGCGCGGTTCAAGTATTCCCGAACTTGAATAGATCCGAATCCTAAAAAATAAATTTCTGATATTTTATTTTTTGCCAATTCTTAACTATAAATTCAAGTCATGACGTCCCGCAGTTTTTAAAAATATTATGACATGCCTGAGGTGGCATTTCATTCAGTATTTATTTCACCAAGTATTTACGAGAGTCATTACATACAATATCCAATATCTTCCAAATTTACTTCTCAGTTGGTCCGGTCTACTGTACACATTCCATCTTTTATTGACTTCGCGACTGAGTTCTTGCTGCCTTTCAATTGAGGTTTCTTTAGTTAGAGTCTGACTCTCGTTTTTCTGTCCGAAATGTAAATTTGCAATCATAACTCGGCAAACTTGGCAACTAATCTACTGCATTTTGCAAAAGCCAACCAAAGACCAAAAATCCAACGAAACTTGCAACTTTACAAACCCGGCAACCACTTCACTTCGTGGCACTTCATCTATTCAACGCAATTGCCGCACAATCAAAATCAAACGCTAAACCAAAGTGTGTTTGCATAGCAATGGTGATTGAATTATGCTTCCAGACAATCAGCATCATCAGCATTGTTTGTGCCACAGAGCAGTTAGTTATCCAAAAAGCAGAAAAATAGTAGCAAAGTGGGGCAGAAAGTAGATGGCCAGCCCCGGGGCCGGTTTAGAACAATAGTTGGAGCATTGTTTGTATCCATTTTGTCGTTGAAGTTATTTGAAAGGAACATTCTAGGTGTCACATGAATGCCATCTACCGACATTGACAGCGTTTATTTCTCTTTTTTCTCTCTCACTTTGTCTGTTTGAATTTCAGGGCACATTTTTTGTGTCCCTTTTCAGGATTCTCATTGATTTGTTTTCCCTTTTTTTTTCTTGCGCTGGCACGTGCTTGGGTTTCGAGTATCGGGGCAAAGAATAAATAATTGATTTAGAAAAGCCGATTAAATTCCACCATAAACAAATGTGTGTGTGTGATCTAAATAAATGAAAAATTTAATACGATATCCAGAGAACTTTTATTAATTTGCATAATTACTGAATTGGGACGCGTAATTAGTAATAAAACATTCAGCAAACATCTATATAAACATATCTCATTATTATAAATTATAGAGAGATGAATTTTTAATCAAGCTAATGCAATTTATTACGCACAACATTTTATTCTTTTTCCTGCCCCGAGACCTACATATGTTGCAGAGTATTTCAGTTAGCTTTCACAATTTTGCAGTGGATGATTAATTATGCGAAAGTTTTGCATACTAAACAAGGCAAATGGGCGAACAAAATGTGGTAATGCATAAAATTTCGATTACAATAAAAGCACATCAATGAATTTGCTTAAAAATGAGTACAAAGTAAACAATTTTGAACTGGGGAAAAAATTTAAAAGTATTTAATATGTGATTGTTTGATTTTGCCTTGTTGCAGCCGTTCCGTAGGAGAAAGTAGTGGGTAAATGTTGCTGCATAAATAAAATAAAAGAACTGCATTCTTATGATTAACCCAAGTTCGGTAAAATTAATTACGCGCCTTCTTATTATTTTTTGATTTTCCGTCTTAAAAAAATTGGTCGCTCATATAAATTTATTTGGCATTTTTTTTTAATTCAAAAAAATATGAAACAAAGAAATGAGAATATCCAAATCCAAAGCTTACTTAGCGGGATTAGTTCAGTAATTATGTTTTGCGGTTTAAGATTGTGGCCCACAAACAATTCGCCTGAAGCGTTTTGTCAACAAACTGGAAAAAAGATACTCAATTTAATAGGAAAGGAAAATTTTTATATTTTTCTATAAAAAAATTAAAAGTATTACGTACAGATGGTTTCAACATTTACTAGAGAGATTAATGGAAGGATTCGTAAAATTTATCTAAATCAAATTACTTGGAAAACTTTTTAATAGTGTGGGGTAAATTTTGAATGAGTTGCTGCTTGGAGCTGGAATTTTTATCCCCCAGTACGAACAGACACGAGTTCTTTAAAATAACGTTAATAAATCTGTTGGCAATTATATTTTTATCATTATATTTTACACAATTATTAAAGTACAGTAACAATCAATAGTCCTTAGCACGTTAGTTTAAGATGATCATGTCGTTCGCTTCACTCGAGTCATAACCGTTTATGTTGGTTTGAGCTTTCTGCTTACTTTGCAATTGGGTAAAGCGGAGTCAGAATAAACGAGTGCCAAATATATATTTTGCTTAAAAGAAAAAAAGATCCATTATGATCCATTTGGAATAGATATAATAAGCTCTTTTAATTATTTTTAAGCTCCATTCGACGAAAAATTAAAATCAAATTAATATATAGGGTACTCACTAGTTCTGTCTTAATACTTAATTCACAAATTTTCAACTTCAAAAGTTTTGGACTCAAGAACAAAAATACTTGAAAAAAAAAGTAAAATCAATTTCTACTGGTAGAAATGGCAAAACTAAATTTCACGTAGGATAAGAAGCGAATAAAACTGGAGCTAGAGGCCAGAATGGTCTAACTTCGATTCTTTAATTTTTCGATTTTTTTTAAACTTTCAGGTAAAACCAATTTTATTTTTCTTTTGTTTATACCCAAAAATTGTTTCAGTGTAGGTCGCCACTTTTTTCCATTTTCAAAAAAGTTGATTAATTATCTGTCAATGGCTATTTATTTCACGTCTCTAGCTGCTCTGGTGCCCGAGCTATAGCAAATTAAAAAAATGCTTGTCAAAAACGTATTTTTAGCGATATTTCTTGGACATTGCATAAAAGTAACTCAAACTGAGGCCCACAAATTTTTTTTTTAACAACATTTTTATTGAATTAAAAAGGAAATTTCAATTTCGTCGGTAGGCCGCCCCCCTTCCCTTATACGTCGTAACCCTTTAAATATGGTAAGTTTTATTTAAGAAAGTTCGGAAATCCAGATATGGGATCAGGCGTGATTCTATATTAACCTTAAACCACTGAACCGTACCAAAACCGTGGTACGGATTGCTACAAAAACCATGTTATGAACCGAACCAGTGGTTTAAAAACTCAGTGAACCTCAGAGCCGAACCACTTCTTATTTCCGAACGGTTTACATCCCAGCTAAAAATGTAATGTTATGTTGGTTATATCGGAGTAAAATTTTTCACTCTGTGGAGGTAGCTGGCACTTAACTTTTTTGTTTTTTGATTATTCACAAATTTCAGCTGGGCGAGAAAACAAAGACTTTTGTATCCGGCTCGAATGACCTTTGAGAAGCTGGGTTTAGGGGGTGCCCCTTTTAGCTTTTTTAAAGATTTTTTTATGAACAATGTATAGCTAGCTAGGCTGCTGAATTTAGTCCCATCTAAAAGACTAGAATTATATATTTCTAAATAAATTAATTTCTTCTTCTTTTCCAGGGGGTGACAGTGGCAATGGCGTGGCGATTATCTCATCCCTTCGTCCCTTTGATCGTGAGGTGCAAAAAACCTATGCCATACCCATCGAAATTAAGGATAATGGTGCCCCGGCCATGACTGGCACCAGTACCCTAACCATAACAATTGGCGATGTCAATGACAACAAAATGCAGCCAGGCACCAAATCGGTACTCGTCTACAACTATCAAGGACAGTCCCAGGATACGCCCATAGGCCGAGTCTATGTCAATGATCCAGACGATTGGGATGTGCCGGATAAAAAATACTATTGGGAGGCGCAGGAGCATCAACGTTTTAAATTGGATACGGATACGGGTATCTTAACCATGCGAGCGGGTACACGCAGAGGACGTTATCAATTGCGATTCAAGGTATATGATCGTGAGCATGGTCAAGAGGATATACCAGCGAATTTAAGTGTCACTGTAAGGGATATAACCGCTGAGGCGGTGCAGCAGGCGGGTTCCATGCGATTGGCTCATATGACGGATGAGGATTTCGTGCGCACTTGGAATAATGTTAAGCAGCAAGTGGAGCCTTCCAAGTTGGAGAGATTTAGAAATAAACTGGCCGAATTGCTGTACACAGATCGCGAGAATGTGGATGTGTTCAGTGTGCAGTTGAATAAGGAGTTTCCCTATGCACTGACCGATGTACACTTTGCCGCTCGCTCGGCTAATCAACAGCCCTACTTCAAGGCGGTGCGTTTGAATGGTGTGGTACAAATGCATCGTGAGGAAATAGAACAGGAAGTGGGCCTCAATATAACCATGGTCAATATCAATGAGTGTCTGCAGGAGGGTAAGGGCAAATGTGGTTTGGGTTCCTGTTCGAATCGCGTGGAATTGGGCAAGAAGCCGTATACGGTGAGTGTGAATCGTACGGCTCTGGTGGGCGTTAGACTTGATATAAGTGCACAGTGTACTTGTCGTGCCCGGAATTTCACCAATCAAGAGCACAATTGTCGCACACATCATTGTTATAATGGAGGACGCTGTGTGGAGACACGAAATGGACCCAAATGTGTGGCCTGTCCGGTGGGTTACAATGGACCACGTTGTCAGCAATCGACCAGAAGTTTTCGTGGCAATGGTTGGGCCTGGTATCCGCCGCTACAGCTCTGCTCGGAATCACATCTAAGTCTGGAGTTTATCACGCGCCAAGCTGATGGTTTGATCTTGTACAATGGACCCATAGTACCACCCAAATTGGGTGAATCTTTGATCAGTGATTTTATAGCCATTGAATTGGAACAGGGTTATCCCCGACTGCTCATAGATTTTGGCTCTGGCACTTTGGAATTGAGAGTAAAGACCAAGAAAACTTTAGACGATGGTGTCTGGCATCGTTTGGATATCTTTTGGGATGCAGAAAATGTACGCATGGTGGTGGACTTTTGTCGCACTGCCTTGATCTCGGAAATGGAGGATGGCACGGCTCCAGAATTTGATGATAATGCCTGTCAAGCACGCGGACAAATACCACCCTTTGCCGAATCTCTCAATCTGAATCAACCCCTACAGCTGGGTGGTCTCTATCGTCAGCATTTCGATCAAACTCTGTACAATTGGCAATATGCCTTCAGTTCCAAAGGTTTCGATGGCTGCATACGTAATGTGGTGCATAATTCCGATCATTATGATTTGGCCTTTCCCGCCTTGTCTCGAAATAGTTATCCCTCTTGCCCCCAAACCGATGAGGTATGCCTAAAGACCGAACATACGGCACGCTGTTGGGAGCATGGCAATTGTGTGGCCAGTTTGGTTCAGGCCAAATGTCATTGTCAACCCGGTTGGATGGGTCCGGGCTGTAATGTGCCCACCATACCCACCACCTTCAAGGCACAAAGTTATGTCAAATTTGCTCTGAGCTTTGAACCGGATCGTTTTAGTACTCAACTGCAGCTGCGTTTTCGCACCCGAGAACAGGGCGGCGAACTGTTTCGTGTCAGCGATCAACATCAAAGGGAATATGCCATCTTGGAGCTACATCGTGGACATTTACAATTTCGTTACAATCTCAATTCGTTGAGAAATGAAGAGCAATTGCTTGCCCTGACGGCCATCTCAGTGAATGACGGACAATGGCATGTGATACGCATCAGTCGGTATGGTTCAACGGCCATTATGGAGCTAGATGGTGGCGAATCACGTCGCTACAATGAGTCATTCCATTATCTGGGACATCAGTGGCTGAGCATTGATAAGCAGGAGGGTGTCTATGCCGGTGGCAAGGCGGAATATACGGGCGTGAAAACGTTTGAGGTGCAATCGGATTTTCAAAGAAGCTGCCTGGATGATATCAGGTAAGGAGACACTACACTGGGCTGCAGGTTACACTTTATTTTTATTTCTTAAAAATGTTAGGCTGAGTTCACATTGATGACAATTTAGAAGGCCTTTTTGTTGTATTGATTAGAATGTGAAATGACAAGCTATTCACACTGAAAACAAGACAACTAGATTCTCATGTCACATGCGTAGAACAGTGTAAACCCAGCCTAAGGGCCGTTTTCTCATCTTCATGCTTTTTTAAAAAAGGTACTTTTTGAGAAAATTTATGTTGCCTACTTTTGGGCCGCGTTTTAAATCGCATCCGGATCGTAGTAGATACAATCATAGACATTTAAAAGCAGCCTAAAAGTAGGCAAATCAATTTTATCAACAAAGCACCTCGATTTGATAAAGAGGAACATGAGAAAATGGCCCTAAGAGTAGGTGGTACGAAAAGTCACGCCTTTTGATAGAGTGAAATAAATACAGACGAATCATGAGAAAGCTACAACAACAATGCTTTCATCTTTTGCACCTGTGGTGTCTGACGGATGACACTGGACTCCGCACATGCGATAGGGAGTGCAAATAATGTTCGACATTAAGTATGTACATTCTGCTGGACCTTGCTTGCATGCAAATGTTAAGGTCATATTTTCAGTCTCCTATAAACGTTTTATAATACCCTTGCAGAGAATATATATACATTTTCACGATGTTTGTAACGATTTCAAGGAAGCATCTCCGACCCCAAACATTTTTGTGTCTTTTTACATATAAGGACGAATATTGTAGATTCAATTCGAAATTAAAACGTTTATATAAAAATTACTCATACGCAGTGTTGACTTTTTTAATATATTTACTTCAAGTAGATAACGTTGATTTGATTTCAAGCTCGACATTAATTTTTAATTAATTTCCCATTTAGCACTGATTCGATTCAGTGGCTCATGGAGGTTTAAAACAGTGGTCGGCTAGCTTTAGCTTTTGTATGCGTGCTTCGCTTACACACTTAATTTGGCCGAGCGGAACACTGGTTAAAAAACATCCATTCGGCTTATATAACAGTGGAATCGATAGCATTCACAATTAGGTTTTATTTATGATTTTATGTGTTTTGCTAGGGACCTGCTCCCCCTGTTTAAGAGCTTTACTTTCAACCTAAGTTCTTAAAACGGGCAGAATAGCTTACTTCGCTTCTTATCTTTTAAATAGATCAGAAATAAACTTTAGAATTGTTGAGATTTCTACCATTTTGACGTTTTAAGATTCTCCTTCTTAGTTGGAATTTTGTAGGGTCATAGTCATAAAAATATGAGGGTCAAATATTTTGCTTTTATGTGTATATTAAACTTAAAAAAAAAACATATAAAATAATGAGATTGAACTGGCGTAAGTAGGTACAAAAATTTCATTGTGATCACTCATACGCATTGTTGGCTTTTTTATATTTTTATTTTATTTAATCAAAATTATTTTTATATCTCAGCCTTTAATCATATTCTTCTCTTTCTGGTGTATACTAAACTCAAAAGAAATAAAAAGGTCAAGAAAATATTTGTTAACTTACTCATACGCAGTGTTGCTTTTCTAAATATATTTATTTGATTAAGGGCCGATTTCTCGACTTCTAAATAGTTGCTGTGTGGCAAAAAACCTTAAAATTACTCTGATATTTGTCAGTTTACGTGTTAGTTGTTTTGATGTTCACTTCGATTTACAATATCGACTAAACAAGCCTAACATTAAAAACATTCCCATGTTTTCAGTTAGTTTTACTACTGCTGCATTTCAAATTAAAAATTTGAACAACGACCACGAATTTAAAATTTGAATTTGATTTTGTTGTAAAAATTATGATCTACTGAAACATACGAGTTGACCTTTTGCGAACATTTATTGTTCTGTTTCCAGAAATTTTTTTTTTTTTTTACGACAAAAATAAACTAGCAAGTTTTAGGCGGCTCGAGGTTATATAAGTTGTGCTTCTACAAATCTATAGAAACAGTATACACTTATTAACCAAAAAAAAAACTTTGGGAACGCTGAGATCTACTTTATTTTATTTATCCGATTTGAGGTCCGCTCTAATGTACATACAATACAAATAAATCTTTGTCCGATTTTTATACATTGCCCAATAAACTACTGGATGATCTTGATCAAATTTGTATCACTCCGGATAAGTTAATGTCTATGTATGTTTTCTTTTATATATGTCATGTCTCTATTGTTATTGTTAATTTTTTTCCAACTGTATCTGGATTTGAAAAGTATGAAGATAAGAAAACGGCCATTAGAGTATTTTTTACTGAACGGATTTTAAAATTATAATGGGACCATTTGTCAGATAATTTCGATATGAGTTATGTATAATAGTAAACGTGGATGGTGCCACGCCTATTTTGGTAAAGCCATAGTGAACGTTCATAAAAACTGTATTGCCTTCGTCTCTTTATATACAGATAGAGACAAATAAGGCACATAACTTTCCCATAATTTAAGATTAGCATTTTGTTTCTTTACATTTTGCATTTAAAATCAAACTTTTCATAAGCTGACTAGTGTAACTGAAACTTCAACCAATCCCTTTGTCTTTATTTGCAGATTGGATGGCAAGCATTTACCCCTGCCGCCGGCTATGAATGGCACTCAATGGGGACAGGCAACAATGGCCAGGAATTTGGAACGCAACTGTCCATCGAATCGGCCCTGCTCCAATGTCATCTGTCCGGATCCCTTTGACTGCGTTGATTTGTGGAATGAATACGAGTGCACGTAAGTTTCAATGAATCCCATTCAGGATAGGTAAATTTCTTCTACTTTGGAATCATATTTTGCAATCAAAAAAGCCATGCAAACACAATTGACTGCAAATGCAAAACAAACACATCATATTATCAATTGATATCGAAGCACATCTCTCTGTATATATATATTTTGTCTGGCACATGGCCTTTGATCCAAGAGCTCATGTCATTTGCAACACCTCCACACACACATTTTCCACATCATTAGTTTTGCCAAGTGACTCCATTTGAGCCACAGACAGCGACAGGCACCCAATCTGGCCTGGCATTCACGTACCGTAGCAACTGCATCATGTCTGTCGGAGACTCTGTTTTACCCCCCACGGTGAGCTTCTCGCTCCATTTGCTAGCGCCCATTATAAGGTGGCACAAGATGTCTACCCACGCCTGGCATTTTGTAACACATGTTTCTGCTGCTGAGGGCGTTTTTTAAATAAATTTAAATAGTGGCACAAGGATTCCGAGAACTGCCACCAGCTTCAGCTCTAGGTGTGGACGTGTCATAAATTATGCTTACTTTAGCCTCAATTTGAATTTTATTATGAGAAGAAGCAGAAGTAGAAGCAGCGGCAGATAAAATGCTTCTGGAATTTGTGTCAGTTGGTTGGAGAAAATGTTGGACTCAATAAGAATATGAATTGACCCAAATAAACGCGTAAGATGCCTGAAGAAAATCGTTTTAAAGCAGAGAAGCAAATCGCTGGGATATCACAACTGGTTGGGTGCAGTGAACAGTGGGGCAGATATGTAGGATTTTAGACAAAAAATGGGAAAAAAACGCTCAAGTTCTGAAATTTAGCTTTGGCTTTACTTTTCACAATCGCTCGCTGCGACTCGTGCGCAATGAGCGACAAGCTAAAGGAGCTTTTGCATACAATGAGCTCGTGGATTTAACTTACTCGCTCTTGCAAAAATTTTTGTTTTATTTTTAAATGGGTTTAAGCTTTTGATCGATAATCAGTTTCGTATCGCATTTAGGGAAAGGCTGAGCAATCAGGCTTGTGTACGCTCGTTGCAGATCTCTGGTCCATACCTTCCAGTGTTTTAGCTGGGCTTTATGAGCTATATGAACAATTAAGCGTAGCTTTGGCTTTACTTTTCACAATCGCTCGCTGCGACTCGTGCACAAAGAGCGACAAGCTAAAGGAGCTTTTACATAAAATGAGCTCGTGGATTTAACCTGCTCGCTCTTACACAATTTTTTTTTTGTTATTTAAGCTTTGTGTGTGCGCTTGAAATGGGTTAAAACTTTTGATCGAAAATCTGGTTCGTATAGCATTAGCATCAGCGAGCAGGTTCGTGTACGCTCGTTGCAAACGCTCTGGTTCACACCATTCAGTGTTTTAGCTGGGCACAGTCAATGATACAATTAGGACAAACACGAACTTCAAATAGTTATAGATAAAGGTTTTAAGTCCCAACATAAAGGAAACAAAATTTTTTCACCTTAAAACAAGTCGAGGATATTAACTGAAACAAAACCTTTTTCATACAGTTATGGGTTCGGTTTTTTTTTCACGGTTCCTTTAGGTTGATTATCCGTTTGTTTCCCCATTTAAGAGTCTTAAGTATTGAAGAAACTGCATTTTAAATTGTTACCACTATAACGTCCCTCCCATCACACTTCGCACCCCTAATGTGCGCACCCCTAACGCAAAAACAAACACAATTTGGTGGGTGCCTGCCACCTCCTCGTCGACCTCTTTCACACAGTTGACCAAAACTTTTTGTGGAAATAAAAAGTTTATGCTTTTAAAAAGTTATGTTTAACTCTCCCCCTCTTCTACCCTCTTTACACTCATTACAGTTGCAGCGAGGGACGCATTATGTCCACGGATACCAAAGGATGTGTCGATCGCAATGAATGTTTGGATATGCCCTGCCTGAATGGAGCCACATGTATCAATCTGGAGCCACGTTTACGTTATCGTTGCATTTGTCCCGAAGGATACTGGGGCGAAAACTGTGAACTAGTCCAGGAGGGACAGCGACTGAAGCTTAGCATGGGTGCTCTGGGTGCCATATTCGTTTGCCTGATTATCATATTGAGTAAGTACGAATAAAAGTGTGAGCGGCTTAAGCCAACTGTTCCTTGCCAACTTTTTCCTTCCTTGGCTCTCACGACCTTCCCGACCACCACGCTTGCTCTGTTTTTACATGTAAATGCAATTTACAGTAGGTTGGACGCGCACATTGCACATCGTCCTCCACAAATCCCTCGAAAAACGGAAACTGAAGTCCACCAAAAAACAAAACAAAAAAAAAAAAATGCTGCGTTGACAGCTGTTTGGACAGCAGTTGGACTGTGTGGGTGTTTGGATGTATGTACAACTGAGGGCAAGCCCCATAAATTTTCGACAACATAGAGTGGCAACACTTCCTGTTTGTTTGTTTTTTTATTTTTGTTGTCTTTTTACACCCAGACACAGGCAATTTGTTGTATTAGCGTAAATGTAAATGCAGCGAGCTAATTAAACTGAACACAGTCAGAAAGTTTCATGTGTTTATTTCCCCTTTTAATGGTGCATGTTAAGCTATAAATGAGAACGTATGCTTCCATACTCTGCGGAAGAGAAAGCAAAATCTAAACTTGCACGCCTTCATTTTGTCAAGAGCGCAAATGACAGAGTAAAACAATCACAGACGAATTATGAGGAAGCTACAACAACAAACAGCTAAATGAATGCAATAGAAATAAGTTTTGTTAAATTCTTATTTGCTTTTACCAATAAAGGCATCAGATAACAAAGTGCAAAAATCATACACAGAGTCTTGCTTGTTTGCCAGATGGCTTTGGTGGGAGTTGCAGACTGTTTCGAGTTAACCATATCTCTCATATGATTTCTTTTTGCCATTAATATCTTAAAAACCGGCTTGGGAATTGTAGTCTCCCGCAAAATGAAAAACACAAAATGACAAAACCCTCTATTGACACCGAATTGCTGTCAAGAGTACGAAAATACATAATTACATTATGTCCTTTTCAATTCAGTAATATCTGATCATAGACCGATCATATTACACTCATAAAAAAATCCTGAATTTTGTACCTGAATCAAGTACGAACGGTTCTTATAGTACGGTTAGTACAAAAAAACTTGATTGATTTTTTTAATCCCGAAGTACTTGATTTTGGAGCGTTTTCGTATATATTGACTACATTTCGAACTATTTAAGGATATTTTTTTTATAGTCATAGTCTTAAGTCAATTCCGATTAACTAACTCAAAAACAAAAATTTTCATACTTAAAATAAGCACAAAGTATTAGAATTATTTACTGTCGATTTTAGACTTTAGAATGCATTTTTCTTAATTTAAGTATACCCAAGAACAAAACAAAATTTGTAAATTTCTCCCGTCGTTTTTCCAAGAGTACGTACCCTTTAATCGTTCTTAAGTTATTTTACACCTTAGTTTTAGATCGGAATAGTCTTAAACTTATCGCGGTTAACTTCAAAAACAACAACGAAAATACAGAGTACACTCAAAAAAAAACCTCTTTTTTAATTTGTTTTTTTTGTGTTATTTATTAATTAAATAAAAAAGTAAAAGAAAAAAATAGTGCATTTCGAGGCTGTTCAAAAAGTTATCGGCCTGCCAATTAAGGTCTCAAAAAAAAGATTCAGAGGTGGTGGCCATGATTCAAGGTCTATTGGAATTGACAACGGTAAATGAGGTTATGATCAGAATTGATGTAATTCTGGCCCGTACCTCAATCACATTTTTAAAAAAAATTTTTGAAAAATTTAAAAAAGAAATTTTTGATTTTAAATGTTTTTTGTAGTTAAGTTATTATTCGTCGATTGCAACATGGCTAGTCAAAATTGGTTCAGTAGAATTGGCGCAATCATGGCTACCAGGTCAAAAAACGTGGATTCGAGAAAAACGCGTTTAAAGTTTCGAGCAACGTAAAATATACTCCCTTTAGCAGGAACATTGCTGTACCAAAATGGCCATATCTTCTAAACTATTTACAATTTTGTAGGATGGTTTAAAGGGGATGAAACAAGACTGTCCAAACTATAATAATAATGCAAAACAAAAATATTGAAAAAATTAATTTTTTATCGATATTATTGAGACTAGACGCTTAAGAACCGTCCGGTCTTGTTTTTGGAACCGAAAAAATATTAGTGCTGACCACCACATTCAAGGGCGTAGCCAGCTTTCCATAAAGGTGGGGGCAAAAATTGCATAAATATATTTCTCAAATTTATTACGTATACGTAATATACATTCAGTGTACACATTTTGGCACATTGCTTGCGATCCAAGTTTTTTTATTAAAAAACGCTTGGAGATTCCTTTCAAATCAGGGAAAAACATTTTGCTTAGCATTCTTAAGCAGCGAAAAAATGGTTGCCTAAATTGCCATTCTTATGTTTCGCAAAAGGGAAGTCGTTTTCGAAATCAATAAACATTTCCACTATGGCAGCTGACCCTTAGTGCCCCTTTTGTACGCCCTTGACCACTTATAAACATAAACACCATTATCTAAATTAAATGCCTTAGTTAGCAAGTTTTCTAATGGTCAAAATTTTTTTTAAGCCCCTGGAATGCGAACCGACACCATCTTGCATGTTTTTATATATAACAGGAGTCTTAGACGGTTCCACCATCGCACCAAGATATCGTACTTAAGCTCAGTGTCAGAGAGAGTTGGTAATTTTTCAAGAACTTTAATTTCAAAGGGTTCGATGGCATTTACATTTAGTTTATATATTTGTTTAATTAAATGTTCTGCTCCGAACACATTTTGAGTACAAATTTTTTCAGTTCCGTTCCAGTTGAGAACGGATGGTATTTTTTTTGAGAATACTTATATCAAGAACGGATAAAATTAGAACGGATTGGGTATAAAAGAAATAAAAAATTTTAAGTTGACTTCTAGAACGCCATTTTTTCCTGAGTGTAATAACTTATTCAAAGGCCAAGAAAGAAACAAATTGTGACAAAATAATTTTTTTGTCGATCTGTGTACTGTTTAAATATGACAAATAATTGCTTCAAAAGTTTTTGTAATATTTTTGAGTAATATTAATAGTCGATTTTTTGAATTAAAGATTGATTTGCATAATTTCACAGATTTTTGGTACGTAGCCCTACAAAGTGAAGAAATTTCGAAGTCATAAAAGTGTGGTTGGGCATATTACCCACCTGAAAATATTTCTGTCGATAGTCATAACACAGCAAGGCATAACAGTCATCGCTACCTTCAAAAAAAATGTAAATTCTGTTCAACAAGCTCTCATGAATTAAGCACGATGCCACCTTGCTTAATTTGATCATTTTGGGGAATTATTTTGGCATTTTGATAACCAAATTTAATAGACCCACTTTCGTTCACTTAAGCCAAATCCCCAAGCAGATTTATTTATGCCATCTGTGCGCATTTTGACCCCCCCCCCCCCACCTTTCTCTCTCTCTTTCTGTTTCTAAATCTAAACGAATTTCCGCCATTTTACAAAACAAAAACGATTTCATGCAATTTCAACTATTTTCGCTGGACAAAAATCTGGCACTTAATGGATTTTCCAAACGAGTGTTAAGTGGCTTTGGCCATTTGGGGATCTTTTTGCCCCCCATTTGGTTGTCCAAATGCAAATGCGTTCTTCCGCATACGCAATGTACGACACCAACAAATCAATTCTCTCTCTCACTTGTCTGGGATTCCAAAAGGATTTTCAATTAGCGCATATACGAGAATATATAGCAAAGGCAATTTATTGTTGAGCATCCTTAAAACTGACGCTGATTTATCCGACTGGTGCAAAGTCGTTTTTATTTTTTCGGGGGATTTCAAATTGCAGCTAAGGCAAAAGCAAAAGCAAACTTTAAGCTAATTAGCCGCTGCTAAGCCAGCTAATTAAACACAGTTGGGAGCACTGAAACTGAGACTGCTGGAAAAAAAAACAAAAGCAACCAAAATGGCCATAAAAACGCTAAACCGCAAAATAGGCTCGCATTTTCTCTGTACTCTGTGTATTCTTCTTATTAAGTGTTAATTTAGCAAAAAAAAAAAACCTGACAGCAAATTGTTTTTGTTGTCTATGCATTAAAGTGGCAGGAACAACAACAACAATAAAAAAAAAACTAAATAATTATTTTACATTATTTACAGTCAACGCTCTTCTTCTTCCAACTCCCATCTCCCTCTTTGTAATCTCAGATTCGCTGAACTGTATTTAAGCATAAAATTTCAACAACAAATAATAAAAAAAAATGGCAATTCTCCCTCTCCTACCCAAGCCAACTGACCTGACCTGGTCACCAAGTTCAGCAAGCAGCAAGCCAAAGAACACAAAAAAACAAAAAAATAGTCGAGCATAGTTAAGTGTAAACAAAGGCTACTAAAGACCCTGGCTTTTGTTCTTGCTTTCAGAAAATTTCGTACTTCTTGTTGTTGCTGGTAATATGTAGGTTAGCAAGGAAACCTTTCTGTGTTTTTTGTGCTTTTTTTTTGCACTGAGTACTCACTTAGGGCAATGTTGATTAAAGGTTGATGAATGAATAGAATGGCCCTGGCCCGTACAACGAAACCCAAATTTTGTGTGAATTTCTTTAAGAGAAATTGAAATGGAATTTTTAAGGCATTTTAAACAAATATGCAAAAAAAAAAAAGGAAGTAATGCCATTTTTAGCTTGATTTTGTTGATTGAAAAATTTCATTGGAAATTGTTTCTATTTTAATTTCATTTGAGATTTTTTTTTTTTTTTATTGTACATTAAGCGGTATTTTGTTTTAACGAATAGAGTCCGCTTCTGGTTGTTTATCAAGTGAAATTAGTTTTACTTAATCTTAATCGTTGTACAATACATTCAAAATTTTGTATCATTTTATGACGCAAATTTATCCCAAATGCTTTGGAATATTCGACTACATAAAATGGTTTTTTATAAACTTAATGGGATGCTCCTCTTAAACAAAATTGGGGCCCGAAAAATATCGCAATCAAGCCTTAATCCCGTCACGTCCCAATCTCGACTCCACATTTTTTATTCAATCCCGTTCAGACCCGCTTCCATCTTTGTTTGTTCGGACCCTGCGAAAAACACGACCCGCGCCCCTCTCTAGTTTTCTGAGATCGATGCGTTCATACAGACTGATGGACATTGCTATATCGGCTGTGACGCCCTAAAAAATATATATAAATACCAATAAATTTCCCTCAGTCTGATAGACAAATTTGCACAATATCATGATACCCTTCATAATCCTACTCACTTTATTAAAAGTCTGTACTAAGATGAGATAAAAATGCATATAAATAAAAAAGCAATGCGAAAAAGATTCAGCATTAAAAGCAGTTCGAACGTGTTTCTATTCTATTGTGCCGAACTAAATTTGTGTCTTATCTGAATATATTCCTTTTACCCTAAATAAGATATAATATAACAAAACTATGGGAACCAGGTCTACGTATTTATTTATATTTGAATGGGAATCACTTCGGTTGGGTTTTGCATTTAGCAGGATCACAAGTTTTGTGTAGTTGGGTTCAGATTCAAGTCCGAGTTCTGGATACTCTTTTTTTCTACTTATTAAAAAAATATTTCCAAAAAGAAGTGGGCAATATTGGCTGAACATTTTAAAAAAATATATTTTATCATATATTTAAGCATTAAAGTCCTCTTTCCATTTGATATACAAATTTATTTCCACACAATACTTCATATGAATAGAATCACTTTCGAAAAGCTCTGAAAGCTGAACGCTTTTGAAAAGTTGTTTTATTTATATGAAGTATAGTGCTGAAATAAATTTTTATGCCATCTGGAATGAGGCCTTTACTAATCAATTATAGGTGCTTTCGATATATGAAGTGAGAAGCCATATTTATGAAACAGAATAAACATACCATCATTACATTACATTCGACTGCAAATATACAACCCTTAAAAATATGCGATTTTACCACACCATTTTTAGGTAATTTTGTCCACTTTCAGGTAGAATATCTCGAAAACTAGGTAACGAATCGTATTTCATTTTGATTCTATTGATTGATTGATTAAGGAATTTTTCGTCAACTTCTTACAGCTAAGTACCTATAAACTAACAAAATAACAGAGAAATATTCATCAAATCTTACATAGCACTATCTGATGATAGAAACAAACAAAGAAAGAGCAAAAAAAAAAAAATATTTATCTGAAAACACAGGTACCAAATATCTAGAATATTGAGAAATCGTCCAAAAAATTTTAAAGATTAGTTTTGATTATCCAGAGAACAACACAGATTACTTCAAAAAATAAAATGAATCTAAAGGAGGTCATCCACAGGTATGGAATTCCTTTAGACCAATCATCATAATAACGCCATTTCTCCTCCGAATTCCTAATAACGTTTTTTGGACAATTTGTCTATCTTAATAATCGTCAGCTGCTGTTTCTTTCGTTATGTCTCCAACTTTTGGCACATTTAGTTCTTAAACAGAGAACCAACGTCTAGTTGTGATTTTGATGCTATTGCCGATCTCTTGGCACTTATACTGGGTTCCCCACGTTCAACGCATGAGACATGATAAATTAGTAAGCGTTCATTTTGTATTGTTCGAATATCAAATGACAACTAATATATTAAACATAGAAACAATCACAATAACTCTAAGGGATGACTAATTGTCATAAACAACCTAAAATATTGACATTTTTTTAGTTTTGCGTCGAAACGTGCCCAGCCTAACGATTATTTTAGATATATCCTTTGTCTTTTAAAAATAGGTATTTCTTAGTTATCAAAAATAACGATTTTTCTTTTTTCTTCTGTACTTAATAAGCCGATTTTTCATCATCAAGTTGATCAAACAAACAAAGACAGCAGCAAAATATTGTTTTATCTGACACATAGCATATCTAGAAGATTAGCCCTAATGATTAAAAATACTGTATGACCTGTGAAACACAGGATTCTCCAAATAAATCGATATTTACCAACTGTCCATTTTTTCACTATAAGAAGAAACACTCCCAAATATTTATGTCCTGGATTATGAGGTAGCAATTTGTCATAAAAAAAAAATACTCCTGGACAGATGTCACGACGCAGAGTATAGGTAACATTGATGCACTTGGCCTGGTTAAAACCAATGTTCCATCGCTTAGCCCACCTTCCAAAGCGGACGATATCCGTAGCACTATATATGCAAGAATCTCTTGCCATTATGGCCGTATCGTACGCAAAGCAATCAGTAAATCGTAAGGATCAGTAATAGGAATTGTGTCTCCTGTTGGCATATCCATAGTAAGTACATTGTCCAAGTACACTACCTTGAGGAACACCTGCTCTTAGAGCTCTTACGCTTGACTCTGCACCATCAAGGTTCACAGAGAAAACTCTCTCCTTGAGGAAACTTCGCAATAATTTAAAAAGCTGCAGAGTATAAAATTGTTAAAATAATTTTTTTGTTGCCATAAAATTGATTTTTTCACAAATTTTTACTTTGATAAACCATAGGTAAGCAACTAGTAGGAGTAGCATCCCTTTTTCAAACACTTATTTCATAGGTAGAACAATTAGCTATAATTTGCCATTTAAATTATTCGTTTATCTTATTTGGTTCAAAAGTTATGATTTTTGCAACGAAAAAACTCAAATGACGCCTCTGCAGTGCACTGTGCAACATTTGCCCAAAAAAGTAGGCAAGGTAGTTTTTCAAAGAATGGTCGCTGTGCCTTCGGACATTTTGCGCCTATAAGTAAGCAATACAAATTAAAGCCCGTAGTTCCTTAGACTACATAGACCCAAATAAGTAGGCAATATTTTTTAAGATTCATTATTCCCAAGCAAACTGATGAGAGAAAATTGGTCAAATAAAATGAAAATAAATTTTTTTTGAGCAAAATTTAAAAAAATGCAAATTAGTATTTTAAATATTGTAATAACTGCAAATATCGGTTTAATTTAAATCCTTAATTACATCAATATAATCGAAAAATCTGATGATAATGGAAATAGGAGCGGTTTGAATCCATATTGCAGTCCCGATAAGATAATCGAATAGATGTAGTATTTAAATTTTGTGCTTTAAAAAATTGTATATAAGTTTCATGCTGTGTTCTTTATTAAAAATGTTTACAAATCTGAGGGAAAAAATGAGCTTGCTTTAATTTCCATTTGGTTAATTTTAAATAATTTGCCTTATCTATTTTCGCCACAGATGTTCTCCTCCTTCGTTATCTTCATAAATGAAACCACATTTTCCCTGTTCTTCATATTCTGCTGCTTTTTCTAAAAATGTTTTGAATTGTTCCTTGTTATGCTTTACCTTAAATGAGTAAAAATGCAAAATAAATACCTTTAGGAAGCTGAGCAAGTCTGTTAACTGTCAGTGGCATAGCAACAACAACAACAACTCCATTTACATTTAATGTGGGTAATTAAATGTACAGAAAGTTGTTTTTTTTTTTCTCTCTAGGAAAAGGTTACATTTAATAATAACAATTCAGGCGAAAAAGCTAAAACTTTTATTAATGGACTAGAGTGTTGCCTTAAGTTCTTGAAAGCCAGCTGGCATTTATTGCAACTAATGAATCCGCTTAACCCGAAATAACAAAACAAAAACAAAAAAACTTAAAAGCCAACGTCATTTGGTGCTCTGAGACAGACTTTTAATTATTTTTACTTAGCCACCATGTTTGCTTAACCCTGCAGTGCCGGCCAAAGTTAATATTCCTGTCAACTGAAGCGCAAATGATAAAATGCAAGTCTGCTTGACGTTCTTTTTTACTTTGCTGGCTTGTTTACACGACAAACAGACAGTGAGAGGGGGAAAGCAGAATATGTTGGAGAGCATAAAACTTATTAATAACTTTATGCTACTACTTAAGTAAAAGGCAAAGCAAAAAGAAGAAAAAGAAGGAATTTAACAAGTTTTATGACTAGACAACACTTGAACTGCACATTCGGAATGTGGAATGCTCTGTTTTTGGCCGGGTAATCCGCTTAGAGTTTCCTCTCCCCCCCTCTTTGAAATTGTCGTATGCTGCTGCTAAGGCCACTTCACGGCACTTCGCCGGCTTCGCCCTCAGCGGCTCAATTCTCGTGCACAAAGTTTAATGCAACAATTACAACAACTACAACACAAGACGTTCGCCACTGCCAAAACCCAAAACCAAAAATAGTTCATTACCGAGAGTTCTCCCTTTTGGGATACTATTGTAAAGTGCATTAAATTTGTCTCTTGCAGACTCCAAAAACTTTGAAAATTATCTCTGCCACAAGTTTTGGTACTAAGTATTAATAGTCTCAAGAATTGCGGTCCGTTGCCTTTAAACAAGACCAAAAAGGAATATAGAAATTGATTGTGCAAATGGAAATACAATATGTAACAGGACGGAACAATACAAGTTGTATGCAATGTATTGAGAGTATAAGTTTGTCAACAATTTTCGTCTTTGAAATTTAATTGGGGTTAACAGTTTTGGAGGCAAATATTTAAAATTTTAGCTTTTGCTCAATATCTTGTAGCTTAACCGAAAAATAGAGATTTTAGAAATGGTAAAAACTGAAAATGGAAACATAATTAAAAAATAAAGTTTAATTTTAATTTTAAATACCAATTCATTTCCTTTAATTCCTTTCATTTCAGTTCTTGCCCTAATTTTTGTGCTCTACAATCGCAAACGCAAAACGACCAAGAAAAAGAAACGCTCTGGACCCGAGAAGGATGTACGCGAAACGGTTATTAGCTATGAGGATGAAGGCGGCGGTGAGGATGATATGACAGCCTTCGATATAACGCCACTGCAAATACCAATCAGTGCACAAAGTGGCTCAATGCCACCCGATATTGCTGCCTGCAAGATGCCCATAATATGTAATGTGTGTGTGTGTGTGTGTGTGATATTGAGATTCTGTATAAAACTCGCTTCTCGCTTTTTGGCAGACCCTGTGATGACATTGCTGTCCCCTGGCCAGGAATTGAATGTGGCCTATCTGATGGAGGAGCGGAAGCAGCGCATGGACAAGGATGCCAATGCGCCGCCCTTCGATGACCTGCGTAACTTTACGTTCGAGGGAAGCGGCAGCATAGCGGAGTCGCTCAGTTCGTTGGCATCAGGTAAGGTTTTTTTTTTTTGTTAAATGCAACCGGAAACTGAAAAGTCTTAGCTGATCAATGCGCCTGCACTTCTCTTCTCTCCTCTTCTCTCCATTGCAGGCACCGATGATGAGAATCAAGACTTTAACTATTTACAAAATTGGGGTCCACGTTTCAATGCTTTGGCAGCGATGTACGTGCATGATAAGGCGAAAACCCAACAGGAGGCAGCCATTGGAGTAGCAGCAGCAGCCGCGGACAATGTGCTGTCTGTGGTGGCCATGGGCAGTGGTGCGGGTCCTGGTGGCGGCGGTTGTGCCGCAGCGGAGAAAGTCGAAAAAGTTGTATTATAAAAACAAAACAAAACAAAAAAATGGAACATAAATAGTTAAGTTGTAGTTAAAAATCATGTTTCAGCTGTAAGCATATAATACATAAAACTTAAGTGTGTATGTATTCGTAAATGTGTGTGTATAAAAAAAATTTACTTAAGCAGAGCTCATTTATGATAAGTGGCAGTAGGTATATACATTGATGGTCATTATACATACATTTTCCAATATCAATTTGGAAAAATATTTCTTAGCTCAATCGACTTCTTTTGTATCTTTCTGAAAGGAGGGGAAAGGTTAATTATAATCAATGTTTTTTTTAAATTGTGTTTTAATTTATTTACAATCAAATAATAAGTACATTTTTATGTCCGCCAAGGCAATTTAAAAAAAAAACGTGTGACCGTATCCTTTAACAACAAAATCAATGGAGTTTTCGTTAGATAACATTTTTTACTGATGGCTGAAACCGATTAAATAGAATGCGCCAATTAAAAACTTTTTAACTATCAGATTGATTTTTTAATTTAATTCAATGTTGATTTTTTATTTTAAAAATAATGTAAATTATTTGATTATGAATTGTCTTGTATTTGTTTGACCACCTTTCTCTTCCTTATCGTCAAAAACTATGTAATATGTAAATAATTGATTCAACTACAAAGTTCTTATATCAAGTACGATTTTTTCAATTTTTTCAACCCCGTTAATTACATTTTGAACTATGTTAATATCTTTTCAATCATACTTTTAGGTCGTAGACTTTTACGTCAATCCCGATTAACTCTTAACACAAGAATTTCCGTACTTAAAATAATAACAAAATATTTTTCCTCGAAGTTTAATAAATTCTTAATTATTCCCCCAAAACATTCTTGAAACCAAATAAGAATACATAAAATAAGTACAAAAGGTTATTGGTTTTGGGCCCATTAAATTCATTAGCTGCTTTCAATTTGTGCTTGAAAAATCTTATTTCCTTGAGCTACTAAAAGGTCAAGAAGTTATAACTGTAGGCCAGAAATCTTCCATCCCTCCATAAGTAAAGTAATAGAACCAGTTGGGAACTTTAAGGACAGAATCGTGTTGAAATGTATCGCATTTTTTCTTGCATACCTTTTTGGCTTGGCATTTTAAGATTATTTCGTACTTAATCTCCGAAATTTTGTACTTAAATTAAGAATGCGATTTCTAGAATTTTTCGGCTAACTGTAATACGAAATATTCTAGATTTAAGAATGTTTTTTCTAATTTTAAAAAATTAACAGTCGTTTTTGGACTTAAGAATGTTTCATACTTAGTTTAAGTATACCCAAGAACAAAATATACTTGAAATTTTAAGTACAAAACGGTATAAATTCCATCCCAATCGTGCTAGAATTCTGTCAGTTGTGTTTTTATGAGTGTACTAACTGGTCTGAAACTAAACTCGTAGAACCGGTACGGATTGCGTTATTTGAGTCCCTTGAACCGAACCATTAACTGAACTAACACCACTCAGTTTAAAAACTGTTTCGTTTTTAAAAATGACTTTAAAAACTTTTTTAATAACTTATATAATTTTCAGAGAATTATCAAAAATTGAAACATGACAAAAAAAATTTTTTAATTAATAAAATTTTTGTTTTCTAAAAGTATAGGAACCGATTCGCGAATCAAACCTTGAAGATGAGTTTAAACCTCCAGACCAATTCTTTTGCTGAATTTTAGATGTTATCATCCATTTTTTTTTCAAGTTCTAAATACGAAAATTTTAAAGTCGGAATCAGTTTTTGTCATTGTTTGCATAATTGATTTTAAAAATGAAGTTTTGCGACAACCAAATGATAATTTGTAACAAACAGCAAGACGATTTAAAAATGAGCAAAAAGCAAATATTTATCTGCAGGATTAAAAGTGTAACAAATGTGTTACATTAAAAAAATACAGGGTATCTGGCTACGATTCATTTTATTTGCTAATTAGTGTGTATATCCAAAAATGCAATGTAACTAACAGAGCATACCGGCACATATTAACGTGGTGTCGAGTATGCATATTTCCGTTCTTCAGAAATAAGGACAATATTTACAAAAATATACAAATTCAGTCTAGTTTAAGTTATTCAGATATCTATTTTTTTTGGTAGGAGTAACGGGTAGAAAATTATTTGCGGTGTTATTTATTATTATTAAACAATTTCATCATATTTTAATTATAAGTTTTACACAGCTTCTGTTTTATTCTTTGAAAAGTACTTACCAAACCAGCGTTTTTCCCCTTCTTCCGAATATCAAGCCACTTTTGCTCTCACACACTATTTTCACAGAATTTCCACTTAACTGATTTTCAAACTGAACCAACTAAAACAAAAATCAAATTAAATAAATATTAATCGTATTAAATATTTATATATGTATAATTAACAAAAAACTACAATGGAAATAAAAGAGTTTATAAAACTTGCTAAATTTAGTTTAAAAAAAGAAAAAACAAACAAAAAACCACCCTGTATAAATATGACATTAACCTTAGCACGTAAGTTGAACCAAAAACTATTTCAAAAATCCCCTAACCCCCGAAAAAAATGTGAATTTTTAATGATGCGAGGGAGTGAAACATCTTTTTATTTTTTGTTTTTTGGTTCAGGCACTGCTGCCACTGACAGCGAAACGTGTCCGATTGCCCTGCGATTTTACACCTGAAACCGGGAGCCACCTGAAGCTGGCCACAAAAGTTTGTGCAGCCGACAGCGCGGGCAAAAAAAAAATAAAAAAATAAAAAACGAAATGAAAAACTTTGGTGAAATTTAAAACTAACTGAAAACCAACAACTGTACCATAATTTTGTACATATTACATTTTCGTGTAATTTTAAAATTAATTTAAAGCCAATTAAATCGTAATAAACAACTGCACACACACACACACACAGACACAGAACAGTAAATGAAAAACAACTACTAGACTAATTGACTACAATTAAAATTAAATTTAATTACCATAACAAAGTTGATCAAAAAATTTCATGTTTCTGCATTTACTAGCAAATACACAGAAATAATAATTAAATAATAATAATAAAAATACAATATAATAATAAAAACAGTTAATTACATTTACTTTAGTTAAAGGACAATTTGTTAGTAGTTAGCATATAAGCATAATTTTTTAAAAATAAAAAAAATAATAAAAAAAAAGAAACAATAAATAAAAGTTATTGAATATCTGCCAAATATGCGTATTGATTTCTGTACAAACAATTTGGATACCAGCAACTTGAGCCTGAAGCCGATTTGCCTTAGAAAAGTTGAAAAAAGATCAAATTTTTTATTGAAAAATTGTCTTCAGAGATGAAACTAATTTTTGGCTCATGTCAACAAACAAAATTTCTGAATTTGAGCAGCCAGATCTGTCAATGCACCCTGAAAAATTTACTTTTGGGTGCGGTTTGTGTGCCGGCGGCATCATTGAACCATACTTTTTCAATCAATACCATTATATATTATTTTAAAAGTAAATGACAGTCATTTAGGTATAGCTCTAAATAAATATTTCATTTAATATTCAAACAAATCCCACCTTATATTGAAGTACAGAAATCTATATAAATTGTCGTCAGAGATGAAGCTCATTTTTGGCTTATGTCAACAATCAAAATTTCTGAATTTGAGCGGCCAGAGCGGCCGATGCACCCTGAAAAATTTACTGTTGGTTGCGGTTTGTGGGCCAGCGGCATCATTGTACCGTACTTGTAATAACAGACATTTATGTATTGCTCTAAATAAATATTTCATTCAATATTCAAACAAATCACCTCTTATATTAAAGTACAGAAATCTATTAGGGTGGATAAATATTTCACCTTACAAACCTTTGTTATCCCTTGAACCCTTCAGTGAAAAAATTAAAGCTGTTTCACTTCAAAAACCGCGCAAAACTCAATCAAGCATTTGACAGTCTAACATGTATTGCCTATTTGCACAAAAAAAAAAACAGAAACCAAAAACAGCAGCTGCAAGCAGCGGCAAATGGCCCTCCTCTAGATGTCAAAAGAAGGCGTACCTTAAAATTTTGCTTTATTTTTTTCTTTGGCCGTCTCGTCATCCACTCTTCATACTCTTCCTTCTCCTTGTCGCGCCAAATTTGTGACCTGGCCAAATGCGATTTGCGTAGACAACATTTTTCAGCGCATAATAAATGAGGCAGCTTTTAGCTATCAATATGAAATATGGTTGGTGAAGCTGGGCGAGCGTTTTGCAATAAATTTTGAGGATGCGAATTAATAGTAGTTGGCAAGAGGTTGGAAGCATGTGTGTGTGTTGAAGGAGCTAAATTATTGATAAGATATTAAATTTAGGACTAAACTTTCAAAATAAAATAGCAATACTTTCGAAATAAAACCGATTAAGGTCCGATTTCTCATCTTCTACATAGCCCTAACCATGGTGGAATTATATAAGGTGAGGTCAGTAAAGTAGGCTGCCTCTTTTTGGGGTGCCAGTCGAATGGTGAAAAACAGTCAGTAGCAAAGCAAATGTCAATGTTGAAGGTACCATGGTTAGGGCCATGGTATAATTATATAAGGTAGAGTCATCATAAATTCACCATGCGAGAGGGGTGCCAGTACCAATGTCAACACGGCACAACGCCTGCTTAGGTGTATCAAATAATATCTTTTCGGTCAAACAGGCGATGGTGTGAGCTGATGTGTGAGAGCTCGCATTGTCATGGTGCACAATGATCTGTCTTCTCTTGTTCGTTTTTCGAATTTCTCCGAAGACTTAAGGCAAACAAATTGTGATGTACCACTCAGAATTAACCGTCCTACGTTGCTCAAGCGGAACAGTCGCCACATGACTAGTTTTACCGAAGAAACAGGCGACTATTTGCTTCGAATTTCTTCTTCCACGAACGAATTTCGTTGGATTTTGCTCGTCTTCGAAGACCCACACGGTCGATTGCTGTTTTGTTTCGGGCTCATAAGCATAGATCCATGATTCGTCACCGGTGACAATCACCGCGATCGTAATTTTTCAGCAATTATGTGCACCAATCCACACGAGTCTTTTTTTGAGCGATTGTCAAATTGTGCGGGATCCAACGAGAACAAACCTTTTTTACGCCCAGGTGTTCATGCAATATCGAATGTATGCGGGTGGAAGAAATGCCCAAGGATGCCTCTATCTCACGGTATGTCACATGACGATCTTTCATTATCAGTTCACGCACGTCATCAATGTTTTCTGGCACTACGACAGTTTTTCGACGACCTTCACGACCTTTGTCTTTGAGCGAGCGTCGCCCGCGATTAAATTCATTAAACCAATTTTTCACAGTGCTATAGGATGGTGCTTCAACGCCATACAAAGATTTAAGTTCATCTTTGCACTCTTGTCGTGATAATCCACGTCGAAAGTTGTGAAAAATTATTGCACGAAAATGTTCACGAGTTAATTCCATTTTTCTGCCGAGGTAAGTTTTTGATTAATCGTTAATCGATATCAAACGAGGTCACACATGAAAGAGTTGTATGGAGCTTTTATCGATAAAAGTCCAAACTTTTTTTGGGATAAGGCCAATTGGTCCTAAAATGGCTAGAGGTGACCTAGGCAAGATATTTAAATAGCAACCCACGTATGAATCAGGAAAAG
Source organism: Lordiphosa mommai (assembly GCA_018904225.1). Lineage (NCBI taxonomy): Eukaryota > Metazoa > Arthropoda > Insecta > Diptera > Drosophilidae > Lordiphosa > Lordiphosa mommai. The sequence continues at coordinate 301,660 of JAEIFT010000177.1, forward strand.
AAAAACAGCTATAGAAAAATATCGATAGCAAAGTCTGCAGAAAAAGCTATACAGATAACGATTTTTTGTTTTTTTTTTGTAAGAAGTTTATTGAATTATCAAATAGGTAAGTTGTTTTACTTAAAAAATAGAAGTTGGGTTTTAACTCAATTTGCACGTCTAACTAAAAATATATTTCACTAAACTTCCATGTCGCTCTCTGGTATAAACAATAAATATAATTACACCTAATGCTAATGACTTTAAAATTTTGTGGTCTTTATTTTGCATTGACCATTTAAATAGGCAAAATGGTTCTGTGGGACTTCCACTAACTTAAACATGAATCTGCTTAAGCATTGCACTTTATTATTCGACGCCTTAAATTTACAAACGCAAAAAGCCTCCTTAAAATGTATCATACAAAAGTAGCTTCCTTTGCCATTTCACTTTAGATGCCCATGAAAATTAATACATTTTCTAGCCAATTAAATGGCATTTAAATGTTAATTATGAGAATCTTAAGTCTACATAACCTACACATTGATTGAAAATTCTTTTGTTCTCTTTACACATGGCTAAAGAAATTTGCTATAAATTAATACCCGTAATAAGCACGTGGTTGGCCTGTCAGGTAAAGTCAATTAGCGCCTTTCCTGCGCGCACTTGTTAATGTCTTGCTTTTGTTTTCTTGACTTACACCATATAAACCAAGCAACCATTATTCTGTGTAATTTTCTTGCTGTGTTTAGTTTTGTTATGAATTGAAGTTTATTACATGTGGCTAGTAATTTATGTTGTGGCTAGTTGTCCTGGGGCAGGTTATAACGATTGGCATGTGCAGGGAGTTGGTCTAAAGGCTGCTAATTAGCTCATTGGCTTAAAGTAGTTTCCTAAGCCTTTAAAAATTAATTATCTGGAATTGGCATATAATAAATTGAGTTTTTTTGCCTTTGCATAAATATATTAAAAATTAAATCTCTAAATTGTATAATATCATTGACTTGCCTGCGGAAAAGCTTCTGCATTATGCTAATTACATACACACAGATTTTCGCCCAATTTGTTGCATGAGTTTGCAATTTACTAAATTATTAAAAATCATGCAATTTATTGAATTAATTTTTGTGTACCCCAAAATGCCAATGGACACGTTGTTCGACTTTGCATGGCATTTGCAATGCCATTTGCTGGGTCCTCAGTTAGCTTCAAATGGCGGAGGCAGCAACAATCGGTCCAAATGATGTTATTATTTCTAATTGTTTTTTGTCGGTATGAAAATGCACGAAAGGAAAATGGCCAACAATTGGAAATGACTGAGATATTAAAATTAAACTCCTGAAAATTCCCAAAACTGTGGAATTTTCAAATAAATTAGAGCATTAGCATTAAACTTAATTATACGTAATGAAAAATGCTTTTGTGTAGTTGTTTTCCAATTTTTACTCATAAAATAAAAGTGTATGGAAAGGTGGATAGAAAAAACACTGCGGCTTAGCTGAAAGATTATACACTAAATAGTATAAAAGTTCACATACCCTGTAAATTTCATCGACAGATTTGATTTAATTAATCTGTCTAATAAAAGTTATTATTTTTTTAAACTCGCAAAACCAAAGAAAATTTCTGAAATTTCCAAGTAAAATATTAACTTAAATATGCAACAAAAAAAATTGTATAATAAAAATTCGCGATCACAAAAATTGTATTATCTAAGGCATCATCAAATTAATGTAAACTAGCAATGGCCGATGAAGGGGATTCCAGCGGGAATTCCATAATTTCTAGAAAGTTTCGGTTTATTTTCTGTAGTAAATTTTATGAATCCTTTATCCTTTTTCAATCAAATAAATTCATCTTTATTTTTCGATCTGTCTGAGGAAGCATATTAATTCGGGTCCCACAGGTCCCGATCTCCATATAAAGTTAACAATTAGCCGTCGTTTAAGTTGTAGCTCATTCATATCTGTGGTTAAATGAGCAAGTTATAGATTCTAGATTTTTGAAGGGATCGGTAAAAAGTTTTTAATAATACTAATAAAAATCATAATTTTCACAGAATTGAACTCAAATATATTCTTAGAGAGTCTGTTATTACCTCAAGAAACATTTTCCATAAACTTTTCATTTCAAAGTCTCGCAGGTCAAAGGTTTTAGATCGACGAAAATTAGCAATTTGCGAATATCAGAGCACTCACTTTTGCGCTTAAGCCATGTTCTCAATTCCACTTTCACAAAAGATTTGTGATTTAGAGACCCAATCTGGTCCAAACCTGGATTTAAATCACAAAACATGGCTGAAAGTGTTATTGTTAGAGAGCGGATTTTGCACATTTTTAATTGGAATTAAATTCAAGTAGGCCAGGTTAAAGGTGCCCGAATAAAAAACCCACACTCGCCTATTCAAATCACAAAAAAAATTTCTTTAAAAAAGTATTTACCCTGGCCTACTGGGATAAAATTCTATCAGAAATAGGCAAAATCCGCTGTCTAGTTATTATGCAGAATAGACGATTTATAAAAAAAACCCTACTTAGTTCACTAAGACTGGATTTACACGATGAAGCAAACTTCATGAAGTTTCTCAAAAAGCTTTTGTTTGTGGGGAAGAGGTGTGGTGGGCTGGCTTTCCCCTCTACGCCTCTTTCCTACAAGCAAGAGCTTTTCCAAAAACATCATGAAGTATAAATCCCGACTAATGAAGTCCTGTTTCTGGTATAATCAACAAACTTTTCTTTCATAACCTTAATCCCATATAAAATAATAATAATAAATTAAAAAAATAAAAATAAATAAAATTGCTTAGTTAAGTCCGTCTCTTTGGCGCATTATGAAGTTAAATGTTTATAAATTTCAAATTTTAACAACTTCTAAAGCTTTTGGAAAGCTTTTCATGCAGTAAGCTGTTGAACTTTAAGAATAAACTTTCAAGCTTTTAAGCGCATCGAAATCCACAACAACAGCTTTAAGCTGTTTTAGTTTGTAGCGCCATCTAGCAACATTTTCATTTACATTCAGTCATTTCCATTAACATTTTCTGTCATTTAAGCGAGTTTTCAATTTTAAATAGAATCCAAATAGTTTTTCATAATATCAAATGTTTCTGCGCTAAGCAATTCTACATCATATCAAGACTTTAAGAGACCAAATTACAAATACACTTTAAAGAAGTCTTGTTGCTTTGAATTTTTGTTTTCGATGATTTTGTTTTGCATTATTGTGTGTTATAGCTTTGACATTCCCCTTTCATCCCCTTCAAACCATTTTCATATATTCGAAATATTTTTGCAGATATCGCCATTTTAGTGGAGCAATGATAACATTAAAACATTAATCGCGATTGTCTCGAATACACGTTTTTGGATTGCGCCAGTTCTACTTAACCGATTTTAATGGAATTCTTGCCCGTAGCTAAATCAAGAAGAAAAACATTTTTATACTATTTTTTTACACTAAACTATTGTACAAAAAAACTTCCGATATTGAGACCTTAGTTGTCAGAGCTTTTTGAACAGCCCTCGAACTCCAACATTTTTTATTTATTTTTTTAATTTAATTAACAAAAAATAACAAAAAAAAAAAACAGAAAAACAAATTGAAAAAGCTTTTATGGATTTATCCCCAAAATTTTTGTAGAAAACACTCCAAAACGTGTACAAAGGTAGAAGACCCCTTAAGGTACTAAAAATCTATCTAAAAAATTATGAGAGAAAAGAGGTTTCTGTTTTAAGTTGTGGGAAAGGCAGAGGGCGTGGCAACAATTTAAAGCCTTTAATGTAAAAAATATTTAAATATGACTAAAAATTATAACGAAATGTTCCTAAAATGAAAACGAACTGTTCCACAAATTTAACCAAAATTTTGGGATTAAAGTAGGGATGCCGTATATAGAAAAGGGATGCCGTATATATCAAGTTATATCGATTTTTTCCGATATGGAAATATGATCATTGTGATATTGATATTGTGCTGCACAAATTTGATTTTATTGATATATATACAAAAATTAAAAATGTAAGAGTAAACACGTCAAGAAATATTAAAGATTTTTTGAAGTTGAAGTTTTTACCATTTACGTTAGGCAGAGATATTAGGAAGACGCGGTCAGTTAAATGCTCATCGGTTATACGGCTTTTGTTGTCGGAACACTCTTTTTATCACGATGTCACCGAATATATTTAAAAATGTATAAAATTTGCGATATGCGTTATGAGAACATTTTAATATATTATATAATTTTGTTTAGTACAAATATAAATTTTTCGATATATCAATATTATTTCCGGCAACCCTACAACAAAGTGAAGAAATTATTATCCCAACAATTTTCCAAAATTCAAATCAAATGGTTCTTGAAATTAGCTTAAAGTTGTCTTAAAACAAATACAAAATGTATCTTAAAAAAACTATAGTGTTTGTAAAATGACACCTACGTTTTTCCTAACTGAGCGTAAAATGTTCACCAGTAGATACTACTACCCATTCAAAATAATAAATAATCTTTCAAAATTTGTCATTTTTTAGTACATATCAGCAAACTCTTTCGAAACATTGAATAATAAATGCGCACATTTTCGAGTTAGTTTGTTGTTAAGGTGAGTACCAAGCTTAAGCTGATTTTTCGATGTCGAGCTCTATTAGAGTTAACAACTATCTGCCGATTCACCTTTTATGTGCATCCCTGTTTTTTCTTAGCTCCAGCTCTATTCCAGAGTTACCTTTTTTTTTAGTTTAGATGCCAACAGTTCGAAAACTGTGTCTTCTGTTTTTTTTTTAAACATTGTTCCAGGTTTTTTTTGTGTTATTTTGTCATTGTTGTGGCACTCTTTGTAATTGATTTTTGTTGTTTTTTCAGATCAGGTATCAATAAATATTAAACACCAATTAAGTGTCACTGGTAAATGCGCCCATCATTATTTTATAAGATAAACCATTATCAGAATGCTAAACATTTGCCACTTACAGCCACGTAGCTAGGGGGGCTCTGTGGGCTGAGCAAGATTGCTAAGTTGTTTTCCCTCATAAAAATTATAAGGTTGTAGACACAAATAGACTGCTAAAGTGTTTGTCTAATCGAATCAAAATTTAGAATTTTGCAGATTTTGCAGTCAAAAATAAATATTAAAATAAAAATTCTAGCTACAGGCCGGGCCACTTAGGAGTATTTTTAAAGAGTAAAGTAAATCTTGAGCAGAAAAATAAACAAATTAAAGCCTGTCAACCGTATGAGCACACAATAATCAAGAAAACTCGTTTCAACACACAACTTTAAGACTCTAACCAAAAAGCGCGAAGAAGCTAGTTATAAACAAAACATATTAATTGATAATGATCTCAACATCAATAGAAACAATTTAGATTGGACTATGTATTCCAGTAACAATATTTTAAACTAAAAAGATTTTTTTTGTAATTTTCTTAAAAATTACATACAAATTACATATAAATTGACACCCCAGCAACCCGGCCAAGGAAAGGTATCAAAAACCAACTAATCAACGCACTTCATTGATAAATACTTAAGCTTTTCAAGAAAACGGAATTCTCACGCCCAAATGGGCCAACAAAAAATCTTGGCAACGAGCAGTTTAGCTCCCCACCGAGGCTGCTAATGTGAATAATCGACGGGGGGATATAGAGGAGCCCACTAGGGGACCACACGTCGCGAAAAACAATCAATCATACCATTATTAATTTAACATTTTTTAAGGTAGTAGAATGAACAAAAAAAAAAACGAAACAAAATTCAACCTAACAACTTGAAAACATGAGAATACAGACATTTAATCAATAGTAAATTAAATTTAATTAGTGTGGCCAAATGAGTTTCACAGAAATGAGAAGCGATACAAAGTGCGAGAAATGTTGATTTATTTCTATTTAAATAAATCAACTTTAATGAAAAAAAACGTCACACGGTGTTGACAGTTGGGCCACAATAGCAAAATAAAAACAAGAGAAGAAGAAACAAATGTTGACTAAGGGCAGTTAAATGCTGGATACCCTGAGAAAAATTGTTTTAAAAATCGAAGCAATATTATTAAGCACACAAAAATAACCACAAAAAGTAGCAAATAATAAAATAAAGATTGGGCGTCGGGGGACACCCGGTACGAGCGAAGCTCGTTAGGAAAACAGTCAAATTTAACTAATATAAACCAATTTTACATTTATTTAGAGCCCACTTCGACATATGGGCATTTCCGCAGAAAAGTCTACCAAGACCGAAAAATTAAAAGCTCATTAAAAGTTGTTTCTTTCTTGATTTAGAAAAAGTAAATATGCAAATTATTTTAAATTAATGAGTTTAAAACTTCCCTTTGTACAGATAGCGATATATCGGGCACGAAAGTACAAATTTACGTTTTGGCCAGTTTTTCAGTGCATTTTCTCTTTTCGATTTACAGCTCTCAGAGTCATTAAGCAATTCCACTCTTTTCGCAAAATTCTAGCTACAATTAAACATTATTTTTTTGTTGGGTTGAATAATTTAAGAAACATTTTCTTCACTTAAAAATTGACAAATAATAAAAAAAGAACGATTCGCAGAGTTTAGCAATTTTGTAGTCGGAGTCAAAACCCACTTCCGTTTTAAGTAACGTCACGTCAGGGCATATTTTTACTGATTGCTATGAATCCTCTGGGTCGATTTTTGTAATTTTTTTTTCTAAATAAGTTGCTATTGAATTACTACCAAAATAAAAAAAAAAATTTTAACTTGTCTCTTTCATATTTTTTTTTATATTTTTCATTGCCCTTTTTGAATTGATAAAAGTTTTAAAATTTCTCTTTTTATATATTTTCTATATTTTTGCTTTCTTAAATGTTTGCAAGGATACAAAGAGTAAAAAAAATGCAAAAAGATTAAAAAACCTAATTTTTTGATTTGCATCATCGCATATTTCCTTGTCCCGTGCGATATTGAAAAACAATATTTGTTATCTGTGTCGAAGGTACAATACAATTTTCCAATATTGAGTACAAATAGAGATTTTTATTACAATTTAAATATAAAAAAAAACCATGCTAAAAAATGAGAATATTTGTGATATTGGTAATTATATAAAGTTGGTCCCGTGCGACATCGTAAGTGCGAAATTTTAAAATTTTAACACATAATATTTTTTTTTTAATCATCCTTTTTTGTTATTTATGTCTAAAGGAGCAAATACGGTGGCGAAAACAAACTAAGAGAGCTGTAAATGGTGGAGAGAAAAGTTGAAGGACGATCCAATATTTTTGAAAAATTTGTGGTTTTTTGTTATTATGTGAAAATAAGTACAATAAAATTTTCTGTTGATTTAAAAACAGTTTACTACGCTAATTTCAGAGTAACTGAAAAAACATAATTATTATAATGGAAAAAATTGTACCGTGCGACATGTCCCGTGCGAAAGTGCTTTAAATTAAAGTTAGAAAAAAGTATATCGTTTTTTGGGTAAAATCAAACAATGATTAAGTGACATCAATGTACAAAATTCTTAAATTTAACAGATTGCAATATTGCCTCAAATTTAGCTTAAATCGGCTTTTGAATTGTTGGTCGCGAAAACGACTTCTGTTTTTATCCCGTGCGAATGCCTTGAATTTTTGCTTTGACCTCAAAAAGTAAAAACTGCCCAAAACCAAACTTAGCACCAATTATAGGGCCAATTTAGAGCTATAAGTTAAGCCTTATGTTAAAAGAAAAATCCATTTTATAATGTTTTTTTTTTATAAACTTCAAAAGGTTCCGTTCGACATCATATGTAATCTGCTTTTTGGGAGGCCGAGATCAGCAACTTGAAATGAATTTAACTGAATTTACTTCTAAGCATGACACGCACATCAAATTCTAAGGTGTACGCTTATCCACACTCTCGATTGATCTTCTAAATTGGCAAATAATTTTTATCAGTTTCCTTTGTGACTTCTGTTAAAGTAACTTATTTTAAATTTGATTATTTTATTTGTAAGCTCCGTCACAAAATTAAACTTCCTATTTTTTTTTTTTGCTGCCAGCTTCATAACAAAACTAAGAACTGTTGAGTGTTGAAATTCATTTTTAATGACAAATGAAAGCCTCATTAATGTGTCAAAGACCAAAGAGGCAGAGGCAGAAAAGTAGGAGAGATAGAGCAAAAAAGGTCTGTCTGTGTATGTACAATCAAAACGAGATGGCAAATGTCGACATATATTTAATTAATGATGTTTTTTAATCAACCCACAAATTGTTTAATATTTAAATAGACAGCAAAATTGTAGTTAATATTAATATGTTTAAAATTAATTTTGTTTTTTTTTTTTGCTGCGGTTGAAATTAAAATCAATAATTGATGCGGCGGTATTTGGTGATTTTGTAAAGTTGTTGTTGTTGTTATTGTGGCTGCCATTGACCCTTTCGAAAAGGGCTGCCTAAAAGCTTGTTAAAATGGAATTCGCATTTATTTTCACTCGGTCCCAAAAAAAATGTTTGCTAATGAACTTTTGGTGGCGCATTTTGGTGACTGAAGCTTAAGGCTTAAGGGGAATCAGCTAATTCATTTTAGAGAAGTTGGGAACAGAATTGGTATTTGCAAAACTCTGGCTGAAAGGCTGTCCTCAGAGTTTAAATACTTAAATTTGGACAGAAGCTCCTCTAGGGCCGGCAGTTAGTGTACAGCCAGTGTGGATGTCTACAGAAACGAAGTTGACAGCTGCGCAACTTGCTTAATGTTCTGCAATCACTCAAATTACATAAAATAAATCAGTGTTTCGCTTAAAGAAATTCTACACACATTTAAAATGCTTTTGATTCACATTTAAATGTACTGGGGTACAAAAGTACCCCCAAAACGTATACCAAACGTTTGTTTAGACTAAAGTTTTAAAAAAAGTTTTTTGCTATGTAAACGCGTAACTTAAAAAAACGTCCTTTTCTTATCAAAATACTAAAATCTCATTACACATTTTAAAGCCTTTTTCGCCTCTTTTTTATATCACAAATTTTTTAATCAAAAAAGTCACGTTTTTTATTGAAATCATCAAAATATATTGAATTTTTCAATAAGTATCTTTGGCACTTGCTTATGAAACAGCATAAAAGTAAGCGCCACAGTTTTAAAGTGCAGTCCCCCACTCAAAAAAAAAAAAACCACAAAACAAAACCAAGAAACAAGACAAAGCTCATAAAAACGCCGAGGCCAGCACGTGATAAACGCACTTAACAGGTAACACCCATTTAAGCGAATGATGAATTAACGCTCACACACACACACACACACCCAGACCAAAGACCAGACAACCGCAGCGGCAAGACCAATCTGCTACATGGCTACGCTTCTCAAAATGCTCCCAAGTTGCGTCTCAAAAATCTCTCACACTGAGATGGTGGCATGAGTGCCGTTTAGAATCGCTCGTGGGTTGCGGTCGGTAAGTGCTGCGGGCGGGACAGTTAATAAACTTCTGGCTGCGCCAAACTCAACTTCTTTGTCTGCCAGTTTTTTTTTGGGAAAGTTGAGAAGCGCAGAAATTAGTTAGAAAGACGTGCGTAAGGTGTGTTTTGGACAAGTTGCCTGCGTCTGCGACGGGGATTCGATGTGGCTTTTGTGTGCGTTTGTCAGTTCCATCCGCCAGTCATTAAAACTGAAAACTTTTCAAAACAAAAAAAAAAAAAAATCACAATACAAAATTTTGCCTGCTTTTTGGCCACCAGCACGATAAAAGTGTCAGTTGGTACAAAAGTTTCTGCTGTGCTAAAAGGGGTATTACATAAACTAAGAGAATTATGTCAGAGCCAGATCCGTCATTGGCATTGGAAACACTTTTTCATTGTTGCCAGGGGGAAATGAGGTCAATTTAAAGCTGATTAAGATGGATTCACTTGAATTGTTACGTTTTCAATTAAAATGATAAGAAAAAAGGCTTTTGTTGTTAGAAACTTAACATTTTTGTGATCCGCTTAAATAACAGTCAGAATCCAGATGTTGAGCCACTTTAAAAACGTTTTGCACCTTAGAGCGCATGAAAGATCCAAAGTAAAGATAATCGTGGGAAAGAAAATTGGATCCTGTAGCATACGTCCCAAAACGAACATTTTCTGTCCCATCCCAAGAATTTCATAATTTTTTTGCCCGCGCCGCTGTGAGTGAAACGGGCACGCAATCAGCATTAAATTAATAATAAAATAAAAAAAAAATAACTGTAATAATCTATACCATATATTGTCGTTTCATTGCTCACATTATATTAATTCCATAATATTTTATCGTTTTTGTCTGCATCGAATTAAATTTTTTGATTATTATTATTATTAACAAATAAACTTATTAAATAAACACACAAACAAGCAAAATGCTTTATCACATCAGGGCTTTTGATAATTTGAGTCTTAATTTGGTTAAACATAATATTATGACCATTGTAAGGCATGTTTTGTTTCGACTCGATTTCGATTTTTTTTTTAAACAAATACAAGTGTAAGGGCAGTTTTCTTATCTTCATGTTTTTCGAATCCAGGTGCTTATTGATCAAATATATGTTGCCTACTCTTAGGTAGATATAAAAATATCTTTGATCGTGTTTAAAACTGCCCGAGTATGATTTAAGCGTGGCCTAAAAGTAGGCAACATAAATTTTCTTAAAAAGCTCCTAGACTTAAAAAAACATGAACATGAGAAAACGGCCTTTAGAATTGACTTAATATCAAATGTTAGTTTGGTGTCAGCACCCATTGCATACTTGTGGGCAATATAACATTATGTCAATATTATACACTTGAAAAGTGTATATTAATTTTTCCCAGAAGTTTGTAACGAGAAATATTCATTTCCGACCCCATAAACTATATATATTCTTGATCAGGACGACGAGCTGAGTTCATTTCCGCTTGTCCGTCCGTCCGTCTGTCCGTCTGTCCGTCTGTCTGTCCGTCTGTCTGTTTCTACGCGAACTAGTCTCTCAGTTTTAAAGCTATCGAGCTGAAATTTTGCACAGAGTCTTCTTTTTACTGCACGCAACTAATATGTCGGAATCGGCCGGATCGGATGACTATATCATATAGCTGCCATAGGAACGATCGGTCTAAGAACTAGTTCTAGTTAGAAAAACTTTTTTGTTTTCAATCGTAGCGTCACTAATCTTGGTATATGTTAGTTTTATATGCTTCCACATTATTCTGGAAAAATGTATCAAAATCGGATCACTATAGCATATAGCTGCCATAGGAACGATCGGTCGAAAAATAAGTCTTTGTGAAAAAAACTTTTTTGATTTCCATCGTAGCGTCTCCAATCGTAGTATATATTTGTTTTATATGTTTCCACACAATTCTGACAAAATTTATCAAAATCGGATGACTATAGCATATAGCTGCCATATAAACGGTCGGTCAAAAAACTACTTCTAGTGAAAAAAACTTTTTTGTTTTTTATCATAGCGTCCCCAATCTTGGTATATATTAGTTTTATGTGCTTTCACATAATTTTGAAAAAAAAATTATCAAAATCGGATGACTATAGCATATAGCTGCCATAGGACCGATCGGTCGTAAAATGTGTTTTACTAAGAAAAGTTTTTTTTTTATGGTATCAAATTTTATTATCAATGATTTAATAATTTTAAATATCTGATATCTATATCCTATATATATTTTTCCAGTTAAATCAGTTGGAGTAAAGTTTTTCAAGTGATTATTAGTGATAAGAATTATATATTTGATGAAGAAAATGTATAGTCAGTTACGGCAGCATTATACATAATCCGCATTGTTTATTTAGTCAGATTGTCGTACCAATCAAAGGTAAACAAAAATATTGAGTGTTTAGGCAACTTAAAAATATTTTCCTTAATTATAAAACATAGCATACTTGTAGGAGCAACAAATCATGATTTGTTTATTTGTGCATTAACGTAATAATAGTCAGCTTTAACTCTTCCTGTTTAAGTTAGGAATTCTAGATTTTTTTCTGAGTGTTGCCACAACTATGATTTGCCATAAAAAGATTTTTAATTTAATTTCAAGATGAATTTATTAATTTGAAAAAAATTACAACCTTACTTTAAGTATAAGTTAGCTTAATCTGTTGAAAAAGTCTTTTGAAATGTTATGTTAATATTAAGGTTTTGTTTGCAGCAGGCACAAAACCTGCTTTTATAGTTTTTATTTAATTCTATAATTTTCTCACAGCGAACAATTTGTGATCGTCGTTCATACTAAATTCAACGACTTTTAAATTGTATCACATCCGCCAATCCACTCACCGCAGTCGTTTTGCAAAACACCTCGTATTTCAGTTAGTACGAGCCTAACTTTTTTCTACTGCTCAATATTTTTGAATATTGGGAATGTTCTCAGGGTTGTCTTCGATAAACAAAAATTTTTCGATTTTTGAAAATGAAAAGGTTATAACCCCTAACCTTCCTGTTTAGTTAGAATTCTAGATTTTTCGAGTGTTGCCACACTATGTTGCCATAAAGATTTTTAATTTAATTTCAGATGAATTTATTAATTTGAAAAATTTACACCCTTACTTTAAGTATAAGTTAGCTTAATCTATGAAAAAGTCTTTTGAAATGTTATGGTAATATTAGGTTTTGTTTGAGCAGGCACACACCTCAGTTTACAACTTGCAAAAATAGAAAGATTGGCTGTATTAAAAATCCTATTATTAAAGTTTATAATCATGTAAGAACTGGCTTGAAACCGGTTAACTTTTAACTGATTCGGTGCTTGTTTTAAGCCGGAAAAATATTAAGCTTTAAATTATCGAACTAAACACCAAAAATTATAACTTAAATAATTTAAGAAAAATTACTTTTTTGTCATTTTAGAACGGGGTTTGAGCTTGCCAATTATCTAATTACCAACCTACACATCAAGTTTCAAGTTCTTAGCTTTTTAAAAAAAGACTTTACACCATTTTTAAACCTAAATACTTGTACACCAAAAAACACACAAACTAACAAATAATAAAGCTATAACTTTACTTTTATCAAAAGGATTAGCTAGCGAGAGGAATATTGATTCAATGTGTTTATTCATACACAATATCAATCGCAGATGACTCTATCAACTCTTCCAAATCCATTTGCTGGATTTTAAGCTGCTACTTAAACAGTATTTGCCTAGTTTCCAGTTAAAATGCCACAATTTAAGCGCAATTAACATCCGGTAGCTTGTTGGCCCGTTCGCCTGTTGACCATTTAACACTCAACGACTTCCGTTACGCTTGAAAAGAATTTTTGCGTTTGTTTTGTCCAAGCTTTTGTATATCAGAATTTCTGAGTGATGATTATCTAAGAGGCTCAAGTTTTTTTTTTTTTGTCTGCCTGTCTCTATTGTTCAAAAACCCGACCCCGGCCTTTTGTTATTGTCCGCCAGCCATCAATATCGTGCCGTCGATCGCCTTTCATAATTGTCACACATATTTCAATGCAATGCCGCTTAGTGGAGGGAACTGGTTTACCCATTGGCTTCATCCGTCTGTGACGTTATTTTCTGTGGGTCAAGTCTGACCATCATTAAAGTGCATAATTAGTGCACTTGCATTGGTTGGTGAGATCTGGTTTCTTGGTCATCTTCACTTGCAAGTTTTGCGGTGACATCGTTTTTTTTTTTCTATATATTAAATATTTTTTAATAGCGCAATTTTCGCTTTATCATGCGCCTAATGACCGAATGTTGACCGCATTGAGTGTGTGTGTGTGTGTGTCGCAAAATGTTTCAAGGTTCCTTTGATAACGGTATAGACACTTTCGTGAGAATATGCGCACATTTTACTAGCCGGATGAAGATTAAACGAAGTGTTGAACTTTGAGGTCCCATCTATACTTCTGCAACTACCCTCGTGGCAGCTGCAAATAAAAATTCTTACACCTCATTTTGCATTAATATTCAACAACAAAAAACGAACCGCGCCTATCTAAATAATTAGACATATTTATGTGTTCATAAATTTCTCAGTTATGCCTGGGTCCCCCCTCCCGCCTTCCCCTCCATCAACTCCACTTTACTAATCCAGTTTTGGTTACGCTTGGCCCAGAATCAAGACTTCGTCAGGCTTTTTAATTAAAACTCGATAAAAAAAAAATAAAACAAAAAAAAAGCCAAACAATTCGTTGCGGTTAGTCTAAAAAAGCTAATCAAAATCTAGAAAATTCCCTCAAATTGGTAAAATAGAAAAAATGGTATAAAAATATATTTGTATGCATAAAAAACGACTTCTTATCCCATTTTGGTGCGCACTTATTTATGTAAATCTTGAAAGCAGCTTCGTCGTTGTCGTCTTGCCCGTCGTCTTGGCAAACAACTGAAATGCATTTGGAGTCCGCCCCAATCCAAATCCAAATCCAATGCGTTGCGTTGCTCGTTGCCAATGGCCACTCGAGACGCTGAAGGCAAAAGCCTATTGAATAATTTTGATTTGATTTTCGTTCAAATAGTTTATTTTTCTCCCTCTCTTTTTTTTCTGCCTGCCTTAATCACTTAGTTACTTGATTTTCCACTTTATGCCGGATTTTGTGTAAATGTTGGCTTCAATCTATTTAACAATTGTGAAATTTATGCGGATTTGCTTGAGAAATGATTCCCCCCGGTATGAAGGCTTATTGAGCTCTAAGCCATTAATCATTTCTATATTTTTGGCTTATTCTATGGGGTAGCTGTTGGAAAAATATTTATGACTTTATTATGGGCAGCTTAGCAGAATTTTTATTAAAAAAAAAAAAAAAATTGCCAGAGTTTAATACATTTTTTTAAGTTTAAAGGTAAGGTTAGTTTAAGGTCACGAAAAAATGTTGTAAATGAGAGAAAAGTGTGTGTCATGTGACTTTGGAAAGAACAGAGATTACAAAATTATTTAATTTTAAATTTGGTGAAAAGAGAAGACTATTGGTCGTGATACACCAAAAAATAAATCTTTTGAAAATCAAGAATATGTTCCGGAAAATTACCAGGAAAATTTATAATAAAGTATTTTTATTTTCATCTGATCGACTGAAACTTAGTTTGTGAGCATAGTAGATATGTGATTTCCGATTCAACATATACGAAATGCGGTTTGTAAACTCTATAGGTCAATAAATTAAAAAAAAATAATTTAATAATTGCAAAAATCGACTCCCACGTTCGGAAAATTCCTAGAGTGATTGGATTCAAGGCCAAAAGTCTGCATGAAATTCGGTTTGCAAGTTCAATGGACCAAATAAATAAAATCAAATTTATCAAATTGGCAAAATCCACCACTAAGGTCGGAAAATGTAGGGCTGGGTTGGGGTGGATTCATGAACAAACTTATGCAAGAAATTCAGTTTGTAAGCTCTATGAGTTAACTTCATAGAAAAATAACTCTCAACGTTGCAAAAATCTACCCTCAAGGATGGAAAATGAAAATCGGCAGTGAGTTCAAGGCCAATCGTTATTTATGTGCCGATCTGTATGAAATTTGGTTTTGTTTAATGTTAACATTTTTTTCACATATCGACTTTTCCTTCCTGCAACCAACTGAAGTTTAAAACAATTTGTATACTTAAAATAATAATAATTTGATTTTAAAACCTAGCTTCGGATTAGGCGTTAAACTGTAGGTCTCTTTCTCTTGAGCGAATATTTAAAGACACACGAGCCTAGAGATGGAAAGAAGCTCGGCTTGGCTCTTTGGGGCTGTAACAGCCTGATTTGCATTACAGAAGTACCTTAGGGCTTGTGAAGAACCGCCAGTCCTGAAATCAAGCAACAATTTCAGTAAATTTTTAACAGGATAAAGTGCGAACAATCTCAAAAGCCAATTTATTTCGATATTTCCAAATCTGGGAACATAGTTACAATTTCAAGTTCAATTCGAGTTTGTAATATTCCGAAAACTAAAAAAAAGATTTTACTGGTTACATAAGCCGGTTCGGAATCGAACCACTCCGGAGTTGGAGTCTTCGAGTAAATGCAAAAGCCTGAACCGAACCTGATCCGGAATAATTTTAATGTTCTACTCGATCCTAATCCTGAACCGGGGCAAAAAAAAATGGATTTAGTTTAAAAACAATTTCCTTGGAGTTCTCAAGTGCTTATTCGGCTTACTGCAATACATAAATAGAACGTTTGACTTGAATATCGTTACCACACAGACAAGAAGGAATCTAATGAGAGATATGGTTATCACGAAAAAACAATGCTAATAGCCCTTCATATGTTCCACAATTTCCCTTTTCATTTTTAAAAGGAATAGCTTTAATTTCCGGGATACTACAAGTTTCCTTTATTGTAAAATAATGTACATAATAACATAATAAATAATGTACATAACAAACAATGTATAGACGAAATAAACATACTATACGGGCAACTGCTTCCAATAAATTTATACTAGAATTGTAAGCGAGCGGATCTCGTGCTGAGTTTTTCTCCAATTTTGCGGGACAATAATACATTTTTCGCCGGCAGCTCCCACACATATCTCTAATTTCTACTATTAAAAAGTTTTTAAAGTCTTCTGCAAATTTTAATAATACTCAATTTAAGTGATGCCACTTTCAATATAATACTTAATTTGGATTATAAAATGAATATTTTTGGATGCCAGAAATCAATATTTTTAAACATCAAACAAAAACTTTTAAAGAAAAACATTGTTGAACCCCGGTATTAATCCCAAAACGCTCCGATTCCGGTACGTTACGAAAAGAGTGTTTCGGTTAAAGGTTCTATTTCGTTTCTTAGTTTTATTCAGTTCTGATAAGGTACACGGATTTTCATATTGGTATACCAATAAGTACCGGTAAAAACAAACTATTTAAAGACACCAACAAAAAAAAAAAATTTTAGAATATAGAAAAAATATTTTTAATAGATATATCACCATAAAAATATATATAAAAATATATTAAGGAACTCTCTATGTCTTTGTCGTCCAGACAAGCTAACCCTAATTCTCTCATAAATTTAATCTTTTAAGAAATCACAGAAATATTAATTAATTTTATGATAAAAATTTTTAATACCTAAAATCTGACGTGTCGCAAAAACTAGAGCTACATTTATAATCTTTCATGATTTGGATAGACTGAAATAGATAAAAAAAAAACTAAAAAATTGGAAATATTGCTTTTAAATTTGAGAGCGAAATTTTATTAATATTAGGAAATCTAATTTAAAAAATTTAGGTAGGCATTTTTCTAACATTTCTACATTTCAGAAAGGTGTTTTACTAGACTTGAAATACTTTCAATTCAAGTAGAGAATATTTATTTAGAAAGGGATTTAACATTTTTTTTTTTTAACATTTAATATTTGTTTAGCACCTTTATTTTTAAGGGAAAATTTTTTTGAATATAGAAATATTTTATATAATTTTTTCTAGAATTACTTTTCAGAAGAATATATTATATAATTTTTTTTTTTTTTTTTCTGAAAATATGTTGGTATCTTACCAATTGAAATGTATATTTAAAAAGATAAAAAACTCAGTACAAGAAGTGATAAAAATCCGAATCAGAACCGGTTCCGGATTTGTTCGATTCCAATAAAACGGTAAATGGCTTTCGGATCAAAAAAAGTTGTTAACATCGGATCCGGTTCCGATACCGGTACGTGCCTTGAAACGGTTTTTTTCGTTTAACGGTTCCGGTTCCGGTATGATTTCCTGGTAGAAACATATGATCGTCTATAAAATGAAAGTAATGAATATTTTGAATCGGTTAACAACTTTTTAACCCCATTTAAAATGTATATTTAAGTTCTGGGTATGAGAACCCGGGTATGATTAAGTCATAAAATTTATTGCTTTATGTGTCTTTTCTTAACAATAAATATGATTTATTTTCTGCTCAATTTAACATTCAAAATCGCAAACACTCTACAATAAATACATGTTTTCTGCATGAGCCTAAAATACGTAACCTAAAGCAAGGTTCGTACGTGAACAGATGCGCGGGTTTAAACCGCGGACTAAATGCCGTACGAATTATAAATTCTTAAATTGTGGCACAACCAAAATCAACTTCACAGTCTTGACTTTGCTCTTTGGGCTAATAGCTACCGAATTACGTTAGATAATAAAATCTCGAACAGACATAAAAAAAAATTCAGCAAGTTGCATTGCATTTTTGGCCTAAAACACTGATCAGACACCCCCCCGCGATTGCCACGAGTGTAGTAAAAACCGGTGTTCATTCAAAACATAAACAAACCGCTCTCTTGGTGCTCATTTTGCCGGCTTTTTTTTTTTGGATGAACGCTTCTCTGGCATGATTCAGCAGCAGCAACGGCAGCACGTGCACAACAAAAACAGCATGCGTGGGGTCAACGTAGCGCTCTCTAGTTAGCTCATCTGCTGTTCTCTGGGCCCGCTCTCGCTTCTCAGTTGCTCTTTGAAAGAAGCAACCAATAACAGCAACAGAGATCAGCATCGCGTTGGAGTTTCTTTGCTTGGCCTGTTTAGTTCGAATTGAACAAGCGAACGCGACGCACGGTGGATCTCAGACGCGATCGATTTTTGTTGAAGAATTTTTGATTTAGGCGGGCGCGAAAAATAGTTTTTATGTTAAAGTGAGAAAACGCCGATATGTAGATATAGCGTGCATTACCATATTGATGAAAGAGTGAAAAATAGTGGGGAAAACACGGTGCATAAATTACATTTTCAATCTGAATGCGCTTTTGCTTACATTCACCCCGCCGAGTGTTCAAAGTTATTTTTGGAGTTTTTTGTTTTGTTTTGTTTCCTTTCGGAATCCGCATTTTAACGGTACATTTGCATTTGCAACAAGCCGTTTTCTGCTGCACACACAGCACACACAAGTACAAAAAAATATTAAAAATTTATTTTTTATTTTTAACCTCAACGTTTTGCCATTGCCCCCTGCCATAGCCGCCCCATGTGTTTCTAATAACCGAGTGTTTATTTTAAGGCCACGAAAGAGTGAAATGAAAATGTGAATATTTCTCAATCAAAAAAGATACACACACACACAAGTGGATTATTGCACCCTCAAGCGGATTTTGTTGCCGGAGAAGAGTTACGTACGGTAAGATTAAACATAAATTTTACATTTATCTGATATTTTTTGCAAATTGTGATTTATGTTCTCGTACATTGTGGAATATTTTACTTAAGCCTTGCACTCACTCCCAGGTGAAGGCTAAGGCGTTGGTGTGAAAAATGTTGCAACTTAATGGTTTCTGTTGTGGCTTAAGGAACTATAATTTGTGAGATACAAAGAAACTGATAAGCAACCGCCGCACAGACTGCTACAATTTTCGTAATTTTCATTTAATAGTTTATGTGGCTAAATTAACAGGTCATTTTGGGGGGAAAAGCACTTGAAGACTTAAAAATAATGTTTAGGGCAGAAGGAAGACTTCAAATGGCCAGGGGATACAGTTTGGAAGAGATTTTAATCCAGGAATTTAAATTGTAAACAGTTTTATTAATATTAGAGAGTGGTAGGTACATTTTTGGTGCTCAATTGGTTCTCTAAAGAAAAGGATGCTAAAAACCTCACAAAATTTGGGACTGGTTTGGTTCAAAAACAAAAAAACAACAAAAATTTTTGAAAGCGCACTTTAGTCCAAAAGTCGATTTTTTCTTAGTATAAACTCAAATAATGAACTGAAAACCTCAAAAATGGTTAGATTTGATAGTTATGACCACAGTTGCCGCTTGAAAAAATCAAAATGCTCCAAAAAATCTTCAAAAGGCTCCATTATACAAAAAATACTCCAAATATGATCATAAAAAATTCCAAACTACATTATGTCAAAAAAGTACAATTAATTATTGTTTTATATTTCTTTATTTATAATTCTTTAAAATTAAACATAACGAAATTCATTTTTAAAGATTTTTTTAAATTATCCGTTTTTTATTTAGGCCATTTTTTTGTCAGTGGTTTGACATATTTGGCCATAGCTTCCGTAACCCCACTCCGATTTGAAAATGCAGTAAAACAAAATACTGCCATTAAATAAGTCAACAAAGAAGTCAGACACTTTAAATTTTAAGAAAATAGTTTTTTGAGTTAATCATAACATGGATTTTTATTAAATTTTTTAAGAAAAAAAAAATGGATTAAATAAAAAAGGAAATTTGAAAATTCTTTAAAAATAAATTTCACCTCAGAAAAATCTTTAAAAATGTTTTTGTCTATTGGTAACCCATATTTATAATCAAAAATCGGTTTTCAGTACTTTTGGCTGTTGCCTAGTATAATTTGTTATAAAAAAATATAATCATTAAAATTCTATTCGACTTTTATGGTTTAGATAAGAATTGCGAACTGTATCTTCAATTAAAAAAATTCTTTTGTATTCTTCAAATATATATTACACAACAAATTTTGTAGAGCTCAATTGATGTATTCACTCCCAAAAAATCTAGAAAAAAACGCCTCATTTAAACTAATGTTCTAGGGTTATCATTGCTGCCTTAGGACCGATCAGTCAGAAAATGGTATATAGTAGGACAATATTTTTGTTTTTATGAACACTTTACGCTTTCAAAAAGTTCTGCAAAATTTGATCAAAATCGGATGACTATATGTAATAGATCTTCGTTACAGAGGATGTTAGCTTTGCCTTCTCGTGTTTTTAGGGCGGGTTGTTTTTTTTATTGCATGGGAATGTTCCATAAAGTACTTTTAGGGAAAAACTTATATCTGACACTTAGTTTTAATTACTTTAAGGGTTTAATTTTAGGCGATATTTACTTATCTGATTGTTCTATTCGAATATTTTTAGCGCTGGTTCAGCGTTAAATTTAAAATTTTGAGCTAATGAAAAAATGTTTTACCTGGCTCAAAAATCTCCATTTTGCAGAAAATGGCTCCAGTGCTCCAATGAGAAAAATTAGATCCATTTTAGAGCTTTTGCTCCTTAAGAGGCAACCATGGTTTTGATATATAAATAGGCAATATACATTTTCAGCAGGGATTAATCCCGAAACGAATATTAGTTCCGATACCGGTTCCGGTACATACCGAAATGAGAATTTCAGTTAAAGGTTCTATTTTGGTTTTCAGTTTATTTCGGTTTTCGGTTCCAATACGGTACTCAAATTTTTATTTCGGTATACCGGTATAAGTATAATTTTTTTAATATTAAAAAATATTGAAATTATTTCAACATATCAGAAAATTAATGAATGTAATAGAACTTAAAAATAGTTTTCAAAGAATATGCCAATTAAATTTTTTTTTTTTTTGTAAATATACCGACTTTTAGCCTTTTTTATTTTTGGACGAACAATGTCGCTTCTGTCCACGCTACTTGTGGTATACCTACATTCAAAAAAAAATTTAAGAATTAAGGATTTTTCTTTAAAGCTGACAAAAATTTCTTAATAATAATTTGACATAATCCGCTCTAAAATCTGTCGTATATCCGTTAAAAATTAAGATCTTTAGCTAGTTGGATAGATTTGATCGCTTACTATTTATAAGTCTACGGTCCAATATAGCTCATAATACGCTGGTAAAATACTCAAATACTAAGAAACACAAAAACAGATTAAACCATTAATTTAGCTTTAGCTTTTCCTTACATTACATTTTTCGAAATATAAAAAAAAAATTTTTTATTGCGAAATTTTATTAAAGTCCAGAAACTTCGTTTATTAAAATCTTATTATCATTTTTCTAACATTTCTATCTTCAAGGGAGGATTTTTTTAAGACTTAGAAATCCTTTACATTTAATTAGACAGATAATATTTACCAAAGAAAAGTTTACCCGCTTTTTAAAATTTTTTTGTCTATATCTTTTATATCTTAAAAAGAGAATATGATTCTGGATATTCTTTTAGGGCGAATTTCTAAAATGATAGACTCTTTTCGGGGTGTATATATTATAAATATATTTTTGTAATAATCATAAATCAATCAAATAAATAATAAGAAACCGAAAAAATACCGGTATTAGTGTTTCGGTATGGTTCCGGTTTTTTTGGTTCCTATTATAACGGTTAATGGATTTCGGTTCTCAAAAAAATTTTTATATCGTTTCCGGTTTCTTTCGGTTTTTAACGGCTTTAAACGGATTATTTCGGTTAACGGTTCCGGTTCCGGTGACGGTACTATTCCCTGATTTTCAGACCCTTTAATTTTAATTTAATCGCATAAAACGTTTTCACGATATCCGACAATATTTAATTGTTACCAGCTCCAAGATTGTTACTGTCCCAAATAACAAGTAGGGTTGAACGGCCAAACGCAAACTTGTCTGAAAACAGCAAATATTTCGAAAACTGGCAAAAATGGGAAAAAAATGTTAATAATAGTGTAATATGTATGCTTTTACAAATAACTTTAATTTCGGTAGGGATAAAATGCAATTCCAAAATATCGCATGAGGCGTAACGCATAACGCTAACACAGACAAGCAATACATTACCGTACTGTTATTTAGTCTGAAATAACTTTTTTTAAGAACCACTTAACCTTTTAATAACTCTAGGATGCCTTGTCAAAGTTTATTACCATTCTCGATCAAATAAAATGCAAAATTTCTCAAACTCCAACATATATAACTTTCTTGAGTTATTTAGGTCCAGAGGTCTTAAGAAATTTTTCTTTGCGTTTAAGTGAATGTCAACCTCTGCAAAAAGAGAATTGCCTTGGAGCAAAACTTTTAAACAAAACACACAAATCACAAATATACCAACAGCTAACAAAACTAGGCTGTGTGCCACGCCCCCCACTCGAGTGGAAATAGCGGAGGGCAGACTCTCCACCTAACATTCAAGTAACTATTTTGCACACATAAATCTGACTTATGACACCCACACACAACACACACAACATACACATCAAGCCAAGGCAGAAGAGACCCTTAAGGAGGGGCTTGCCCCGCCTGATGATGTGTCTCTGTTAACAGCCCGCGGACTACAAACCAACTGAAAATGCCAAAAGGCTTTTAAAAATGAAAAATGCTGATAACTGCAACAAATCACAGACTCAAAACACACACAGACAAGCGCAACCAAAAAACCCGTAAATTGCAAGTATGTGAACTCATTTATGGGGCCACAAGACAGAAACAAACCGTCCAAAGTGGAAGAGAGTTGTTTGCTCAGGTTCACCTTACCCCCCAAAAAACTGGCGCCTAATGATGAATGCAATTGCGGCAATTTGTTTTTAGTATTATGACGACGCAGAGCAGAGTGGAAAAGCTTATTGGCAAAATCTTAGGAGGCAAACTCTCATAAAATGAAAAGCCATTTTCGGTGTTTGCATATTTGCCAAACAGTTTAAGGCGAGGAGAATTTGACCTTTTAGTGGCAGAAAGAAAATCGTGTTTGTTTATACTCTGCTTGGGAAAAGGCTTGGATGAGTTTTTGAAATGCTTAATCGTTTTTTTTCGGTTTCTTATATTCATGCTCTAACCATGAGATTTGTGCGCTCATACGGAAGACGAAATTACTGATATGACTTTATCGACTCGTCAGCTGATCTGAAATATTTTTACTTCAAAGGATGCTTTAGAGATGCTTCCCTCTGGTTTTTGGAATACATGATTAAAAGCCTTTAGAAAGATACTAGATTCGGGATCGAAAGGCATGGGATTCAATTAAAAACTGAATCTGTCGGGATTATTTCTTGATTCCGATATTTTTCGGGTCTCGGTTCATTATTTTTAATTTATCGAAATGTGTAATGTAAAAACTTTACTCCCGGGTCTCGAAAAATTCGGGTTCATTTAAATTCACGTTAGTCATCTGGATTTTTTGATTCGATATTTTTCGGGTCTCGGTTTATCTTTTAAATTTATCGAAATGTAGTTTATCAAATAATTGATGGTCACCTCCTTAAAAACGAATCTAATTTGACCTTGACTAAAATCTTACCCCCGCCGCGAAATCTCGATTTTGATTCCATATTTTCGGGTCTCGGTTAAATTTTTTAAATTTATCGAAATGAAGTTTATCGACCGAATTGAATGGTCACACTTACACAGTATTGAAAAAATACGGTAATATTAATTTGAAACCAAATTGATCGAAATGTGCAAAAACTTTACTCCTCAGGGTTTCGAAAAAATCTTCGGGATGCAATTTAAAATTCAACGTTAGGATCATTTCTTGGGATTATTTTTCGGGTCTCGGTTTATTTTTTTAAATTGATCGAAATGTAGTTTATCGACTGAATTGAATGGTCACACTTACACAGTATTAAAAAATACGTTAATATTAATTTGAAACCAAATTGGACATGTATAAAAACTTTACTCCTCCGGGTCTTAAAAAAATCTTCGGGATTCAATTTAATATTCAACTTTAGGATCATTTCTTGGGATTATTTTTTGATTCCAAAATTTTTCGAGGCTCGGTTTATTTTTTTAAATTTATCGAAATGTAGTTTATCGACCGAATTGAATGGTCACACTTATTCAGTGTTGGAAAAATACGGTACTATTAATTTGAAACCAAATTGGACAAGTGCAAAAACTTTACTCCTCCGGGTCTCGAATAAATCTTCCGGATTCAATTTAAAATTCAACGTTAGGATCATTTCTTGGGATTATTTTTTGATTCCGTTATTTTTCGGGTCTGTGATTATTTTTTAAGTTTATCGACCGAATTGAATGGTCACACTTACTCAGTACGGTAATATCATCTTCAAACCAAATTGAACATGTTTAAAAACTTTTCAAGAGCATTTTTGATTCGACTACCAAATACAAACCACAATTTTACCACCGAATTGACAGTCAAAATAATACGCGAAAAAGTTGTGTTTAAACAAAACGAGGCGCAAGGGAATTGGTGAATGTCTTTCAACGGTGGACAACGCGATCTGAGCCCCCAGTGGAGACTGGAGTCTGCAAGTAAGAGCTGATGATGATGATGAAGATGCGCGCGAAAAACGTGACATACCCCCCCCAGCCCAGATTGCCAGGCACAAAAACAAAAAACAACTTTGCCACAAACAAATGACAGTGAGAAATTTGCCTTCGATAAAAGCAAAAGACGAAGTAAAATCTAAAGTCTTCCCGCAATTGGAATGCAATCCAAAATGTCACAGAGCGACATAACCAGGGGAGTTTCGGGGGCGGGGTTACCCGGTCTGACAACTTAAAATTGTTGTATTATCGATAGCCTTACGAATATTGTCAGTTTGATATTTTTGACATTAATGACAGCAACAAAAAATTCTTTAAAAGTTTTTCCAGTTCAACTACAACGACCTACAATCGGTCTCGGTCTCATCTCTCTCTCTCTTTCTTAGTAAGTGTCTCTGCCTCCCACTCTCCTTCTCTGACATTTTGCTAAATTTTTATTTGTTCCCACAGTTTGTCGCTTGGCATAAATACATCGTTAGCGGCAGCTCCAGCTCAAGCTCCAGCTCTAGCTTTTAGCTTCAACTTGGAGATGCTAGTGTAGAGGGAAAAACTTGCAGGAAGCCGCCGCAAAAAAATAAGTTGAACTAGACAACGACAACAGCAACAACAGCAACTTCTCGCCAATCGTAGTCGTACCTCGTAATAGTAGTTATTGCCTTACATGCACGTTTAATGTTCTTTGGAGGCGGTAAACATGCAGAAGTAAAAAATCTCATGGCAAGGAAAAGCTTATTTAAGGCAAAACGGAGCTTTTGATACTCTTTTTATACAAATATAAGACAAAAATACTGAAGGGCTTAAATATTTGTTTGCATCAGATCCATAAAAAAATGTTTGAGTTGGTCCAAAAAATTATGAAACTAGGGACCTTATTCTAAGTTTTTCTAGATCAGTTCAAGTTTACATAAAATTCAAGAACGCTTTGTTAATCGAAGGTTTAAACACTAAATAAAATCCATTTGAATTTAATTGATTTTCATACAAATGTACTGGGGTACAAATGTACCCCAAAGACGGTCCGCGTTCGTTTTGACCTTGTCAGACATTTTGAAAATTAGGAGAAATTTGTGCAATATGCGAATTGCAGTTGGAGGAATGAGATTTATCTGCTTCCTTCACAATTAAAGATAAAAAATCAAATTCTAATGTCCCTGCTAATTTTCGACGAAAAATAATGATATTTGGTGAAAAAAAAAATAATCAGGCTTTTACTTAATAAAATATCGGAAAAAATATATTTGGACTTTCGTATAGCGAATTTCAAGAGGATCAAAAAAAACGTTCGTTTTACTAAAAATTCGTAAAATATATATTTTGTTTAACCTTGCAAAGGGTATATTAAAATTATCACGATGTTTGTAACGCATAGATGGAAGCATTTCTGACCTCATAAAGTATATATATTCTTGATCAGCATGACGAGCTGAGTTCATTTCCGTCTGTCCGTCCGTCCGTCTGTTTCTATGCTATCTCCTCCCTCAGTTTTAAAGCTATCTTGACCAAACTTTGCAAAAAGTCTTTAATAACACATAGGCTGCACATTTGTCGGAGTCGGACGGATAGGATGACTATATCATATAGCTGCCATAGGAACGATCGGTCCAAAAACTAGTTCTAGTAAGAAAAACTTTTTTGTTTTCCATCGTAGCTTCACCAATCGTAGTATATATTAGTTTTATATGGTTCCACACAATTCTGGAAAAATTAATCAAAATCGGATGACAATAGCATATAGCTGCCATATAAACGGTCGGTCCAAAAACAAGTTCTAGTGGAAAAACTTTTTTGTTTTCCATCGTAGCGTCACCAACCATGGTATATATTAGTTTTATATGCTTTCACATAATTCGTGAAAAATTAATCAAAATCGGATGACTATAGCATATAGCTGCCATAGGAACGATCGGTCCAAAAACTAGTTCTAGTGAGAAAAACTTTTTTGTTTTCCATCGTAGCGTCACCAATCGTGGTATATATTAGTTTTATATGCTTCCACATAATTCTGGAAAAATTAATCAAAATCGGATGACTATAGCATATAGCTGCCATAGGAACGATCGGTCCAAAAACAAGTTCTAGTAAGAAAAACTTTTTTGTTTTCCATCGTAGCATCACCAATCTTGGAATATATTAGTTTTATATGCTTTCACATAATTTTGAAAAAATTAATCAAAATCGGATGACTATAGCATATAGCTTCCAAAGCAACGATCGGTCGGAAAATGTGTTTTACTAAGAATATTTTTTTTTCACGGTATCCAATTTTTATTATCAATGATTTTAAAATTTTAAATATCTGATATCTATAACCTATATATATTTTACCGGTTAAATCATTTGGAGTAAAGTTTTTCAAGTGTATTAAAACTTCGGCACAGTCGAGGAAGCTTTGCCTGCTCGTTTTTTTTTAATTTTTAAAAATCTGTATATTTGCAATACTTTGTATTTGCAATTAATTTCAATATAATTATTATTTAATTTTAAATATATGAATATCACTTTTTTCTTTTTTTTTTGTTAGCTACAACTATCGTGACCAAGTTAGGTTACCCTATTTGATCCCTTTCCAAATAGAAATGTATTCAAAAACCTAAAATCCCTCTCCATCTTCTGTTGCCCCGACGACTGCAAGTGAAGTGAAGTGTCTGTAAAATGGGCGCACAAGTGAAAACTACAAATGGGTCGCCTTGTCGCTGTCAGTGAAGACCTCTCCAGAGTAACTCTTCCGTTCCCTTCACCCCCATTTCGATAGCCTGATGCACGTTTTTTTTTCTTTTTCGCTGTCGATTAGCTGGCAGTTCACGTCAATGTCTGTTCTCTGTCTTTCCTCCCTGCTTCTGCACAATTGCTCATCACGTTGAGCCGCAGCGCAATGCAGTTTTGTCGCTCTCTCGAAAATGAGAAATTGTCGCCAATTGTCAGTTGTCAAAGGCTGCGCTTAACCCCCTCCTGTTCTACTTATAAATCAACTGGCTTCATAATTTTTGCAATGAAGTTTTGCCAAAGGGGCCAAGCCGGGTCCCTGGTCACTTGAGGGCACATTAAAACATGTGCACGACTCCTAAAGAGGATGTTTGTGTTTATTTATACAAAAACAAAAAAAAAAAACATTTTCTGCTTGGTTTTATGCTGAAATGTGTTTTCGAGTTCATTAAGCAGGTTCAGTTTGAAAAGGCCGCAAAAATGATTTTTTTTTATGAGGGGGACCACAAATCGGCAAAGTTGGTGGGAAAGGAGAGTGAGAAGAGCAGACAAGAACTAATGGACTGAAATGCACCTCATAAACCAATAAAGAATATCAGTTTTAAACGAATTCTTCAAGGACAAAAGATCAACAATTTCGTATTCAAATTAATACAGAACAATTTGTAAATTTTTTGAGTTATACAGGATTTTTTAATTTTTGCGGGGGAACCCGATGCAGTAAATTTCTCGCCGTGCACAAAAATTCGACAGAATTTAACTTGGCGAATTTTGTGTCGATTTAAGGCTTTTACTTTGTTCATAGACAATGCTATTGGAACATCGTAAAGCCCTGGCAGAGTAATATTTGAAACCATTTCAACAAGCTTGATTACAGCAATTTAAAAGGGAAAATGTAAATATTGCAATATTCTGTTACAACTCACAAATCAATCTTAACCGTCACCTCAAAAGCTGCATTGGAGCTTGTTATCCTGAAAATTAAAATTAACCAGGAACGGCCCGGAAAAACTAAGCAACTGAACATCTAAAGAACAGAAGAACTGAACAACGGAGCAACTGACCAACAGAACAACGAAGCAAGTGAACAAATAAACGAATGAACAAGTGAATATGTTTCGGTAAATGTTGTTAAAAAGCTTTTTTTATCCATAAGCCCTATACAGACCAGCGAACAAAGTGATTTTGCTAACTTCGACATATTTTACGACAAGGTGAAACTAAAGTCTAATGTGATCAGATTTATAAAAATACTAGCCTATAACCGCGGCTTCGCTCGTACTTGTGTAAAAAACTAAGTATTTAAACATGAGCATGAATAACGAAATAAATTTTTTCTAACCATTTTCCGCCAATTTTTCGGGTTATTTCAAAATTGGAAAATCCTGTTGGTAACATTTTGTTATGTAGAGCTCAAAAGCTAAGCTCTACATTGATGCTAGTCTAATGAAAATAAAGATATATTCATTCATAAATTTTCCGCCTATTTTCCGACTTTAGTGGTCCGAACAAATTGGAAAACAAATTTTTCAATATTTTTCCTCCAGTTTTCCGGATTTTCCAAATTTTGAAAATACAGATGGTAAATTTTTCCGTCCATTTTCCGACTTTCGTGGAATATTTTCAAAAATTTAAAAATAATGTGTTTCATATTTTTGTATGTGCAGCTTGAATAATGGGTCTGTCCATATGAACGCTGAGATCTCAGAGATGGTAAGAGCTAGAGGTTTGAAGTGTATGGAACATATAATTCTTATACTTGCAGGCTGATCAAGTTTTGTTTTTATTTTTGCCACGCCCCCTGTCTCCCCCGAAAACTGAAAAAACCTATTATTTTCCACAATTTTGGAGTTTGGTCAAACAACCTTCTAGACATATATTCTACTCGTCAATACTTTTCGAGCCCCCATATATCGTTTTCCGATCAGATGAACTATAGTAGAGTTGTCGCCCCCGCAATTTAAAAAACACTTCAAATATCCCGCAATTTTTGAGTTAGATTGTTCGAACCTTTTAGACATTTATTCTACTCATCACTATTTATCGAGCCCCCATACATCGTTTTCCGATCAGATGAACGATAGAAGAGTTGCCACCTCCCACAATTTGAAAAAAATCTCATATCTTCCACAATTTTTAAGACAGATTGTTTGAACCTTTTAGGCTTATATTTTAATTGTCATTACTTATCGATCCACCATACACCATTTCCAGATCAGATGAACGATATTCGAGTTATAAGCAAATGAAATAATTACGCTGGGCAGCACTGTCCGTAATCGTGATGGGCAGCACTTGCACAATTTGTGTGACCCCACACTTTAAAGTTATCAGTTATATACAAACAGTTACTTGATTTTTTTAATTTTTTTAAACTTCAAACAATAACCAATGAACTCACACAGCTTCATTCAAATAAATATATCAAAATTCTAGTTATGCAAACTCTTGATAAAGAAATTCTGTGACCAATCAATTGACTATTAAATATGTATCCAAAAAAACTTTATCTAAAAACCATCTTTCTACGATGGATTTTTCTTCTGTTACAAAATAAATTAAACAAGATTTTGTATACAAAAAATAAAAAACAGAAAATAATTCCACACACATCGTTGTATCATAAAGATTCCTATCACTTTGGCTCCCTCCCTATCAGAGACAAAGACAAATTGCTACATTAGTCTGATAACCGATCTAAGGGAAATAACAACAATTAATTCAATTTGCATTTGTTTAAACTTTTAAACAAACAAGCAGACATTTTTGCCATGCATTCGAGTATGCAAATTGAAAGGCAAAACAAATTGACAATAACGCGAAGAGGCCAGAAAACTCAAATAGTTGTCGGCATGCGATTTTATTGACCATTTCAGATTCAATTAAGGGTAATTTAATTTCAATAATAACTAGATACATATGTGGACAGACTGTGCTGGATATCATCATCATCAGCAGCGGCAGCAACAGAGACTCGCCGTCATCATTTGTGGTTTTTGGCTTGTTGATGGCTTGGTGCCGCCAGGCCTGGCCAAGAGTTACAGTTATAGGCCTGTTGTTTTGTTGTTGTAACTGGTTTTTGGCTTGATTCGAAATTTGCGTGTGGTAAATGCCTGGTATTTAGTTGGGGGTCTACAATTTGATGCTGTTTGTTAGATGACTTTATGTGGTCTTTAGTCTAAACTATGATACATGTGCTCAAGTTAATGAATGAAGTCCGACTGCAATTTGGGCAATTGTTCGAGTCGATCTTAAAGATGCAAAAAGCTAATTGGCTCTGAGAATATTAATTTTTAAATACCACCCAATATTCTTCGACTGCTACCTGCACATATTTCCCGCTCACATGCTTATTTAACATCTTGGGGCATTCTCTCACAACTTTTGTTCCGCAATTGGATTCCTTTTTGTGCACATGGCATAACCCACGATTTCTTCGCATAAGCTTAAGCTTATTCGGCTACCACTTAATTTAGCTTCAACCGAAACCCCCAAAAAACACCCGAGGCTTTGCACGTTCTTCTTCTAGTCCAGCGAGATAAACATATTACCGACGTGCCACAAAAACAATTACTTAAGCCAAACAGGGGGTAAGTAGGGAGGCATCTCTGACTCTGACTAGTTTGTCAACCAATTTGGAAAAAGCCTCTTGGGTTAAGACTCGTGAGAATTTTTGCAACAAAAGAGAAACCAAGTCACGCTCAAAACTTGGCCCGAAGTTGAAGACATGTCTGAAGAATGCCTTTTTGCAGCCTCCATCTCCTCCTCCGACCTTCAACAAGTTGGGACGAGGGCGTGCAAATAAATCTTAAGGGGCAATTACAGACTCAGACGCCTAAAACGGGCCAAGGCTGCAGAACACACACACACACACCATTCCAGAAAGCTGCCAAATGACCTTTTATGGTTAGCCGTAGAGAGAGAAGCCAATTTTCAAATTGTCTTTCTAGGCTGGGAAATACTTGTTGTATATGAGAATTTATGGTCAAGTCAAGACCTGTTAAACATTTCTAGGGAACATTTCAACAATGTTTGATTGAAGGCAACACAAGCTACACTTAGAAAAAATTGCTAGTCAGAGTTGTTGTATGAACGGTGTGCCTTTACGTATTACGACAAATGTAAGAAAACTTTTAATACAAAAATAAAATCGAAAACATCTTAAATCCAATAATAAGGAGTTATAAATTAAAAAGAAAATAAACAACTTATGCATTTTACACCAAATAGCGCTGGTTGGCTATACTATACTTTTTCAGGAACCTCCCGGTCCCACCATCAGTTGACTTTTTGCTAAAAAGTACACGTTTGACTATCTCCTTTCTTGGCAATCAACACTATAAGCCAGCGGTGGGCATGAAATTTAAGTTTGGGAGCAGTTCAACATCCACAGAAAAGAAACAAGCTTCAATAAGCGCGCCTTAGTAGAGAGCTGTCATCAGTCAGCCCAACTCTCGGTCATGGACACTGTGTGTATTTTGTTTTTGCTGCCGTCTGGTTGTGCTCTTTGTTAATTTCTCCATGAATATAATCCCGCAAAAGCCAAAGGCTGCACATCGCTATAAACAGTTGGGAACTACAAAGTAATGAAAGCAACATAGTCGAGCAATATGAGTAGTCCGCTTTTTGATATAATGCTTAAGCAGACGCTTGACACTCTTTCACGACCGAATTAAAATGGAAGGGCTATATATATTTGAGTTCATGCTTTTAATAATAAATACAAAGGTTAAAAAAACTACTACTTCGACTTTCTTGAAAGAACAGTTACAATTTTTTTATTGAAATGTTTTGAATATATCTTCGGAACATTCCTTAAATACAACTAAAAAGTTTTCACTCGCCAAACTAAATTTAAATATTCAGCCATGCTCCCATTTTCACTTTCCAAAAATTTTGCGATTTCAAACCGGTTTTAGGTGCAAATTTGGTCTCCAAATCGCAAAATGTTTGCGAAAGTGAATATGGGAGCCCGGCTGATTATCAGCAATTACAGCAAATGTTTTTGCAAATCTGAGTAATCTGTTTCAAATACTAAATTTAATGCTGAAAAATATTTTGCTCCAATTTCTCGGAAGATTCCAATGCGAAGCCATTACTAAGAATTCACTGCAGCGAGCCGACTTGTATTTACTTTAAAGTACACAAAACAGAACAAATATCATAACGGCAATTTTTTAAAGTGAAAACAATGTTGCCTATAGGCAAAACTTGTTCCGAAATGGTTTCAGAAATCTTAGGAACGGACCTTTTTTTTAAATGCAAGAAATCAAACTTTGAAACTTTTATGTTTACTTCCCTTTATATAGCTATATCCAAATTAAATTAAAATTGGCAAAAAGGAAAATATTTGAAATTAAACATTTAACAACAAATCTAGAAATTAAAAAATCAGTAATAGAGAATTCGAAAAAGAAGGAAATGAGAAATTAAGAAAACATAAAATATTTTGTAACAATCGGTTAATTTTATACTCTGTACTAGAAATAGGAGCGGGACGAGATTTCTCGGGATTCTCGCTGGTACCGAAAAAATCTGCAGGATCGGAACGGGATTGAATTTAAAATTTGGGACTGATTCTCGATACCGAAATTATGCTTTTTATACTCTATACCGAAGGTACAAAGAGTATATTGAGTTTGTGCAAATGTATGTAACAGGCAGAAGGAAGCATCTCCGACCCTATAAACTATACATATTCTTGATCAGCATCAACAGCCAAGTCGATATAGCCATGTCCGTCTGTCCGACCGTCCGTATGAACGCTGAGATCTCAAAGATGGTAAGAGGTTTGAAGTGTATGGAACATATAATTCTATTACTTGCAGGCAGATCAAGTTTAGTTTTAATTTTTGCCACGCCCCCTGCCGCCACCGTAATTTGAAAAAAACCTCATATCTTCCACAATTTTGGAGTTTTTTTTTTTATTGCTTTCGATCAGAACAATGATAGCAGAGTTGCTCCTTGACAATTTGAGAATAAATTTAAATTTATTATAAAAAAAATAAACATATATTGTTTCCAAAATGATGTGATTGACTTAGGAAAAATTTTCTTGGAATTCTTGTTTAAAGAGTAAATTGGCATTGGTCTAAAAGATTATTAAGCACTCATAAAAATTCAAGTATTAAACAGCAGAAAATCAAGTTAAACCTATTTCAAAAACTTTTGTTCTAGATTTAAGTAAAAATTTCTTGTTTTTTTTTCTGAGTGTAGAGGACCGCATTGCTTCGCTTCGATTCCTGTGCTCATGTCATCAACTTGTTCGGCCTTTGTTTGGCATACATAATAATGAGAGAGGGAAAAACAAGCATTAAAAGCCACATAGATCACTGACTGATCATCAATTCGCTGTTGGCTCTCCAGGCTAAATGTTTAATGTCATTCCAGTTTGTTGTTGTAGCTGATCGTTGTCTTGAGGTTGATTTTGTTTGGCATGTTTTTTATCTGCATCTTTCATGTTCGCATGTAATTTACTTTTCATTCATCGGTGATCTCTTCTCCTTCTCCACTCTGGTTCTCAATTGGGTTTTCGCATTTTCTAGTTAATTAGGTTTTTTGACTTGTCGCTGATTTGATTTTGCCTTTGAGTTGCAGTTGATCTTCTTTTTCACGTTGAAACGATCAATTTGTGGCACGTCAATTGTTCATGAGAAAAATAGAAACGTGAAGTGATCTCAAGTGCTTAAATGGAAATTGAAGTGGAATTAGTTGACTAACGAGCGTGTTGGCAATTATAGCCAAAGAAAAAAAAAATGGCTTCAATTAGAGATCCAGTTTTATTTGAAGTGCGCACATAAGGAAAGTCTCAAGAAGAACGGGGAATTTCTGCAGAAAATCAAATTGCATAAGTCGAAGAGTAGCTGAGATGGTGGATATTTGAAATTTATTGAATTTTTTTGTATGAACTAAACGCTTTTTTACATGAAGAAGATGAGGAAGAACTCCAGCTCTTTTCGATACTAAAATAAGTAAAATTGTCTCTTTATATTAGGGAATTAGAAAATATAATTATAATTTCAATTTCATTATCTATAATGAATAAAAAAATGTTCATCATTAGCTCAAATGAATCCCAAAGCACTTTTTAATTCCAGCGGCTAGCTCAAATTTCAGTTAATTTGCTCATCACTTGACCAAACACTTCATTTCACGAGACACAAAAATTTTCAAACATAAAAAACAAAACAAACTTCAGAAATAATTTGTGAGTTTGATATGGGTTTGGGTCGCGTGCAGCCAACCGAAGGTCCAAATCCAAAGGGCAGGCAACACGCAAATGAAAAAAAAAAAACCTCAAACAAAAATTGGCGCCGCTGCGTGTGGACACGAAAGAAACATTTTTTAAATTTATACAAATTTTATGTTTCTTTTTACTTCAAATCGAACAAAACGAAATATGATGATACAATATTTATGGATATAACAATGGAACGGCAGCCGTGAAAATGTTTGCGGCCTATTGCCAAACACACACATAGGTACAAACGCACGCACCTTGTATCTATGTTAATTAATTAACAATTAATTAAACCAAACACAACAGCAACAACAACAACAACGGAATCGTCATCGACCCCTTCATCGATGACGTTGCTAATGGTTAATGATGACTTTTTTGGGTTTGGCCCCAATTTTCTTGGCTTCGGTTAGCGTGCCTAAACGAAATGTTTGTCCAAAGAAAAAGAAACCGAAGAAGCCGACGCTTTCTTCTCTTTCGTGCGGGTGCGGATGCATGCATGCCTTACACTCATATCCAATCTCCCCCAAAAAGCCGTTTGCTATCAAGACGCGTATATCAAATGCAATGCCCTCTCCTTCCATATTAAATTGATTAATACAGCATGATAAATATTTTTTCTATTAATTTTCGGTGTACCATTTGTTTTCAATATCTATTCGAGCTGCCATTAAGCTTGTGATCTATAGTTTTTCGATAAGTTTATGTTTATGTACGAAAAAAGGGATCAGCTCTTCTATACATACGAGCATGTATAAAGCGTGGCAAAAACAATTTTCGATCCAACACAACGAAATGAAAGTTTTTGTAATCGAGTAAAAAATTGATTAAAAATTTAAGATATGGATAAGCGTTTAATTAGATTAGGCAGCCAAATCTTGAAGAAAAAAATTAGAAAGCGATGGACTTTAAGTTCTAATACGAATATTAGCGCAACAATCCAACAGAGCTGCTAAAAAATTCTACAATTTTGAAAGATTCTGTGAATTAAAATTCGCATCAATAAAATTTCGCCCTCTTAATGATATTTTCTGTGAAAAGCCAACTTATTTGGTATATAAGATAATTTTGTATACAAATTAAAAAAAAAGTGTTCCTCAAGTTTTGTATTATTTTCGAAATTAGAGACGAAAAACCATGTGAATATCTTCAAATTATTAATATTTATGTATATAACTGTATAAAGTCGGATATGCAGTCGCTATCCATAATGCTTTAAGGATTATCTTAAAGAGCAGAAATACAGCAGATATCGTACGAACCTCGAAAAGGGTAAATATCTATCGGTTTCTCAGCTACCAGGACATCTAAAGAAGCAAAATTCTGGATATCATATTTCTGACTTTTTCGAACATCGAACTTTGCATTAAAACTTACGCTGCCTAGAAAAAATATAAGCAGTTTCTTAGACGTTTATGCACAAGCGTGTGCGTGTGACGTCATTACCAGACAAGGTAATGTGTTTTTTTTTTAATTTATAAGAAAAACCTTATTAATATTTTTGAACTTATCAATCATCGTCATATCAGAGTAAAATTGATTTTAGACAAATGTGGAAATGACTGGCATTTCATATAAAATTTATTCTCTGTGATAAGAACACGTACCAACATCTTTGCAACAGAATATTCAGTAAACCTAACTTAACTAAATTTTAAATACAGAGACTAAGACCGGATTTACACGATGAAGCAAACTTCATGAAGTTTCTCAAAAAGCTTTTGTTTGTGGGAAAGAGGTGTGGTAGGGTAGCTTTCCCCTCTACACCTCTATCCTACGAGCTAGAGCTTTTTAGAAAACATCATGATGTTTGCTTCATCGTGTAAATCTCGACTAAGACGGGATTTACTCGATGACGCAAACTTCATGATGTTTTATAAAATGCTCTTGCTTGTAAGAAAGGAATGTGGTGGGGAAGCTTGCCCCTCTACACCTCTTACCTACAAGCAAGAGCTTTTTACAAAACTTCATGGAGTTGGCTTCATCGTGTAAATCCGGTCTAAGACATTTCGTTTTCATTTCTTGATGTTAGCAAAATACTAAGCTTTTGTGAAAAAGTGCTTTCGAATAGCTTTCGAGCGAGTTGCCAATGCGAGCAGAAAATGTCGGAAGTGTTGCCAGAGTTACCAGAAATATTCAAAGTAGGATTCTTATTGTCAGATTATTTGGTCGGTTGCGGTGAAATGTATAGCATATTTGCCTTCAGTGCGGAAGGCCTGGGTGTGACTCCTTCAATGTTTTTTCTTTGTTTTAAAAATGTTAAAAGTTTACTTTGTGTCAATAAGGCAAGATGATCTGGTCTCTAAGTTAGCAGCCAGTTTACCTATGACATCGAAATTTCTCTAAGCGGCAAGTTTAAGTAGTCTTTAATGTTAAAATCAAGATATGAAAACGGCCCTTAAAGCATCAAAACTATAAGCTTTCAGGTATAAAAACAAACAAAAAATATGCTATCTGAGAATCGGGTTTGTTGGCACAAAGGTTGACATTGATTGTTAAAAAATTATTATAAACAGGAGTGACCAGATAGTGAAACGCATTTGTTTGATTTTTTCTGAAATTTTAAACGGAATTTTGATTTTAAAAATAGGGGAAAATTAAAAAAAAAATATGTTCTCCTAATTTTGTCATATTCAAGTTGCGTATCCAGCCTGGCACCAAGAGAGCAAGTTGATCGGCCGCCAAACCTTGATAATTACACCAAGGCTTAAATGATGCGAATTTTCCCTGACGTCATCCAGCCATTGTATTTCCTATGGGTAAAATTCTCGCAGCTTCGATAATTCCAATATTGGAACTTAAGTAATTTCCCAAGCATGAACGCTTTAAGCATGTTCGATTAAAAATAAATCTTTTGGGAATGGATATTCTTTACACGCGCTCCTTCTTATTCGAAGGAACATCAAACATTATACACCTCAAGACCCAAGACTGAAATACCAAGAAACATTAAAACTTTTATAGTCAACTCTGGTTAGAGTTGTCTGGGAATCGAGTTCAGGATTTTTGCACTGAACAGGCATTTTAAAGCGCTGCTCCATCGCACTCGCTTGTAGCGGCTTATATTTTTCGTTGTGGCGGTCACTCGGGTTTGCATCGAAAGAAGAAAATAACGAGAAAACGAAATTTTGGCTCGTGTGTTTTTGAATTTTCGCTCAAGAGAAAGGTACCTACAGTTTAACGCCGAATCCGAACGGCAAAGTTTTTGAGACATTTTTTTATGCTTTGCTTTCTTTCATAAATATGTGATCTGTATATGGGTAGTATAAAAATACGTTTAGCAAGCATATACAAAAAAAATTCCTTTTCACTATTTTGCAGTAAATTGCCAATTTGTTTTAGTCCTTCAACTTTAATATGCTTAAACCCAGTTTAAGAATATCAAAGCGGGGACCGAGTCGTTAAATTCTTATTTTTTATGGCATTATAAAATCATGGCTAATGGCCCAATTCGGTAAGCAAATTAAGCCGCAGGATTTATGCCGATTTACACATGGCGATTCCGCGCTTCTCACTCCTCAAAAACTAGGCTCGTAAACTGACCCAGAATGTGTAATAAATCAATATTTAAATTTTATTAGCCAATTGGGCTGGACGGGACGAAACTTGGCCCGCGGATGTTGTGCGAGCTAGTGTAATTAAATGTTTAATGGCCAAACATAAATACATATAATTTTGTTTATGTTGACTTTTGCTTAAATTTAAAGCAATTCCAATTATTAACAAACTAAACTAATTAATCAGTCACTCCTTGGGCTTGGGCAAAACAAATTGCTTAGATTTGAAACTCTATTGCCAACATATTAATTAACTGTCTAGAACCATTTGGCCATTGTCATAAAATGCTCAGACATGCAAGCAATTTGTGTTTTTTTTGTTTTTTATTCCACCCACACACAAAAAGCCCTACCCAAAAATGTTCAAAAACGAAGACAATTTTATGGCCTGGGCGCGAAGTTTGTTAACCCTTTTAAAAGGAAAGTTCACTTTCAGCCGGAAGTTGTTGCTCTGGGGCTTGGCCAAAAGCATTCTAATTTGATTCATTTTTAGTTGCTGCTGCTGCTGCTGGAGCCCATCCTCCACTTAACCCGGTTCGAATTTTTGTGTATTCTCCTTCCTCTTCAACATACAAGGTGCTAAGACTCTCTCTCTTTGGTTTGGGTGTATGTTTTAACAGCGATTTGGGTTAAAGAGATTAGAAGATTTATACGCAGATTTTTGTTTCTTGTACTTGTTAAGTGATGTGCTGAGTTGTGTGTGGTTTGGGTTGGAAAGTCATCTTTGGGTTTTAATTGAATTTGCCATGAACTAGATTGAAGGTATTTCTTTTGTTTTCTTAAAATTTGGTGATTATTTTTTAATGGATTTTATGTTTACCTAGGTTAAAGAGTTTAAGCTGACAAATTAGGTATACAAATTTTTAAGTGTGACCGTAATTTTAGTTAGAAAGTCAAGATAACAAAGTTCACATTTCTTTTTTCACTATCCTCTTCAAGATTATACTCTAAAATACTTTCTGGATAAAGTTAAAATACCCCAAAATTTTCAAAAAATTCCCTTAACTATTTCCTAACATGAAGCACTAAAAAATGTATAAATTCCAATTGAACAGTAGACCGTCCTTCTTACCCGCTGAGACTCAAACTACAACGTTCACAGCTGCCCAAAAAAAAAAAAAAATTAAAAATTAAAAGAATACTTATCGTTTTGTCTGCACTCCTCGCATGATCATCAATTACAAAACAAATTTGCGTATATCATCATTTATCATAAGACAAATACACTTACAAACGGAGGAGGAGCTACTCCCAGCTGGTGCCCCTTTTTTTGAGTGTCTGCTCCACTTAAGAGCGAAGCATAATAATAATAAACACAAAATTGTATAAATAAATAAACACAACATTTGGGCTTTGGTTAAATGATTTTAGCAGAGAAGATATTAAAAAATTTTAAACAAAATTATACAGCTCTCTCTCTCTCTCTCTCTCTGGCGTCTTAAGCCCTACAAAGTTTCTTGGAAAAATAAACATATAAATTATATGTTGGCAAAATCCTTTTTTAAGTGTTGCCCTCTGTGACTTATGTTGTTTATGATAATGATAGCGATGATGTGTGCACTTTTTTGTTTTGTGTGCTTCCGTTCATTTATCATGAATTGTGGTTAAATGTTTGAAAAATTTGTACAAGCAAAGTTGAATTTGGTCCATGACCAGGCAATTTTAATTGAAAAGGTTTCTTTTTCTTACAAAACATTTGTTTATGGCATAGGAAACTCAATTGAATTTGGTCCATCATTAATTTTTCACACGTTTTTGTTTAAAAGTTTTACTTTTGGTTTAGTTTCAACTTTAAAGCAGTTCATTGAGCTGATTTACTTGAGGCTCATTAAATAAATATAAAAAAAACTTTGTCTAGACTATAAAACTCATCTTTAGCTTTATTGACAAATTACTCTTTCAAAGTGTAAGCCGACTAAATTTTTTACGAGGGTTGCCTTTCGTATATACAATAATAACACAAAGCTAGAAATTTCACTAAAGGGGAAGCAGAGCAGCTTCCGTATAGCACTTCCTTATACTTTGATTTTCTCGGTGAACCCCAAATATGGCCCAAAAACTGTTTAGTGCACAGAGGGAAAAATAGAGAACATTGGATTCAAAGTATAAAAGAACAGTGTCAGAACCGGTTTTCTCATTTGAAGTTTTTCATACATATTCAAGAACAAAAGCAACTCAATAGGGAAAAATATTTGCTTGATTTAAGAACAACAATCATCGGGTATAATCAGATATGTGTACGATTGTGTACCTTGGGCGGTTCCAGAAGGACCCACCTCGTTGGATTGCGAATGATATTTACCATCGCTGATATGCTGCTAAGTAAAAAATGCCTCGCGTCTGATTCTATTTAAGTTTGACAATTCGATTAGCAATTAATCAAAATTAAATGAAATCTTAAGCAATAAAGATATATATATTAATGCAGTTGGCTTAGAAATAAGGGTTACAGCTGTGGAACTTTGAATTAAATTTTATAGAATTTCATCTTTGAAAAAATAATTCTATGGACGGGAAAATAATTTTATTAACATAAATGCCGCTAAAACTATGATTCGCTTCAGTGCTGCAACCTCAAATAATTTTTGTAGATGTCCTAAATTTAAGGTTTGTAAGTTTGAGGTTCATTGCTCGGCAAAGTGAGCAGAGACGTCAGCCACTGACATAGTATTTGTGAGTCATCAAAGAGACGATGTCAATGTGTTGAGCACATTCACACAACGAATTTTAAAGGTCTCTGTTCTCTGCCCGATTTTCTGTCGCCGGTGGCAACTTCTTTGCTCACATTGCCGACCCCAGATTTAAAGCAATTTTCGAAGCACCTATTACACAAAAGAAGTTATTGGGTGCCAAGTCAGTGCTGTAAGGCGGTTGACTCATTATTTTGATATTTGGTATGTTCAAAAATATGTTGTGTAAGACGATGTTTGGAGCTCGCGTTTTCGTGGTAGATAACCGAGGGCATAAAAATGATCAAATTTGTGAGGTGTAGCCTTGTTGATTAAAAACTATGATTTATTTATGTGCACTGAACAAAACAGCATCACAGGTTTTGATCTATAGATCTGAAATATCAGCTATTATTTTCAAGATATTGCGGATAAACGGATTTCTACTACATTATGCCCTCATGATAGGCATTTGCTCCCAATAGGCATTAATTTCTGTATTTATCTGGCCGAGCACATATGAATGCTTTTGTAAAAAATCAAACGCGCAATATTTAACAACGCGAAAGGGTCAAAATTGGCCACTGAAGTTAGACAATTCTCGGTTTATAACAACTTAAATTATCCCTTTTAAGCTAGAACCTACCTTTTATAAGCACCAATATGGAATATAAGAATTCGGGTCTTAATTCCATTTTACTGCCATTTAAAATATAAACAATACACATCGTGACCGTTTAACCAAAATTACTGAGTAAGTTTGTGCTAAAAAATACCAAACTTTTTATGCAAATCGAACCTGGTCACACTTAAAGTAAAATATACAAGTCAACCCTCGAAATCAGTTCCTCTGCATGTGTAGAAGTTTTTGGTCTCGGTGGTTGGGGGGGTGTAGTAAGTAATATTCTTGTTTGGTAATGATTATGGAGGGGCGGCCACTTTACTCATAAAAAATTCAAGCGGCAGCTTCTCCACGATAATGATGGAGCTTGATGATGTCAAAACAAGCAACAAATTAGACCTCGACTAGCAAACATTTTTGTTCTTGTTGTTGTTGTTTTTTTTGCTGCGGCATGAATTGAATCATTGATAAACCAGGCGAAGCGGCTGGTAGATATTGCCTTTGATTACGACCAGACCGCATCATAATCATTATATTTTATTATATTAACATAGCACACACACACATACTCAACTTTTGGCAAGAAAAAAATCACCGTTTTATTTTATCAGCTTCAATAACAAAGCAGCACTTTTTTTCTCCTTTTTTTGGCCCAAAAAGGGAAATTGAGGTTGAGTTTTGTGTTGTTGTTTCCGGCTCGTTTTCGCTTTGACTTTGCCGGGGGCTAATTTAACTGGGCTGGGTAGGGAAGGGGTGGTGGGGTGTGTGTTTTCTCGGCATTTAGGTAAGTCGGCTTGAGTTTTTTCTTTGAAATGGTATTCCTTCCTCACTTCACTTCACTTTCAAGTTGTCTGCCTGTCAATTGGTCTCTCAGCGAATGAAATGGAGCTCTGTTGGGGATTTGTTTATAATTTAATTTAATTAATTAAAGTTTTTGAGATGAGCTGAAATTAGGATGGAATAATTTTAATGTGAAAATGCAAGCTAAGCATATTAACCAAGCAGTTTTTTCTAGCATTTTTCTTCCTTACCTTGCTCTAACTTTTAGGATAGGTTTTGTGTATTTTTTAATATTTTTTTCTACCTTTTTCTTAAGGTTTTTATCTTCTGGCTTTTGTGCATATATTTATGCTAGCATATAACCCGGCGCTTCGCTATTGAGAAAATTATTTTCCACCTATTTGGACCCTGCAACCACTCCCATTATCCGACCTTGAGGGTGAGTTTGCGCAAATCTAAAAACTTTATCCAATTTAATTGGCCCATACAGCTTTCAAACCAAAGTTAATACATATCGTCTCAAATATAACGTTCATCCATGAATCCATATCGCATCTATATTCCGACCTTTGCAGTGAATTTCCCGAACTAAAAAAAACACGTGTTTTCATTTATTCTGAGCCTTGAACTTACAAAACGAATTTCATTCAGATCGGCTCACAATTAGCTATTGTCACTGAGCCCAAACACGCCCACTATTATCCTAGCCTGGGGGCGAAAATTCTACCACCGAGAAATCACATGTCTAACTATTTTCTATAATGTGTTCACAAACCGAGTTTAAAGCCAATCGGCTGTAAAATATTTTTTTCCGGCAATTTTCCGACTTTTCGGGCGGTTTTTCCAACATTGCAAAATCTCATGTCTAAATATTTTGCTTACTATCCTTGCAAACCGAGTTTGAAGTCAAACGGATTAAAAATAGTTTTTCATATAGCATTTTCCGGGTATTTTCTTTGTGGGCGGATTTTCCAACATTTGAAAATCTTCTGCTCAATTATTTAGCATAATATCCTTACAAACCGAGTTTGAAGCCAATCGGCTGAAAAATAGTTTTTCCATATGGAATTTTCCGGGAATTTTCCGACTTTTCGGGCGGTTTTTCCAACATTGGAAAATCTCATGTCTAATTATTTTGCTTACTATCCTTGCAAACCGAGTTTGAAGTCAATCGGATTAAAAAATAGTTTTTCATATAGCATTTTCCGGGTATTTTCTTTGTGGGCGGATTTTCCAACATTTGAAAATCTTCTGTCCAATTATTTAGCATACTATCCTTACAAACCGAGTTTGAAGCCAATCGGCTGAAAAATACTTTTTTCCATATGGAATTTTCCGACTTTTCGGGCGGTTTTTCCAACATTGGAAAATCTCATGTCTAATTATTCTGCTTACCATCTTCACAAACCGAGTTTGAAGTCAATCGGATGAAAAATAGTTTTTTCCATGAAGAATTTTCCGGCCATTTTCCTTGTGGGCGGATTTTCCGAAATCTGAGAAACAGGTGTCCAATTATTTCGCTTACTTTACTTACAAACCAAATTTCAAGTCAATCGGATGAAAAACAAAATTTTTGCCCATAGTAACTTTTCCGGGAGTTTTCCGCCCCTTTAGGGGTGGAATTTTCAAAAAACCCGCCTTAGTGCCCACTTTCAACTTATAAGGAAACTTCTGTGAAAATTTCAGCTTTTTATCTCTTACCGTTCAGGCTCTGCGTTGATTGCCAATCAGTGAATCAGT
The DNA here is from genome assembly GCA_018904225.1 of Lordiphosa mommai. Classification (NCBI taxonomy): domain Eukaryota; kingdom Metazoa; phylum Arthropoda; class Insecta; order Diptera; family Drosophilidae; genus Lordiphosa; species Lordiphosa mommai. The sequence goes on from JAEIFT010000177.1 coordinate 345,733, forward strand.
CAGTCAGTCTGTGAGGACAAACTGTTTTATATGTAGAGAGATATCTTGGTAGATTGTTCAATGACCTGTATAGTTCAGCGTGTAGAGCTTAAGGAGCTTAAGCTTAAGCTCGTATTTTTAAAAACGAAAGCACTCGATTTTTTTTCTTGAACATTTTCTTCTTGAAGACGCAGCGCTGTTTTCTACCTTATTCAATGTCTTCTGACTTATTTTTATAGCAAGAAAAAAACTAAATGATAAAATTTTACATTAGTCAACACTGAAAGTTAACTCAAAAAAAACACACACACAAACACTCGCATAGTTGCCATTTTCAAATAATATGTTTAAATATTTAATTCTACACATTCTCATTCTTCTGCTGCAATCAAAGAGAATGGTAACAGCTGGTAAATATGATAAGCATCGAAATCCTTTCTATAACGACTTTGGCAACGAGACCACAATTTGTCCTCTCAATAATACCTGCACGGATGGTTCCTTTCATTTTCTGTGCCTGGAGAATCCCTTGAAAGTGTCGTCGAATTGTAAACGTTTTGTGCCCATACCCACAACTGGATTGATCCGATCGCGTATGCTGCATGGTCACAATGGTTTGCGCAATAAGCTCGCCTTCGATTTCAGATTGGCCAATATGAATCTCGTTTACTGGAACGATCATCTGCAGCGCATGGCCGAGGCTTATTTGCATTTGTGTCGTCCTTATGGGGATACCTGTTTAACCGTTGGCTACGATGCGGTGCCGGTGGGTCAGAATACGCTCTTTGTGCCGCAACATCATTCGGATGTTTTAAAGAATTGGGAAGGACGCACCGTGAGGCAATGGTATTTGGAAATAGAAAGCGAAAAACTCACCCTCGATGGATTGATTGAAGAGAAGATTGAGAGCGGCATCTCGAATTTCAGTCAATTGATGTGGCCCAAATTGGAGTTTGTGGGTTGCAGTGCTGCCATTATGTTCAACGGATTCTTTGTCGTTTGCTATTATTATCCGCCCATGAGGAATGAGAATATTAGAGAGGAGTTTGAAGTTATGGAAAAAGGTGAGACCTGTGTCTGTCCCGTGGAGCGTATTATGTGCTCGGATCTATTTACCAGTTTATGTGGAATCGATTTGCATGTTAGCTGTTGTGGCAGATTGGCTGTAATCAAGATAAATGTCTTGTTATTGTTGTTGTTAATTAGAACTTTAATATGGTTTTTATTTTTACGGTCTCAACTTTGACCTCTGTGTCTTTTCTCGTTTTTTTGTGTTGGGAATTTTGATGGCTCGCGAGCCGAAAAGCAGAGGCCACATGAGCGATTTGTTGATGTAGCTTTTGTTAGATTGCCTATTCTGAATTAGATTAAAACGGTTCAGCGTCATAGCTCAACTTAAAATGTTGTTTTTGGGATGGTATTATTAAGTTCCAAATTGTTCGGATTAAATCAGGTTACGAAACAGTAATTATATGAGCTAAGATCTGGACATTTTTTGTAAATGCTCTAAAAGTTTGGGCTTGAATATTTTCTCATTTCAAAACTGAACCGAACCAATTTTACCGGTTTAAGTGGAAAAGCAATTACCAACTGGTTGGAGCTTTATTATACACTCTCTTAAGAAGGTCTTGTTACTTTGAAAAATTTTTTTCATAAAACCCTGTTCAAAGGTTTTCTATTTAGAGTTTTTTTAAAAAACACTCATAAACCCCCTTAATGGTTTCGAAAATTTTTTGAGAATTTTGTGATGTAAATATCAACACTATTCTTTGGACCCAATCGAAGGTTTTATAGATTGCTATTTATATTCTCTGATAAAACACAATTATGCCGAGTTTTATTAAAAGTCGGATAAATATGTTATATATCACCCATTTAAAAATCGTCTGTTAGCTTTCGCCAGGTAAATGTCAAATATATCGAAAAACTTTACACTTTTTGCGATTCTTCCAGAATCGAGAACTTCAAGAACTTTTAAGACATACATTTATATTTATTGATATTTAAAATATAAGTAAAAATTATTTATTAGTCAAAATATCGAAATGTTTTCGATTTCATTGGCGACCACGATTAAGGGATATTCGCTGATCCAAAATCATAAATTTAAACAGCATTTTAATCCATCAGGATCGCCGGAATGTAATTTTTTGGTTATTTTAAAATCCGTTATCTAAAAACCTTTTCATTTTTGCCTTATTTTCCGAATTAAAAATAAGTACTAGACACTTTTTTAGATATCCTGGTAGGCACACCTATCCTAACCATCCCATTTAAATTTGAACGATATCGGTCAAGACGTTTTTGCTAAATCGTGGTCGATAGTAGGAAAAATGTGGTTTCTAGAAAATTGAGTTTGACAGGTAAAGTTCGAATAACTTCATGAAATCCTGAAATAGAGTACACTGGCCCATTGAGTACACTGGGTCTTCCATGCTAGCATGTGGACATGCAGCTAAAAAATATTTTTAATTATTTGTCTATCGATTGTTTGTCGTTCTTGAAGTGCTGTTATTTACCTGCACCTAGCATAAAACGAAAATTTAAATATAACGGTTAATTTTGCATTGCTAGTGTTGTTGTTTTGTTTTTTGCTCATCTTATTTTGTCTTCTCTCTATATCTGCATTTACCAATTTTTGCTATCCCCTCTATGAGTACTCGTACACTAAAAAAAATTGAGTGCGGTTATTTACTTGCACCAGAGTTTAGAAGCAAGACATTCATCTTTCGTTACGGGGCTGCACTTTATTGCGACCTTCGAGTCCAGTGTCCATGCGTGTACGCATTTATATAAAAGTCGCCAATAAGATCCCAAAGCGACACATGCTTCCGTGCCGTTCCCATTTCGGTTGGTCGCTAGAGCGCAACCTTACCTTCTGACAGCTGTAACTTTTCACTCGGATATCGAAAAACCACTTTAACACACATTTTCGTAACATGTTATCTATCGATTTGATTTATGAAAAATTCTAGAAATTCCGTCACTTGTAATGACCTTATAAATTCGACTTCAAATCGGTCCTAAAATATCAAGATCTCAAAAAATAAGGTTATACTATGAGTTTTTGTTAAAGCAGACAAATAAATTGGATGGCTGAGTTCACATGGAATGACTCATAGGTATCCGATCTGCTTGATTTTGACATAGCTTTTGCCAAGTGGAAATAGCCTTGAAACTTTTTTCGAATTTTATTTTTTCCAATTTTGGAATTATTTTTATAAAATCAACAAATGTTTAATTACAAAACGGCGTATTACGTTTTTTTTTGGGATTATTGGGTTGCATTTCGAAATTTTTTATTAAAATCGAAAATGGTAAGTCCTAATTCCGTTAGGTTTCAAAAAGAATTTAAATTTATCTCAGATTTTTTTCTTCGAAAAATCAAGTCAATTGAATTGGGTGAAGTTTTTTACGATTTTAAACAAGAGTAAATAACTGCTGTAATGGGTTAATCAGGTTCCATGAATTTAATACTTGTACAAAACCATGTACAGCATTTGTGCTTCTTCCGAAAGTATATACTTGCTTCTATTACCAAAAACTTTTAAAACGAAAAAGTTTCCCATAAATTTGTACCAATAATTTATCCCTTTTATAATCTCACAAATTATTCTTTACCTGTAAATGATGCCCCTTGGAAAATTGTTTCTTTATATCTTATTTAATTCTCTTGTAAAATGTGCTACAAATTCGCCATAATTTACACGTGACTCGAACTTTTGCCATAAATTTAAAAACACGTTTCTTGCTGCTGGGCCAATTTTCGTTTAAGCTGACCAAACACGCACAAAAAATTCAATTCAATTTGGCAGCCACGAAGCGAAACTGAAGTCGAACAATGCATTTCATGTTTATCAGTTTATTGATTTTCCAGCATCCCAAAAAACAAACAAACATTTGCCAAATGTATCCACATGGAGTCAGTCGCACTTACTGCACACTAGCTGGACTCTCAAAGACTTATGTCAAATGGCACAAGATCAAATATCCTGTGGTTAAAATGCGATTCAGTGATAAATGCGACACACAAGCAGGGGAGGGGACGATTACCAAATGGGGTCGTTTGTGACCGTCACGCGTCCAATGCATACCAAGTCATCAATCTGGTGGTGGGGTGAGGGTGGGGGAACAGCAGCAGCAGCAGCCCCTCAAAAACAAAAATCTCTCCCTTTTTTGGCTCGGTAGAAACAGAAACTTCTTGCACGTTCCCATTGCAGGCGCCATTAGATTTTCCAGCGAAGGGTTTGTGCTCTGTCTCTCTCTCTCTCTCTCTCTTTAGTTTGCGGTTGAAATTAAATTGCAATTTCAAACTTCCTTTAGCCATTTTTATTTTTATGGGATTTACGTTACGTCAAGCTTTGTTCTCAACTGCGGCTACGTGCAAAGTGCAAACTGAAAAAGTTTGCCAACTAAATGGATAAATGGCCAGGTAAGATAGTAGCCAGGTAGATATTTGAGCATTCTCAGTTACCGTTGCGCTTAATGCATTTGAGTTGCACTCGGCGAGTGAGTGGACGAACTGTCTGTCCGTCTGTCTGTCTATCATCAGCTTTTCATAGACGAGACGTGAAAAATAAGGGCAGACGAATAGGGTATATCAAGGCTATATTATGAACTTGTATGAATGATTCTAAAACAAAAGTTTTTGTTGAAATTTTATTCATTTCATTCTCTCTTATTGTAATTTTACTATCTTAGCAATCTTTTATTTGGTTTTTATAGTTTGAGGTATTTTAAAATAAGTTTTCTATTGGTGAGATTTCACTTCTTACACAGAAATAAGAATGGGAAGCTAAATTCAAGTTTAAAAAATTATTTTGATCCCGATCTTCGGATTGAAATTTCAAGTACGAGTCGATTGTACTTGAAACAATTACGAAAGAATTCTTGTATTATGAATGAATCGGCTTAGCATAGAAAAACATTATTTTGTAGCTGCTCATCACCACAAGCACATTTTCCTCTCCATTTTGGTCAGTTCAGCATTACATTACGCTTTGCCGTTTGGCTAAAAAATTGACTCTTCGGGTGCAAAGAAAAGTCGCAGTACTCATTCAAATTACGACGCCTCCCTATTTTGAATAAATTTTTGAGATTACCAATACCACTAAAAACAGAGGTATCAAAAAACAAAAACCAAAAAACAAGTATGAAAGTCGGTCAAGCCCTGTAATATAATCTGTATCTGCCAAAGTTTATCTATAACTTATTGATTTTAAAAGGTAAGGCAAACTTAGTAAGTGCTGCCCATCACTGTTGTGGCCGGTGTTATTTGTTTTGCTTATAACTCGACTATTATTTAACTGATCGGAAAACGGTGTATTGGGGATCGATAAGTAATGATGATTAAAATATATGTCTAGAAGGTCCAAAAAATCGGTCTTCTAAATTGTAAGAGGTATGGCCTTTTTTCGAATTGCGGGGAAAGCAAAGGGTGTGACAAAAATCCAAATTAAACTTGATCACCTCGAAAGTATAAGGAGTTTATTTTTCATACACTTAAAACCTGTAACTCTTTCCACCTCGGAGATCAGCTGAGATCTATATGCTCTTACGGACAGACGAAAGAATATACATACTTAACAAGGTCGTAGCTGATTCTTTCTGGCTGTTATGTGTAGTGTGACCAGACTTTGGTAGTAAACTCTACATAACTATCTCAGAATTCCAATTTTTGGTCAAATTTTGTCTCCAAACTATGCTCACACCTATGCACATTAACCAAATAAGATAAAACATATCAGCGATATGAAGTAGGTGTCCGGTCTGGCGTATGTTAACATTTCTCTGAAGCTAATTAAATGAAACACACGCTGGTCAAGTTTCGTTAAAAATCTTTAAAAGTCACTGCATGACGCATCTTTTTTGTGTATATTTTTAATTTTTTTATAATAAACAATTTTTTAGACTATCAAAGTCTCCATATTTTGGGGCAATAATTTTATATTCTAGAAGCTTTATCATATTAGAAAACACTTTGGAAAAATGTTACATAAACTTTAACAACATTTAATAACATTAAGTAAAAATAAATTGATTTCTGTATAATTTAAGTAGCCGCAATAAAATTATATTCATAACAATTAACCCGAGATTTGTCAGATAAACAGAACCTAAGATATACATTTTTTTTTAAATCCTTTTTTTTTTTTTTTTTTTCATTTTTTCCAATTTATTGAAATTTCTTATAAAATCAAAAAAATTCTCGATAAATAGGATAATTAGGGTGTTTTTTCGTTTGATTTTTAATTAAAGTCCGTTCCGACTTAAAAATAATAACCCATATGCCTATTTCGTGCTTCAATAAACTCACCTGAGCAAAAGGCAAGAATTTCAGGATTGAAGAATTCATACTCTAGTCATTTATTTGATACTTGATTTAGGAAAAACCGGGATTGACCTACTTTCGACCAGGGTTGCAAACCGGTTTTAAACCGAACCGGTTCGAACCCAGAATTTCAACCTATTTTTACAGTGAACTGAACCTTAAACTTAACCTCTTAAGAAAAATAGGTGAACCAAAACTTTCGGTTTGGTTCAGCGAAAGTTACAAGTCCTAGTTCAACGTGCTTTTACAACTCTTAAATTTTTTTTTATCATAGAAGAATAATGGTACATCAATTACTTGAAAAAATAATACTATAATGCTGAAATCAAAATTCAAATATGAAAAAATACAGAAATTCCGAATAATTTTTTTTTATATATTTTTTTTCAACATATTTATTTTTTTTATATAAAAAAATTTGTAAATTGGTAAAACCTGGGACGAACCAAGGTTCGAACCAAAACCTTAACGCAAAAACCTTGAATCTATAATTTCACAACCTAACCATTGTTAAATTTTGGTTCGAAACCGAAAACCTGACCTACGCAAAAATCATTTGGGTATGCAGCCCTGCTTCTGACATCGTATAGGTTTGATTTTTGTCCGAATATGTCGCAAAAAAATCAATTTTTTTGCCTTTTTCTTCCTATGTAAGAGCTAAACCGCTTCGCACATTATTTCTTTTGATCAGCCTAACGAGCTGAGGCGATATAGCCATGTCAATCTGTTTCTATGATATCTCCCCCCTCAGTTTCAAAGCTATCTGAATCAACCTTTCCACGAAGTCTTGAAATACGTATAGGCAGTCGGAACCGGCCGTATTAGTTGACTATATCATATAGCTGCCATAGGAACGATCTATCCGAAAACTAGTTATAGTAAGAACATTTTTTTTTTAAATGGTAGCGTCTTTAAACTGGGTATATTAACATTTTTCAAGCTTTCACAGAATTCTACTAAGTTTGATCAAAATCGGAAGACTATATCTTACAGCTGTCATCGATCTGAAAATTGGATCTTAGTGAGAAAAACTCTTTCGTTTTCAATAACAGAGTTCTGAAACTCTGCAAATATAAGTATTATACGCTTTCAAACAGACCAATAAACATTGATGAAAATCGGATGACTCTATTTTATAGATGTTGCAGGACCGATCAGTCGGAAAAAAAGTTTTTAAATAAGAAAATCTTTTTTGTATTCAATGATAGCGTCTTTTAAGTTGTTACTTGTAAACTGCTTCAATACAATTTTGTGGAGTTTGATCGAAATCGGATGAATATATTCGATATATATATAAATATACTCCACATAAAAATCGTCATGCATAAAACAAGCGCCATCTGTTGGTCAGCTTAAGAAATTTGTTAACTATCATTGCTTTAAGGAAAACAAAAATTGTTGTAAGAAAATGATTAACAACCTCTATTAATATTAATTATTCGAACAGGCTAAAGAAGAGACAGTTATAAGTAGTTAAAAAAAAATTATAATTGAGGAGAATACAATTTTTTTTTTTTTCTTCCATCAAATATTTTCTTAAACATTTTTAAAAATTTTTTTTAATTTATTTATAATTAAAATACTTCAAGTTGATAACAAAGTGTATACAATATTCGTCAATTGAATCACAATCATCCCCTTCCTGTGATTTTTATACGATTTGGTAACTTAACTAAGGTTCATTCATTTAGCAATGTCAACAGTTGGCTGACCAGAGAGGCTTCCTTTGTTCGCACTGAATGGCTGAATGAATGACTGACTGAATGAATGAGGGCGGTGGCGGCAACGGCGGTGGCTTCCTTCGAAACATTGTCTCCGTTGTCTCTCACGTAGTCGCAGTTAGTTTTTGGGTCGTGTCAAGTGTCGCCGTTTGTTGCTGGCGCGGAAATCCAAAACCGAACCGTACTTGAATGACAGAAGCTTCCACTGACTAACTGACTGACTTTTACTGAATGGAAATGGGCGTGCGAAATCTGGGACTCTTGACCAACACAACCAAAGAAAAATGATCTGAGATGAAACTGATAAATGAAGCAAAATTGTGTGTAAGTTGAACATAAATAATGCTACTAATTGCAATTGGTATTAAAGTTTGTATATTTGATGAACTTTGACTTGACTTTGGCCGACGAAGAAGGCCTGCAATTAATTTTACTTTCAATTTAGTTTTCAGTTTTTTTTTCTCATTTTTTTTATTAAATGCTGTGGGTGTTGCTGTGGGCGTGTCTGTCTGTCCCTCTTGCGCTCTCTCTCTCTCTCTCTTGCATTTAACGTTAAATCTGCTGTAAAAAGGCAGAAAAATGCGGCAAAAGTTACGAGGAAGCAATGTAAATTAATTTTAATTGCCACAATTTAGATAATCAAATGAGTTTTGATGTGAGTTAAATGAACCTACAAACAGTTGAAAAAACGAAGACAAATGGGGGTGGTGAAGTGTTAAAAAGGGTACATAAAATGATGAATTGGAAATTTCTGCTTCATTTAAAATCAATTAGTCTGCTCGTTAATTATGCAAAACTAATGCATTGCGTATTGAAAAATTTTACTTCCGCTAGGAGGTGGCCCAGCTCTACTTCTTTTTAAACAATTAACAGCTTTTGGCTATTCAATTTATGCAGAGTAAACAAACTTTGGCAATATCTTAGTCCAAAAAATGAAAAAAAGCACTTAAATAAATCCCTAAAAAGTTCTAAAAACTCCGCCTTCGCTTGGATAATGCGCAGCTTTATATGCGAGGCAATATAAAATAAAAAGTCAAACTTTTAAGGCTAATGACTGAACTAAAGAGCAACTTTTCTACAAAAATACTAAACGCCATTTACTATTATTAATAATTAATTTATTTTTATTTATATGTCTCGTCTGTGGTCTGGTCTGGGCTATATAAAAGCTTTGCCAATACTTTTCTAATGCACACACACTGAGACTGGCCTTGGTCCTGGCTGTTATTACTTGCCCTGGCTTCCTAGTTCTCATTGTTGTTGTTGCAGTTGCTGTTGTTTTCTATGGCACACTCAAGTCAATCCTTGTTAATGCCTGTTATTGCTTTTGCAACAACAGCAATTGCCCCTGCCCCACCCCCTTTGGCTTTCTGGCCATTTTACTCAGTTGACTTCTTTGAACTTTGATATTTTTACCATTTTTGGCTTTTGGCCTCCAACCCCATCTTGGGGCATTGGAATTTTGTTCGACTAGCCATGTCCTTGACATTTTTAACTTTGTACATTTTAGAGCTGATGCATTTTCAATATGCAACTACTGACAGGGACAAGAACGAGCTTGTAAAGGGGTTAAAGGTAATTGAAGTCAATTTGGTATTTATATATTTTAGTTACTCAGTAAATTCTGAACCAAAATTTGTGATAAAAAACATTTCGACATCTGTCGTTTAGTTTACGTTATTTAAATTGGGAATAGTTTTCCACATCCATTTGAAATTGCCAACTTTTAGGACAAATTAACAGCAGAAAGTTTTATTTTTTTTTTAATTTAATTAAAAATAAATCTGCGTGTAAGACGTACCGAATGATAATTGAAAACTATAGTGAAGCTTCAATAAAAAAGTATAAAATTGTTGGGAACGGATTCGGTTACGAAATTCCCATTTGATCTAGTAACTAAACATATTCTTGTTGCCGTACATATCAAGTTATTCAATATTAATTCAACATAAACTCGTTTAAAAGGAAATCAGGAGAAAAAACTCCAAGCATACCGGACTACATTTTGTCAACGTTCTCACTGCAAAAAAAAATTGTTTTGTTCTGGGTTGGTAAATTTATAGTAATATTAATTTGTGTTTTTTAAGAGCTGTCAATACTAGAGCTTTTAAACCGGATTTTTACCTTTTTCAATATTGTAAAAAAATTTCGAAACAAATATTATACAAATATATTGTAAACCAATTTTGAAAATATTAGAACTCTCCGAGCTTCGAAAAAAACACGAGTTTTATTAATTTTCCTATTTAGCCTAATTACAAAATTTGAATTGAAATTTAAATAATGGCCAATTTTCCGATCTTGGAGATGGAATTTACCAAGGGCTTTTACTTTCTACTATCAGGATTTTCGCTTTCTAGCTGTGAATTGGTGATGATTGAGAAAACATTTCCGACCATGTTAAGTATATATTCTTTTGTCATCAACAACAGCCTAGTCGATATAGTCATGTCCTTCCGTCCTTCCTTATAGTCATGTCCTTCCGTCCTTCCTTTTCCCCTCTGTATGAACGCATCGAGTAGGTGTATGGTGCATGTAAGTAGGTGTATACCAAACGCAGATCAAGTTTGTTTCAGATTTGGAAACTTATTCAACCCTAAAATTTTACATCGACTAAAGCTCTGACGTGTTAACTATTTTCTTTGGGGTACAATTTGTACCCCTCTACAAGCATTGGGTACATCCTAGTGGTCAATGCCATCGGCTACTGAAAAATTAAGAACCGTCTGTCCAAAAATCCGCTCGGTAATGTTATATACATATAAATTTAAATATTTTTAATGTTCTGTGAGTAATCAAATTATGGGGTGTGACAAGGAAATAACTAAAGATTTTCGTTTAAACGTTTTCATTTTAAAATAAAATTGTATACATTTATATGGTTAGTGACAACTATATCATCGGTTGCTAGATCTGGTGGCGAATATTTAGCGATTTGAAACCGACTGCTCAAAGCCTAGTAGATTTAACTCGTACGATTTAAAACAAACAAGCGAAACAAGTATTCAATTTAAAAATTAGTTCATTCATTCATGAAAAAATATATAAAATGGCTATATTAACTCCCAAATGGAAACCACTTAAACCATTTGGTAAATACACTGAGAAAAAAATTGTATCTTATTATGTGATTTAATTAGGGTTTTTTTTTTTATATTTTGGTTGAAACTACGTATGAAGAAATATTTAATTTAAAATTGGCCAATAAATTCTACGATTTTTGTAAACGAAGCTATAACATTTTGATTGTATGTGTTCGAAATGCCAAAATGTTCTACTGCTTACAAGTATGCAATAGGTGTTGTTGAGAATTTTGCATTATAATTCAATACATATAAAGAGAGTATTGTTCTGCATTAAGCATTGCATACTTTTAGGCATCAAAATGTATTAGGATATTCTAACACTTGTATTTAATTACTTCGTTTATGCTTTTAAAAAAAATATGCTTTATTGCTCCTCCAAGTAGGCAAACTTTATTTTCTTCAATTATTATTTTCTGAACGAGATAATTTAAAGTCAGCTATGGTAGCAGATTACACAATTCACATTGTGCATTCACTCAGATTATCGGACCGACCAAAAAGGTACACAAAAATAAATATTTTCCTTAATTATTTTTATTCATATAGGTAGTAAAATACTCCGTTTATGCACAAATAAAAAATCATAATTTTTGCTCTTATAAGTTTGCTTTGTTTTATAATTATAAAAAATACTTTTTTTTATTGCCTTAACACTAATTATTGTTGTATACCTTTTACTGATCCAACCATCTGAGTGAATGAATAATGTAGATTTTGTATAATGCTGCCATAACTGAATCTAAATTAATAAAAAAATTCTTTAAAAAAGTTTAAATACTTTGAAGCTTGATTTTTTAATAGCATAAACGTAGTATATGATAGTTTTTATATAAAAAGTATATTGAATATTATTCATATACATAGCATACTTTGGAGGGCCAAAATCATAATTTTTTTATTTGTACATAAACGTGGTAAATAAGGCTTTGTTGAAAAAAAATCACAAAATTGTTTTGGACAGTTTATTTGAAAGCTAAGGCTTAAGTCCTATGCGCAAATTATTTTTACAAATTTGTTTGAAAATTTAGCTAAATAGGAAATTTTTCTAAACTTTTTGTGCTGATTTTTATATATTTTATATATGGATAGCTTAAGTTGTGAGTCTAAGTTAACGACGATTTAGACAAGATTTTTATGAAAATTTGGGCAAAATATTTGCTTCAGGAATAGTACATTACGAGAATATCAAGGGGAAGTCAAAAAAAATGTAAAAGTAAAAGTAAGAACTGGTAAATATCACATTATAATTATTAATTCCAATTAACAAAAACCCTAATGTGATGGAGCACTTTGCCAAACCGATTCGTGTTTACTTGAATTTTGTTGCCTTGGACAGACACAAGGCTGGTCGATTTGAGGCTCGCTTATAGGCGGGGTTTTTTTTTGTTTGTTATTCTTGGACTGCTCTCTAACTCAAATTGAATGACCACCGCTGGTGTAAATCAATGCTTTTTCAAGTTGAAACTAACTTCAAATGAGAATTTAGTTTTGAGTTGACTTTTTTGATTTTCCCTATATTAAAAACTGAATTATGGATTTTTTTCCTGAGTGTACAAAGAAACAATCAACTGAAAAACGCTACCAAAACCCATTCAATTGGTTTATGATCAATACAAAATATTTATTGAACAATATTGCATATTTTTTTGTCTCCTCCCCCCTCTCCTGCATGCAGTGAATGAGTTGCGGAGTGAAAAAACCAGACACATAAATTTGCAACAGACAAGCGGCGGGCATTGTCTGACATTGAAAACAGCAAAAAGTTTGTGTCGTAAACTCTAATTTATTTGGTCCCTGGTTTGGCACTCGAATGAGGTTTTTGCATGCAGCATTTGCAGCGGCTGAAACAAAGCTTAATTAGCAGAGGAGAGTCGACACTTGAAAGTTACTCTGAGTGTGTGTGGGCTGGGTGGTCCTGGCCATCAAGAACTCATTTCCATTTCCGTCACAAAATTGGCCAGCGGCTTCCCACAGGACTTAAATTATTAAATGTAGTGCAGAAAAAAAAAACACATTGTGCGAAGGCAAAAAGTTTCCTCCTGACTAATCAAAAGTTACCGCTCCCAACCCCTTGAAACCGCAGTCGGACTGCATTTCCAGGCAGTTTCCGTTTCTCATTTTTTTTTTTTCTGTTCCCAGAGCTCTAATTATGAGTGTTGTGTTGGTGCTGCTGCTGCCTTTTTCTGTTGCTCTGGTTGTTGATTAACCTTCCTCAGGATTACACAAGTCCAGAACTGCATGTGGGTGCAGCTTGTTCATGCTAATTGAGTTTAGGGAAGGGGAAAAAAAATGCTAGTCTCAGATCTCAGCTTGTCGTTCAGTTTGATGCATGGCATTTTAATAGAAAGCCAACACAGGAAAATGAAGATTAAGTTGTTACAGTTACGGCAAGGCACAAAAAAAAGGGTTGACAATGTAGGCTTAGGTGCGGTATCAAGGCTTAACTCTCTCTTTCTGTTCAGGAAGATTGATTAGAATCTTAGACTGAAAATTAGTACAAATATTAAACCTACTTGTTTACCCACACTATCTTTAAGTCCAACTTTTTTCGATGGACAAACTTTTAGCCAAACTGACAGACATCCTTTCCCTCCGCCCTCCCTGTTTTCTATTAACCAAACCAATTGGATTATCATAAGTATATGGTCTACATATATCCCATAATGTAATATTATTTATGTGTAAACAATAAGCAAAGCAAAACTTTTGCCCTCAAGATGCTGCTCAAATGAAAATCAATTTCAATAACCAAACTAAATTTTGCCATCATAATGAAGGGCACAATACGATATCTGACTAGTTGCAGGATGGCAAGAAAGAAAGTTTAGCGCCAGAGCAAAATTCTATTAAGAAAGTTTTTGCTACAACGCAGCAGTTTTGGAAAAAAAAAGTTCCAGTTGAGTTTTGACTTTATGAGTTGCTCTATGTATGTTTGTGTAACACTCAACAACAAAGGTTTTTTGTCAAGCATTTGCTTCTTTTGGCCATTAAGTTTTAATTAAGAAAGTTATGTTTTGTCATTTACAAATCTAATTTAACATTTCAATAAATTTGTGCCTCTTTCATTTCTTTTCCAGAATTTGAAGTTTCAGCCCCCCCCCACTTAGTGGTAAGTGTGTTTTGTTCCATCAATGCCAGACATATCAATTGTCGTTATTTGTTAGTGTCAGTTCTAATGGCACACTAAAACAAACACTTCCTTCCCTGTGTGTGTGTGTGCGAGTGTGGCCCCTGAAAGTCTGCTGCAAAACTCTTGGCGAACTTGAAACTGCTAGCAAAAATTGCTTAAGAAAAAGAACAAAAAATGACAGCAAAACTTTTATTATTGCATTGCTTTTATTTGGTTTTTTTTTCTTTAAAGTTTTTATTTCCTTTTCTTTCGGTTTATTTTATTTTTCCAAGAAGCTTTTGCTGATGCGTGTAAACTTTGGCATTTGCGCAAAATTTAACAGACAAGCTTAGAAAATCTCAAGTAGATGTGGTGGGAGAATAGCCAGCTGGATATATATATATATTATGATGATTTCAATGCCCTATAAAGCAGAAGGTCTTATGGCTAGCTTAATTTGAAAATATGATGCAAAAGAATTAGGTTAAATTGTGTTGAAAGGAGTTTGAGAACTAATTTAGTTTGGTCATTAATTTTAGGGACATTTAGGAACAAACAATCAAAATAAAGGGATGAATCTAAACGAGTTTAAAATTCAAGAAGAAGAATTAACTAGAGAGATTGGTCTTTAAATTGAACTAAAATAATTTCAAAAAAAATATCAACAGCTTTTGTATCAGATTTTTTTAAAAGTACTTAATGCAAGACTGCAGCCTTCAAAATTTTACGAAAAATAGGATCTTGGGACTCGAACTTATCAAAGAACGTTAGGTTCGGTTATTTGAAGCATAGAACCCCGGTTTTGTTTCGTAAGATGATTCATTAAAATTTATAGGAGCATTGAAATTTATTTAAGAAATATTGCCGCTGGATTAGGAGATGAACGCATTTCGAATTTATTCTACCGATACAGAAGGAGCACGAACTTTATATTTCTATAACGCATGCATTTTACACAATAGGGTGGAACAATTTTCTTTTTTAACAGCCAAGGAAATATTCTATGTAGGATAATTTCACAACAAAAAAAACCATAGGTTTTTTCAAAAGGTGCCTTCACTTAAACTCTCATTTCTTAATTGTTTTTGCACTGATTTAAAAGTTCTAAAAAAATAAATGATAGGTGAAAATTTTAGATAAATATTTCGTATTCAGACAAGAATTTGCTAGAGTTAGTAATTTAAATGCTATCGGTTCTAAAATAAAACAAAATTTTTGTAATATTATAAGAACTTTTTTAGCACTTTTAAAATAAACACCAACACTTTTGTGTTTGTATGCGATATCATTGGTCACTCAAATGATACCCTAACAATAATCGGGCATCATATTTATTCACCATTTGCCTTGGTACCACTAGGAAATTATCATTTTGGGGATATGATGTTGTTTGTTCTTAAAATGTAAAAAAAAGATATTTTTAATTTAGTAAAAAGATTTATTTAGAAATCATAGCTCGTAGGCATATTTTTTACTGATTACTAGCGATTTAAGTGATATATTCTCCTTATAAACATTGTTGTGCATAGCGTTTGGAGAGTACTTTCAAACAAGGTACAACAGCTTGCACAGTTCGCTTTAGTAAAGAAGTCTCTATATGTCGTTCTGCAGTGACTCACAACATTTACTTTACAATCGGGCATTTCAAAGTTTCTTGCCATTTGTTAAGTTCTTAGATTACCCGTGCATAATATATCAATAGCAGGTATGCCAACAGCGGCGCACATAACAGCAGTTCGACGAAAGGAAATGCCCAAAAACTCAAATAATTATTGAACACTTTTTATGTTAAAAATTAAATTTTATTTCATATATTGCAGAGCTATACCAATATTTTTCAATATCATTTGTGATAGAGCCGACTGGATTTTCTTCGTACGTTACATAATTGATCGCTAAATTAAGAAAAACCCTCTTTTTCGTTACGTATTTACCCTCGACTTAAACATACTTTTAAATAACAAATTTAGTTAAATTAAAAGTTGGTATAAGTTTTTTATGGCCATTTAAAAATCAAAGTTTTTAGAGCAACAAAATTTTTGTTCAAAATTGGTGAACATTTGTGCTCATATTGCAAATTGGGGAAATATGTGGAATATTTTATCTATATTTTGTAGATTGAGTTGGCGCAACTTTTAAAATTTCCTCCTGGTTGACCATTTTTTTTTGCAAATGCCCATATGTTTTAAGAAATTTTAAATCGGTTCAAAACGGACACATTGACGAGAATCTAAGGGGAGACATATTTGAAAAACAAGAAATTCGTTTATCGACAATAAATCGTTCTTAGGGCAATTCCTTTTTTCGAGCCAAAATACTTTAAAAAAAGTTTGGTAAATTTATTTGAAAGAATTTTTAAAGCAGTCACAGTTTCACTTGAACCCAAAAAAAGCCATTTTATGTCAGATTTCTACCTTTAAAACAAAAATGTAATTTAATTAAAAAAAATACTACAAAAAAAGTTCAACTAAATGCATTTGCAAGTATTTTGCCTCCGAAAAATTTGTAAGCTTAGCAAAAAAGTTGTTATATTTTTATAAATTTGAGCCTTTCGAACTAAAACAACTCACCCAAGTAAATTTTTTTCAAAATACGAAATAATGGACGTTTTTTCACTGAATTTTTTTATATTTTTAATCAAAACAAAAACAACTAAGTTATAAAAATTTAAGTGGAGGCACCTTTAAAATAAAATTATATTTCGATAACTAGTTAATAGAATTTTTATTTTTAGTACTAAATACTTTAGAAAAAGTTGGTGTGGTCCATTGGGGAAAAGTTGGTTTCCATTTTGTCCAGCAGTGTTGCAACTATAGTATCATACAAAATATTTGTTTAATTTTTACAAAATCAAAAATTTATTGCGCATTCAAAGTAAAAAATTATATACATATAGCTCACTTAATTCAACAAGGGCATAGCTCTAAAAATACAATTTTCGAGTTGATGATGCAGAATAATTTGCCTCATCATTTGCTATGTTTAATTAATTGGAAACTCTGAACTAGAATACAATTAAAACAGGCTAACAAGGTTTTGAACCAGAAAAGATTATTCAAATAGATCTTGAACAAGAGGATTTGGTTCAAAAACTGTCTGGGTAATTTAATAAAGCAAGAAACAAAATATTGCGCTCTCCAGAAGAGTATTTAAAGGTCGACTCTTTGATTAATGCTTGCACTTATGATTTATTTTCACACTGCTTTGCCTGATGGATTCATATAAATTTTTATTTACCCATACATTTGGGACAGCTAATGAGCATTCAATTTGTTCAGTATGAAAAATAACACTTCATCGAAAAACAAAAAACAAAAAAAAATAAGTAACAAGTTTGCATTAATAAAATGTGCCATTAAAATGGCGCACTTCACTGTGGATCCCACAACTTGAAGAAATGAGAACTGAATAGTCCGACATGTACGTGACTTGACTCAAGTGTTAAACCACAGGAACAGGCAGAAGAAACTCAGTCAAACCAGCAGGATGTCAAGACACGGACACGCACTCTCCACTGTACAACACAGAGCCCTCCTCCTCCTCCTTCTCCTCCTTTTGTTCTAGAAGTGGTTGTTTGTTTGCTCAGCTCGAGAGGAGCTGGATGGGTGGGTGAGGGGTGGGAGTTGTGATGTGGATGCTTGGGGTGTTGAGCTCTCTGAGGATACACGCGTCCGTCAACCAACTTGGCTGCTGTATGTGTCCAACTGGTAACAGGCCAGACATGACCATAGCATTTGCTCCACAAAATGTGACTGTGAGTTGTTTGTGAAATGAAGATAAATGTTTAAATGTAAAGTTAAAATACAGATGGAAGGATGTTTGCAAAAGGGAGAATGACGTGTAAAGATAGGAGGTTTGATATATACTTATATAAGCATTTACGACATGTTTGATATTGCATTTGTGATGCAAAGTTGTTCTTTGAAAATTGTGTTATGCCATTCCGTTCGATAAACTTTACTTTGACAAACAGTTTTCTGACTTGGCGTAAGATGGGTGCCGCGATAACTCAAAGGCAGCTTTTCAGGTCGAGTTTTGAAGTTGTCAACACCCTAAAAATGTTGTTAATTATTTTATCAATATAATTATCCCACGCTTATTGAATGTGTTTCCCCATAGGTAACATAAGGTGAACCATAAATTAGTGACAATTCAATAGATATTGAGGCATATCAAATAACACCCTTAGCTGCGAGTCCTGATGACTAATGAACTGCTGACAAATGAAAATGTCACAATATAGCGACAAATGAAGCGCAATTAAATGAAAATGTTGCACTCCCAACTTAATGTGACATAAAAATGTACTAAAAAAAATAAAAGAAAAGAAAAGAATGACAAAGACAAAGAGTAGAAAAAAAATAACATGCAACTGCAGTAGCAGCTGTGAAACTCGTTGAGGCTTCCCTTGTATCTTTGACTCACTCGACGGCCCCCGTAATTATGACAACGACGATCAAGGGCGACGGCAGCGGCGGCGGCAGGCCAAAGCCGCAATGCAACCGCAAAATGATGCTGGTTCCCAAATAATGTCATCATAAGCCTGTTCCCACATTTGTGGATCAACCCCAAGTCGGTTTTAAGTGATGGATAAGCATTCGCGTGATCAAGTCAAAATAATAAAAAATTATGTGAGCCGAAAAAGGTCAAACTATTTACCAAAATTTCGAGCCTTTTATGAGGGCGTGCGTCGACGACCCATATGTGTGTAAGTTGTTTTGTTTTAAAATTTCTACCGAAAATTGTTCATAAACAAAACATGTGCCTGCAATGTGCGCACAAATGTTGAGAAAGAGAAAATGCAGAAAGATGGGGGATCGACATATAAAATAAAATCTGAGGTGTTGAGGCAACTGCCATCAGAATTTTTTGTTTTATGGAATTTTAATAAGCGAAATTATGCTTTGTACACAAATTTAGGGCATAAATGGAAATGTAAATATTTTCTATTGCTTTTTGTTGTTATTGTTTATGGTTTTCCAATAAAAAAAAATAAAAAAAATAGCAAAATCCTGCCATGAATACGAAATGTGCTTGAGAATATATTTGCCAAACGCCCGCCAGAGTAAATGCATAAAAATGAAAATTTTATACGAAAAAAAAAACAAAATAATAAATTGCAAACACAGAACAAAAAAATATAAGCAAACAAAAATAATAAAAGAATGAATAATAAAAAAAACATTTTAGAAGTTTGATACAATTTGATGAAACTTTAATATTGTTTGCCCCGTCTAGACAGGGATTTAGGTTAATTTAAAAAACTTTTATTTGGCTTTCAAATATGTTAAGTCTATTTAAAGACAAGTTGAGAAACAAAAAATAACTAAAACAATATTTAAAAAATCCAAGGCTGCAAGAATTTAATATTATAGATGAGGTTCGGAACAAAAAATCCTACGTACATTAAAATTTGACAACTTTATGTGCCCATTATAATTAATATTGTCATTTTCTTCCTCCTTTCTTCAGCTCATGAGTAGACAATTTAAAGGCTTACATAATTTTTTAATTTATTTTGTAAACTAATATTATAGGACAACCCTCCTAGGTGCAATAGCTTTTTTTTTTTTTTAAAATACCGCCACAAAAAAAACACGCAATTCGAAATGTAACACCATCATTTGTTTACCGCAAGCATTTTAAGAAATAATCATAAATCAAATCAATCTCGACCATGACAATGCCAGGCTCTTACACATTTATCGCTACAATTGCCCATTTGAACACTCAAAACATCAAATTTATGGGTCATCTGCCGTGCCGGCCTGATTTGGCGCCCAATGACTTCTTCGCATTCTCATTAATCACAAATAAAGTGCAGTCATCGTTTTTCGATACAACAAGAAGAAGCGATTGAAGCGTTTCAAATTTATGTCTTACAGCTACCTCTTTTGGTGTGGGAAAAGTGTTTTCGATGTGCCTTTAAGCCTAGTTTCTACCACACAGCAAAAAAAAAAAAAGGATCGAATATTAGTCCAATATAAGCTGTTTAATATTTTCTAAATCTTATTTTAAAACAAAAACATTTAATTTTTTCCTTATGTTTTGTCATTAAAATATCATATAGATATGAAATAATATCAATACCAACTGTCAAGAATTAAATTTGAATATAAGAAACTATCATAATGTGAAGGAAAGCGGTAACATTGATATTTCAACTTGTATATTTGATTCTAAAACATATATATTTAAAATGTATCATACCAGCCCCAGATCCTACACTCAGAAAATTTTTTTTTTTTATAGAAAAAGTAACCCTAAAAAAAAATCCCTTCTATTTGTCAGCTAAGCATAGCAAATTGAAGATTGGATTGACAGATGTCAGTGAAATCGCCCAGATTTTTGTGGCAGATTGTCGGTCCGTCTACCCGATTCTAACATTTAGGAACAACTTTTCAGTTTAAGGTAGATTAGAATTTTTTTTTTATTTTTAAAAGTATTTATGTAGAAATTTTTTGAAATATATACATATATATTTAACTCAAATGAGTAGCTGTGGCGTGCAGATAAAGCATTTGACTGATGAGCGAATAGTCTCGAGTTCAAATGCCAGTTGGGGTAAGTAAGTAATACTTAGGGTATTCACGACAACTCGCTTATTTGATAACCTATTGAAAAATAATATTTAATCTTCATCTGTCGTGAACACACTTTTGAGTAAATTTCTTGATTATTAAAACTCAGTAAATCAGAGCCAACTATATTGAAAAAATATATGTTAGGTAAATTTAAAATATACAAAAAGATAATGGCTTCAAATAATATGTGATTGCATTTTATGTAATTGCAATCGTTAAAAGGGTCTTAAAGAACAAAAAAAAAATTAATTATAGACCGACCATACCGTAATTTTAACTCAGGTTTTGTTGACTATCAGTCTCACACCTTAGCCTCTACACCATTTTCACCAAGGTCGAAGTGCCAGCTTAGTGTGCTCTATAAAATAGTGGCGCTTTATCATCAAAATATTAAAATTCTGGCACCTAATGGGAAATTGAATTTTAACCAGGCAACCACATGACCCAGCTCTAGGCTGGTGATGTCAGCTTATTTTTCGGTAGTACATTTTGTTGTTGGAGATTTAATTTTTTAACAGGTTATCTATTAAGCAAGTTGTTGTGAATACCCTAACTATATAAAAACGAGAAGGCAAAGCTAACTTCGACTGTGCCGAAGATTTAATACACTTGAAAAACTTTACTTCAACTGATTTAACCGGTAAAATATATATAGGATATAGATATCAGATATTTAAAATTTTTAAATCATTGATAATAAATATTTGATTCCATAAAAAAAACTTTTCTTAGTAAAACACATTTTCCGACCGATCGGTCCTATGGCAGCTATATGCTATAGTCATCCGATTTTGTTTAAATTTTTCGGGTATTATGTGAAAGCATATACAACTAACTTATACCAAGATTAGAACTAGAACTAGTTTTTTGACCGATCTCTTATATGGCAGCTATATGATACAGTCATCCGCTCCGGCCGGTTCCGACATATTAGTTGCGTGCAGTTAAAAGAAGACTCTGTGAAAAATTTCAGCTCGATAACTGAGGGACTAGTTCGCGTACAAACAGACAGACGGACAGACGGACGGACGGACAGACGAACGGACAGACGAACGGACAGGCGGAATTGAACTGAGCTCGTCGTCCGGATCAAGAATATATATAGTTTATGTGGTCGGAAATGAATATTTCTATGCGTTACAAACTTCTTGGCAAAATTAATATACACTTTTCAAGTGTATAAAAAATGTTTTGAACAAAAAAATATTAAAAAAATTTTAATAAAAATAATATAAATAAAAAATTTCTAAATTTTAGGGTATTTTCAATGCAGATAGATTGGAGGACTGTATAGACTATATAGACTCGGCTAGATGCTCATTAAAAATTCAAAAATAAATTATATATATTTAATTGTTGTAAATTCTGTGCGCCTTGGAAGGGCAGTAAAAGCATAACCAAATAGAAAGAATGAATTTTAAACAAACGATCTTTTTTTTGGGTCGAAAGCGATTTGTCGAACACATGGGAATACTTTAAGTAAATTCGGACTCAATTTTTAAACCAATTTTCGGAACTGGTTTCGAACCATAAAAAAAATTAACCTCATATTACTAACCTAATATGTATAGTTTTCGAAATATTTATTCAAAAATCATATAAATATTTTGGTATAAAAAATGCATATAAAAAATATTGACTTGTACGGGATTCCTATAAAAACTATAAAGCTTGTTGAATTCTATTATAACGGGGAATTATTTATAATAAATGTTTTTAATAATTCGATAACTTTTTTATTTCGGTCATAGATAAAAACCACGTTCCTTACTTTAGACCCAAACTTCAGCAAGTTTTCTTTAAATTACTAAAAAAAATTTTCCTAATATAAACTTGTCAAAAATTTCAGAAAACTTATTATAAGAATAAATTTTTAAATGATTGCCCATCAAATTTTAATTCAAACTTTCAAGAAGAACGATTTTTTTTCTTTTTTTTTAAAGTTTGTTTTAAACTTTTAAAGCACATTTCATGCAAAAGTGTCGCCTCTTAAGACCGTCACCTTTAACCACTCAGCGAAAACTTCGCAGCACCTTTAAATCAGCTGTCAGCAGGGTATCATTATTAAAACACTTGCTCAAACTCCTGGTAACTCCAACACTTTTGGTTAATTAATTGCCCTTCTTTAAAAAAACTGAAATTAAAACTCATCCTTCGCCGTTCAGGCTTAATAACAAAACACTCCAACCACCCCCAACATCACCAAACACTCCAGCGCTAATGTATTGCATTCTGCAGAGAATGGTGAGTGTTTTTGTTTCAATTCCATTTCGTTACGCGACCGCTCCTTGCTAGCGGATGGCTCAAACTTCCACTCAGAATTCCGTTCGCTGGCGTCGCGTGCGGTGCTTTGTCTCCGCTCCGTCTGATTGGGAAACGTTTCCTTAACGGTAGTTTCTTGTTTTATTCATTTGATTGTGTGCCGTAAACAACGCAGACTCCCCTAGACCATTTTTCGGCTAGGCGAGCGTGTGTGTGAGTTTTCTTTCTACTGCCTGCCTGCATTTCCCACTTGACGTGTTCTCATTTCGCCTGCCTGCAATTTATTCCCTGTTTTTGTTTTTGTTTTTTTGCTGTTTACTCGATCATATGGCGCGCATTTTGCGTGCTTCCTTCCTTCTTGGCTAACTTCCTGCGTCCCTTATTTTTTTTTTTTTTTTTCTGGCGTTGATTTTATGCTAAATTTGCCAACTTTATGTGAAGCGTCGTTTATTGTGTGCATAACTGCAACCTTAAATAACTGTATATTGTGGGCAAATAATTTCAACATCATCATCGTCTTTCGCCGGCAGCGGCGACAACGTCGTGTGCAGTCAAATGCAAATTCCATTTTATGTGTTCTCATTCATGCAAAATGAGTATTTATGACTTTTATTTGGCTGCTTGATTTTAGCATGTTGCCACTTTAATAGCGTGGGTGCGCCGCTCCCCACCTTGTTGCGTGGAAATTTGAAGAAATTGTAATTTAATTACAATTTAGCAAAGAACGAATTCTGAAGTATTTTCTACAAAGATCTAGAGGGGTAATATTATTATGCTGGAATCTTATTTGGTTGCATTGGCTAACCATTGGGTGTGCCTGTAGTTGATGGCAGGGGAAGCTACTGAGAAATGTCATCAATTAAAAGACAGCATACTAAATTTTAGACTTATTCATTTCCTAGTTTTTATTTTTGAGATTTGCTGTCACATGTGTTCGCATTTATTGATAAAGAGGATAAAGCACCATATCGATCCGACCTTTTATACATCAGCATATAATTTATTGATCCTCCAACTTTGGGAACGATCAGACGAATGATAGTCGAGTTATAAGCAAAACAAATAGTTTCGCTTGGCACCACCGGCCGCAACTGTGATGGGCAGCACTCGCACAGATCGTGTAAAATTTGTTGTAATCAACGATTAATCAAATGCTTTGTTCAATCACTAGCTAATCTGATTTAGAAGAAGTATTTCAAGATTTTAGGTATATAGTCTAACAGGTATTTGAAAAATCGTGACCATCGACTTCAAAAACCATGTTTTGAGAAAAACGCGATCAAAGCAAAACGCCCGGTTGGTCTTTAACCCCTAATGGGTGGCTAGATGAGGCTCTATCTCCTAAAGTTTTAATTCGATTAACTTCAAAAATTTAGAAAAATATTCTAACGATTTTTTGACTTATCAAACCCCATATAACCCCTTAAATGTCTGTTTGACCGTTTATACACAGATTTTAAGGAACTTTAGCTTGCTTGACTCCAATTTAATTAAATTAATAAAAATTAACCTCTTTATTCTTTTTTCTGATCTTTTGCTAAAAGCCTATAAACAATTTGTTCGGCACAATACTTCATATGAATAGAAACACTTTGATATAAAATGTTTATCATATCTGATTAGAAAACCTTTCATGTTAAGAAAAAAAATTAGCTTGAAAAAATTGCAATAGAAACTCTTTTAAGTGGTTCTAAGCAGTTAGAATTTTCAAAAAATCCCAAAACTTATTTTTTTTTGGGTTTTCGGAATGTTTATATATTTAAGTATATTCTCTAAAAGTATCATCGATCAGGTAAATATTTTTGGAGATATACCCATATTTGTAATAACTCGAAACTTACTAACTTTAAGTATCGGTTATAAAGGATTATAAATAAGCTGTTGGGCCATATAAACCTTTTCAAAATCGGTATAGTTTTTGCGAAAGATATAGTGGTTTTCGGCAAAAAATCCCCAAAAAATAAATTTTTTTCAAGCTAGATTTCAAAAATTACAAAAAACTTCTTTTAAGAAATTTGGTTCGTCTGTTAGGACTAAGGTTGCTGTAAATATTATCGATATATTGAATATTAATATTTTTTTGTTGAAAAAACGATACATCAATATCGAATATTTTACAAACGCGATATATCGCACATCGAATATTTTTTTGTGATATTTGCGGCGATACTTTTAAGTTCTCCAAGGAAGAGAAAGGCAAATTTCCAGCTCTTTCAGAATTGGAATTGGTAAATGCTATTTCACCAGAAAGCTTGGTGTTATCGGAGTGCTTGGCTTCGACCCTAAAAAGTTTGTCTTCGACTATAAAAGTGTGGTTTCCGACAACTTCTGTTGTTAAGCTTCTGCCTAATAACCGATAAGCCTAATAACCTACACGCGTCTCCAAAAATCTCTGTCTAACGATTATATACTTTTTCAATATCGAAAAAATTTTTATTTATTAGATATTTATTTAGATTTAGAGATTTTTCAAATATCCGTCATCTAGAAATTTGGCAAGACTAAAATCTGCTTCAATTTAGTTTTTTTTGTCTTGAATTTTCAAGAAGAAATCTGCTTGAAATCGAGAAGACTTGTGCGCTCGATTTTGAGTTTGGTAGCAAGGGAGGTGAGGCGTTCGCATTGCGGAAAGCGAACGAAAAATCGAGAGCATTTCTTTCTCTCGCTTTCTGGCAACTTTGTTCTAAAATGCTTACTTTCAAGAAGATCTACTCTTGAATTCGAGAATAAATCATGCTTGATATGAAGCCGACTAAATTTAAAACCGAGCAGATCGAGCTTAAAAATGTATGCTTGATTTCAGTATTTTCTTTTTGAATCCAAGAAGATTCTGTCTTGCCGAACTTCTGACACGAAATCTGCTTGATATCAAGCACGATCTGCTCGCTTTTTTCACTGGGTGTAAGTTAAAGTTGGCCCTGACCGACTTCGTTATACCCGTTACTCAGGGAAAGGATTATTTAAATATCTTTTATTAAATCTTTTATTAAATCACAAAATGTAAATTTTAACATAAGATGTTAGTATTAACATTAAATGTTAATATTTAATGTAAAACTTAACATTAAGTTGGCTGACTGAGCGCACAATGACCCCAAAATTATGAAACAAATTGAAATTTGTATATCTCCGCAATACATTATACGATCTTTTGATATTGGGCATATACATATAAATGCCATAGGAGAGCTTGATATCTATACCCTTTTTAATCTATGATTAACAAGAAATAAATATTGATATGATCTGGGATTCAATATTATATTTTCTCATATCAATCAGAGTCCGATATGATACATTTTAAATTAATATGTTTAGGGATCAAATTTGCATGTGGAAATATCAATGGCCATGTTCAGCAGAAGAACTTGCTCCTAGATCAATGATATATTTCTTGGTAATTCACATAGTCTATTTTTCCTCATGTATTTAATATGATATCTACATGAAGCTTATCCAAATGTAAATTTAATAAGACCTTTCAAAAGTATGCTATATATTAAAAACAGTTTTGTTAAGCTGATCAGTGATCAAGTTTCTCTGCTGAACGCGCCCAATGTTAGCTCTTTTCATAACATCATGATATTTTTGTATATCAAAATTATTTTAATGATTGTTTTTATATTTATTACCGTAAAATTGATATATTTTCGTTTCAAAATAATATGGAAAAAAAGTATATTTATTAAATATCAAATTAATCATCTTAATTTTATTTTAATTAAATTTTTCTTGTGTAGTTCAAAACGAGTTTTGAACCAATTTGAACCGGTTTAAAAATAATTTATATATATCAATTTGGAAACTAGCTGGATAGTTAGATATTTTACCCTTTAAAAACGGGTTCCGAATCAGTTTAAAATAGTTTAAAAGTGGAAATTGGTTTCAAGCTAGATCCAACTAGCTTCGAAGTAGTTAAAAATCGCATAATAATACTCTAGAAATATTTTTAGAATTTTTTAAAAATATATAAATAATTTGTGGGACCTAAACTAAGCCGCGCATTTGGCAAAAAATTGTTTAAGGCTTGGGAAGCTGTAATAAATTTTCTGAAACTAAAAATCCAAGTGCTTAGTCTTAATTCAATATTCGTAAACGTTGCCTTCAAAAGCCAACAAATTTCGAATCAAGTTGCAAACTTTCTGGCTATCATTTAGAACAAAAAAATAAAACCCAAAACTCAACTCAAAAAGTTGATGCCAACCATAATTTGTGCTGGCCAGCCTGGCCGTCTCTCTTAACCAAAAGTAAAACGTTCCACTTGAGTGTAACGGAAACTCATGAAACTGCAGGATATTACACACAAATGCAGATAAACAGCAACACCTCAAAAAAAAAAAAAAAGGGGGGCCAGCTATAAACGAAATGTAGGAAGTAAGGAAGTTTCATCTGCGGTTGGGATGAAACCAGCCTAAGTCCCAAACAGGCAGCATGAAGGCTACTACTATGTAGCGCTATATAAATATATATATATATATAAAACATATGATTGCCTCCGCTCCGCCGGAGAGTTGTGTGTGTCGTGCGCCCACTCAAACTAAGCGCTCTCTCTCTGTTCTCTCGCGCGCTGCACAGTAGTTCGCTGTGGTGGTGGGAAATTTCTGCCTAGGAGGACTTTTCCAATGTGCCTTGTGCTCATTGTGTCGATTGAGTTGCTCGTGTTAGGACGACGCGGATTTGTTGCGTTGGGTATAGCGGTTCTGTCAGTTTGTTTCTAGCAGAAGCGGTCCGGTCCGCGCCAAAGGATATACAGACACACCCCGCGCGCCGTTGCCCGCCCCCCTTTAGGTGAAAAGTTACAAACGGTACGCGTCGCGTGTTTAGTGAAATTTTATTTAACAACAAAAGAAATTCGCGAAAATTCATACGAAAATTTCTAAAAAAGGTTAAGAGAAAAATTATTATAATACATATAAAAGAAGAGCAAATATATATATATATGTAAAAGTGCTTAAAAGTGTTTGTGTCTGTGTGTACGAAATTAAAGCAAAAAGCAACGTTAAACATACAAAAAAAAAACTGATGAAAATCAATAATTTGGATTAGTAGCTGTAGTTTTAAAGCGGAAAAGCAACTCAGCCCAAAAGGAAGCTACGGACTCAAAACAAAGTAAGCAAACGAAAATTTGAAACGAATTTACCAGGTTTTACCTGGGGGAATTACTTAAATTTATTAAACCAAAAATAAACTATATTTTTTAAATAATTTTAAAATTTAACAAAAAATTCTGCTGTGATTTTTCACTTGTATTTGTGCTTTATATGAGGTTAACACACCTTAGACATATACATACACGCTGCTCGCACACACACACACACACGCTCTCTTGCTCTCGCATCCCAAAGAGCCCCAGCCCGAGAAAAGCCGCCTCTGGCTTTAGCTCCTATGCGTATGCAGCAAAAATTATGTTTTTTTTTTTGTGTTGCCTCTGAAAAATCGATCGATTCCCCCCCGTTTGGTCTGGCGCTACAATTTGGTTGCCCCCCCCTTACTCACCACCCCACTCAAAAGCGGCTGTCGCTTATCAGCAAAAATACTCCTCGTAGTACTCCATAGTATGCGCTGTGCTTTCCTTTTTTAACTCGAATTGGCAGCACTTTTTGCCGAATATAAGTTGTTTTTTTGGGGAGAGAGGGGTTGGTTTTCTTTTCTTTTTTTTGCAGCAGCAGCACCAGCACTTTTGCAGACACTCATACTTTGCAGAGAAAGAGCGAAATACATAGAGAGAGAGAGAGAAAGTTCTCTCAGTGGAGACAGAGAGACTTTTTGCCATGTGCATGTGGGCTGCACTTGTTTCTTTTTGGCATTTTGCTTTTACTTTGCTTTTCTTGCCGGTTTCATGCTGTTTGCTTTCTTGTTTGCTTTTGTCTGAGACTCTGAGGAAATGAACTAAGCGGAACTGAGAAAGTTTCATGACATTAACTATGAATTTCTGTTCATTGATTTTTTTGAGACAAATTGTGAGATTTATATTTATTAATTTGTATAGTTTTATTGTATTAAAACAAATATTTATGTACACACTCAAAACAAAAAATTCCATTCTTAATTTAGGTATGACCGTGATTTAATTAAGCTCGTTTTATTATTATTTTTATTTTTATTTTAACAAATTAAATCTAGTATACAATACTAAACTTAATAATAGTTTAACGAGCACTAGCTACCAGGACCTTCGACTCGCGTTTTATTCTTAAATTTTGTGGATTATTTTGGACTTTTTTACCTGTGCATAAAAATGGATTCAGAGTGTAATATGTTGTACGTATGTAACAGTCAAAAGGAAACATTTGCGACCCTTTAAAGCAGTGGTGGGCAAGCAATACAATCACATTTTAGCTATTTTTGTGGGCAACCGATACGAAATTGACAGCAGCGCAATGTGCTTATACTGTCGGTGTGCTGACATCGCTGCTGCAGCGGCTTTTGTTATGCAAACGCTATACGGATGAGCCCAGCCCTGCTTTAAAGTGTAAATATTCGGGATCAGTATCAATAGCCAAGTCGATGTCCGTCAGTCTGTATGAACACCTAGATCTCATAAACTATAAGAAACCTTTATAGTGTAAGTAGATGCATGGCATACGCAGATTAAGTTTGTTTCAGATTTGAAAATTTGACCTTCAAAAGCCGAATACAATTTCCAAGTCAGAACCTTGTGACTGAATCTACCTAGGCCTTATTCTATCTAATCCAAAACATCCAACAGATCGGTTAAAAACACAAACTCTATCCAACAGGAACGGGAGAACGCGCCGATCGGTCGGTAGGTACGCGGCAGGTGGTATTGTATATTTACGCATAAAAACACACACAAAATCGAGGGTTCGGTATTTGTAGCGGCCTCCGCAGCCCTCTTACTTATTTTATTGCATGACGTATGAAGCAATTTTATATTTTGAAAAGTAAAAATAAATGACAATAATATTGATCTATTTGAAAAAATCGTTTTTCAAGTATAAGTGAATATATAATTTCGAAACGAATTTGAATTGAGAATTTTGTCTTCACATTTTGAAATTACGAATTTAGTCTGATTAAGTTAGTCAGCCTTTGGACATAGCTAGTACTTGAGTTTACCCTGTTTAAGTATAAAATTCTTTCAGCAACTCGGTTGGTATAAAGTTGATTTTGAACTCGTCAATGGTCTCAGGCCTGTTGAAGTTGAAATGATGTCCGAATAGTGATCCGTTCTAAATGTACCGAAAAGCGTGTTTTTCGTTCTCAATAGTAGGGTAAGTCCGTTTTTTCTTATAATGAGAACGGCGGGGCTTAAGTTAAGAACCGCACTTTCCGCGTTTTAGAACCATATGGTCTTATTATTGGAACGGGAAAATTTTATTGCTCACTCTCCTCCCTACCTTCCGCACTCCAACGCCCTTTCTTTACTTAGAACCCCCAATATATCTAAATCTATTGCCGCAGTAAGCAAGTTTTCTAATGTTGAACTTTATTTTTAATTTTTTTATTTCCTTGGGATTCGAACCAGGACCCTCTTTCACAATATAAAAGTAAGAAATTTGGGTTGTTAAATCTGAAGATGTGGGTGGTGCAGTCAATGACGACATTTTTGGCATCACCGTATTCTCCGTATTCAAAGCGATTGAAAGGTCTTTAGGCATTATTTTATAAGTCTATGGCAAAATGGTAAATCATCTTTTAAAAATGCTCCGCTAAGTGGCTCCACTGATTTTAAAAATATATTCGACAACACTCGCTCTTACCGCTTCAACCAGTTCATGGAAACGTCTTGTTCGTTACTGAACGCCATGTGTACGATCTCCCACTGTCCCATGCTCAACAAAATTCGACACCATACTTCGAATAGTGTTATCTGAAAGGTTGCTCGGAATTTATTTATTTATCTTAAGTAATTTAATAAGAATTTTCAAGTCAACTTGGTTATTAACTTATCTGTTGAGTAATGTAATTTTGAGCTTCAACTGTCTTGAACACTCCTGTTAATCTTGATTATTTTAATTGAAATTTCCAAAATATTGTTAAACGTTTTAGACAAATAAATACTTATTTTAAATTAATGGTATTTAGTTACTATGAAGCCAAAGGTAACCCAAGAAGGTCAACAAAAAAGTAGGTAATCATTGCCCGGTAACTGTAACATTGCGATTTTTATTATTTTAGAAAAAGTATTATCCAATGATGCCGCCGACCCACAAATCGCACCAAACAGTCAATTTTTCTGGGTGCATAGGTCAGCTCTTGAACTGCCTCAGACTGCTCTTCAGAACAAAATACAAAATTGTTTCCAAAAAATCCTTCAACACTTTGATTTCTTTAAATTAAGTCCTGAATTATAAAATTATGGAGTGCCGACGACACCGATGAAGTGTTATTAATCTTTCTATTCTCTGAGTTGGCAGACTCAAGGTTCTCGCCTTTGGCTCTGAAAATGGTACGAATTAGATCCACTGTAAAGCTATCCTTAAAGTAGTCCCTTACTGTTCCTTTTTTCTCTTATTATTATATTTTATTGAAGTTTTTATTGTTTGAAGTTGTCTTCTACAGTAATTGTTGCATTTAACAGTTATGCAATAGATCTAAAAACTGTAGACAGCAATAACCACTTATACCGTCCCGTTTTGCACTTCCGCTTGAATTTATGACTCACTCTTTCCTTTACCAATTTTATAATTCAACTTTTCCCGCAAATTGCTCAAACAAAAAAGAATTTCCATTTTATTGAAAAAACTTACAAAACTAATAACTATAATTTTACAGTCAATAATAACAGCAAAAAAACAGCAGACAACAGCTACAGCAAAACCAAAACAAAAAAAACTATAATCTAGCAATTTGCGAGCAATAATGTAATCAGTAAATTGCGTCTACACTAAGTCCAAAAAAAAGAGGCTCAGACTCCAAGACAAAGCTCAAAGCGTTTCGAAGATGCTTCGCAAAACAAAACAACAAAAAAGACAAAAAATAAATATGAGTATAAATCTACGTGCCAGTCAGAAGAAAATAATAAAACTCTGTCTGGAGTCCAGAAAATGTTGAGCAAAGTGTGGCAAAGAGGTTGAACCAAGTCAATGAACAGTGGGTCAAAGGCGGTTGATAATAGAAAAAAAAGAAAAAAATCCAAATAGGGAAATGATTTTTTTGTAGTAAGAGAAAAATGCATGTTCTTCCAAGCTTTCAAAGGCTCCTACCAGATATTGCTAACAAATATACAAGCTTCATTCAAATGAGGACTAAATACCTGTGTGCAGTTAATAATACAGTCTTTGGTGCTAAAGTATCTCAGTTATTAAACCTTCTACCAATGTTTTAAAATTAGGAGTTAGTTACACTTAATAATTTTTTGTACACTGCCATTTACAAGTGCGGAGAAAGCGAAATAAAATTATGTCTTGAAGTGAAATAGGACATGTAAGATTAAGTGCCCTTGCAATGATTTCAGTCGACTGAGATATTTGTAAAAAAAAATCTACCTTAACTATTTTTTTATTTAAATTAAAATTTAATAATTCGTCGATTTTACTGTCTTAAAATTAATTACCTCTTGAAATAAAATTAAACAAATAAATATAGATTTCTTTAAAATTCCGTGTGGTCCTTCTCTTGAAATTTGGTGGCCACCGCTGATTAAGAAATCGGTATCAAACCCTAAATTTTTTGGTTACTTTCATTCGAATTCGACAAATCTTGTAGAAAGTGAAAATCGAAACCTGAGCCATTGACTCGCACTTGCAATTTTGCATTTGGCTTCAGAGTATTCCGCGAGCTCTGTCAGTGAATTTGTATGCTAGCGCTATATCGACAAGCTAGGCAACAACAAAAGATGCCTGATTGTATAGGCCTTGGGCTTCTCTGCTATACAGATTCAATATAATTCTTTAAAACATGGTACGAACTCTACGCATTAATTCATTTCTCAGTCTATTATTGATTTTTTACATACATCCCCTCTTAATCCGGAAACTAAATTTTAAATTCAATTCCATACCGCTGCTGTTCTCGAAATTGTCTAAGCTCCAGAGACGTGTGCCTTTGGTTATTTGTTAATTATTGAATAAGACTAATCCTTGATTTTATTGTACAGTTGAAAGTAATAATTATTCAGATAGTATCTTATTTAAAGTTTCTATATATATTTACATTGCCAAAATGCCACAACATTTTTTTTTGATTTTGTGAAAATTCTAACTGCGTATAACCCCTTAAGGTCATACTTCGATTCTCAATTTATTTTTATTTTCGGTATTTCATTATTATTTTACGACTTAAAAATATCCAATTCAAAATAAATAGTCTTATCGTATTTAACACAGTTAGTACAAGTATTTGGACCATTCTACATTCCGAATTCGCTTTCAAAATACTTAAAAATTGTTTTCTTCAAATTTATATTCATTTATATGTCATCGTACGCTTTCGATTTTCACGGTTCTAAATTAAAAAGTAAAAAGTATTGAATATCGATTCCGGTTGATTTTAAACGATTCCGGGTTCGGTTACGGTATTGTTCCCTGATTACTACTATATAAAATTCATTTTTCGCGATTGCGTCTTCATGTAAAGAATTATACTCCTCCTGAGTCTTACTCAGAACAGGACCAGCTTTATTTCGTGGAATGTTAAATGTTTTTAAAAATGATCTTAAATGTATACCTTAAAGAACATTTCTTAAAAGTTCATTAAATCGTTGTCAAACAACAACAACCTTAAAATCGGGTTATTGCAGAGTGCTCTGTGTGTATTTGCAAGACGGGCCTATTTATCGGTACTGTAAATAATGTGTAAAAAATGTGCTGCTAAGGCATAGGATGTGGTCTTATCAAAGAGCTCAGTATGCAAATTTATTAAATCACGAATTATCAAAAAAATTTCTGGTATTCCAACTCTTTTTATTTATAAAATTTGGCATTTTGAAACAATAACCTTGTCCTCAATGAATCTGCGAACCAAGCCTAAGACTATACGATGTGTTCGAACGTTCTAAGGAATTTCGGAGGTGTCCAATACTTTATAGCTGACATTTGGGTAAAGTTAAGGCTTGATTAAGTATATAACTTAGGGTAAACGGCAAACAGTCTTTAGTATTTACCCAAGTAAGTACCTGGTTAAGTACTCCACAGTGATGCCATTTTAAATCAACATTAACCCACTGTATCTCCACACTACACCAATCATTGGCAGCCGTTGATGTTATCGCCTTGGACCCAAAAAGCCGTTGACTTTCAACTGTGGGAACTTCAAAAACATGCTCTGCCTGCCGCCACCTTAAAAGCTTCCTCTACACGGTTCTTGGCCAAGTCAAGTCAATATAATTGACTTATTGGCGGCGCTGCATTGTTTCGTCTGTTTTTTTGCTCTTTCTCGCTCTTCTGCGGTTTTGTGTTAGCCAGGCCATAATGAAGCTCGCTGGCCTCGTATTTGACTTATTGTGGTTGTAACAAAAAAGTTCATTGATCAACAACTATAAAAAAAAACACGTGAAATATTGGTTTCGACCCGCAGAGTATTGATTGGTCAGTTTTTTTTTGTTTTTGCATGCGGTTAAAATGAATTACCAACTTCCTTTGCACTCAAGCGACAAGTCAAAGGCAAATTTATTTGAACCCGTGTACAAAGCTTTTACTCTCTTCTACGCACACGTTTCACCTGCATTCGATATATACAATTATTTTGTGTTCTTTTTTTTGCTTGTTTACATTTTGCCCGAAACGAATTGTTAAATTGAGAATTTTTTTTGAATTTCGAGATGCACGTCAGAAATTTGCATACGTGTGTGGAGAAATATTTTAAATGGAAAATTTGTAATTTATTTTTGCACTTGGAAATGACTTGGGTCATAAATCTTTCGTTTGCTTTGTGAATGAATATGAACTCAAAACATATGAGCAGCATGTGGATGAAGTTGGAGCGACTTCAGAAATGACAATTTCTAATGGAATTTCATACATATAAACAATTTGCATGCCACTTCCGCTGAACCCCAATTTGAATGCTTTGCTCTTGTTCAGTTTTTTTTATCCACTGCATTCTGTGACTAATTGAAGACAATTAAAATTTATTAGCTGGCAACAGCAATTAAATGCCAGCACCCGCAGGCAATGAGGAATGAAAACATAATGCAAAAAAAAATGTTGAAAAAAAGACAAAGAAAAAATAAAACCCAAAAGTAATTTAAGATTTATAATGTGGAATGCAGTTTATTAATCAGGAATTGTTTGGTTCGGTTTAGCAAAATTTTTAAAAATCTTTTGCCATATTTCATATAATTCCCAATCCAATTGCATTTATCTTTGGAGAACACTTTACTCTCCTCCACTCGACAATCAATCAAACTTAAGTGGAAAGCAGCAGCAGCTTTGTTCAATTGCCCAAAGAGGAAGCAGAGGCTACCAGCAGGCGGCATTAGCAGCTAATCTGCATACTGTGTCAAATGGAAATATGCATCAGCTTATTTCATTCACATTTTTTTTTCATATTTTTTCGCCACTTGTAACCAACTGAAGACGTAGTAAAGTTTGATGCGGGTCGCCAAAGTTAATACAAAGTTTCTTTCATTTGCGCCAACTTGCCGCATTGCCGCAAATAAATGTTAAAAAAAATTCAACAATGGAAAATCAATGGAAATTGCAACCCTAAGGAAAAATCAGCAACCAGTCGGGTGATTGCCCTCTTTGCCGGCACACAGCTTCCTTCTTGACAACGTAACCGCCGCCGCACACACACACACACACACATGACATTTATGTGCGCTCGCGCATCACATCCTTTTTATATGGCATTCATACAAAGCCACAGGAAGGTGCAGGAGGGTGGCTGACAAATCTGTATGAGCAAAAAAAAGAGGGCCCCATAAAAATGTAAAATTCATTCAGTGCAACCGCAATAACAAAATAAAACACAAAAATACATACAAGTAAATAAAAAACATCGAAGAAGACGCGACAGCCACAACGTGACTGCGCATTAAATACGTAAAAAGAACAATAGCAAAAGGAAAAGAGCTGGAGAAAGCTAGGGGGTGCAGCAGAGAAAGAATCAGCCAGAAATGACAGACAATCTATAAATAAGAAAGGTAAAGAGCAGGACACACAAGAAAAAATGTACAACAATTTATTATGAAATCTTTAAGATATTGCCACCATGAAATAAATTAAGGATCTAGGATCATAACAGACTCTGTTAAAAAATTCAAATTTGAAATCGATGGAGTACCCTTAAAATGCTTAATATGTAGAATTTTTAATGGTCAAGAAAGTTTTGTTTTTGTCATAAAAATGAAATCAGAGCTTAAAAACGAAAAGAATAACGGTTATGCACTATTATTTATGGGTTAACCTTACTTAACCGATATTTCATAAGCCTAGTAAAATCATATCCAAAATAAAGCAAATCAAAATCAGCTACCGTTAGCTTACCCGTTATCTCTGCTTTAAGGGGGTCTTCTACCTTTTAAAATTTTTTTCGATTTTTTTGTTTTGCCTTATTATTAAACTGACCTTCCCCTTTCTCCTTTAAACCGTTTTCAAATATTGAAATTTTTAGCTTTATATCCTTTTTTATATTTTTTGTTGGTTTTCTCGAACCAGTTTTTTCCTGATTGGGCCAGTTCTAAGAACCGATTTTGATCAGCCATGTTGCAAACGACGCAGAATTGATGTAATTCTGGCCCGTACCTCAATCAAGAGGAAAAACATTTTTTTACTATTTTTTTACTAAACTACAAAAAAAAACTTGAAAAATCGAAATTTTTTTTTTTAACATGCCGCCAATTTTTCAAAAAAATATTAAAAAATTATGATTGAGGTACGGGCCAGAATTACATCAATTCTGAACAGAACCTCATTTAACCTGGAGTCCCGGAATCATGGCTACCACCTCTACACCTTTTTTTTTTTTGAGCTTTTGGCCGATAACTTTTTGAACAGCCCTCGAATTCCAAAATTTTTTTTTTTATTTTTTTGTTTTAATTAATAAATAACACAAAACAAAAAACCAAATTGAAAAAGCTTTTATAGCTTTCTTTCAAGAAATTTTTTAAAAAACACTCATAAAACGCTGTTCAAAGGTAGAATACCCCCTTAAATATTGAAAAAATTTTTATTAAACTTTTTGAGAACGGGTCGTATCAGACCACTATATCATATATGTAGCTGCCATATAACCGATCGATCGAAATTAATTTATTTTTACCGCAATCAAATTCACCAGATCCCAGCTAAATTATGTTTAATATATTCTTACCAAATAAAGTTAAACTCAAACTCTGATTTCTTTATTTAAAAGCCGCCTTAGGAACTTTTGGTCAGTCTAGCAGTGCGGATTCTTTTACTGTCGGAAAGATAGAAATAAGAAATAACTATCGATGAACATGACTTTGAATAAGAAATGTGTTATTACATTATTTTACAAATAAAGCCTTAAATTCAAACAAAATATTTATCGGATTTCCATTAATACACCCTATATGTGCGTACATTTATTTTTGTTTGGAATATGGCTAAAGTTATATTAAAGGAACTTTCTTCACGGTCAGTCTTTCACAAACATTTCTTATTTCATATAATTCGAATTTTGATGTCAACGAATTTTTTGATTTCTGATTTCTTATCTTTTACATTGCTTTTACTGACTTAGGCTTTTTATCTTTACACTGTCTCAACTGAAGCGGACTGATAATCTGTTAGGCTTTCATATTGTCTTGTTTTCAATGTCAAATGACAAGCTATTCACAATGAAAACAAGAAGACATGAAGGCCTACTAGATTATCATGCCTCATGCATCAAACAATGTAAACTCAGCCTAACAAATAACAGAGTAAATCTAGTTTATCTGACATATAGCAGCTTTATAGAAGATGAGAAACCGGTACTTAAAGGTTTGGTTCAAATCTTGGTTTAAATCTTATTATATCGTTGAAAATTTCTGAGCAGTGCAAAATACGAAGTAATGTGGAATCTTAAAAAATTATAAGTAAAACAACGGGGAGAATTTTTATATTGTTAATTTTGATTTTACATTTCGTAAAACAAACTTTCGCAAAGTAATTAGCTCAAAATTCTAGCTAAACAAGACACCGATCCAATAATTTTCATTTATTTTTACGGACAATTTGTTAAATAAAATAAAAAGTTTTGTAATTTAAAGACCAAATCTGGTAAAATAAAAAACCGGTTTGAAATCTCAAAATTTTTTGTCAATTGATAGTGTCGTTTTTTAAGCCCAAAAAACAAGAGGTCCGATTTGAGTTCAGGTTCGGGTGGTCACTAATTTGTAAGGTTCGGTTAAAGAGACGCACTTAAACTGAGCCGAGAACTAGTACAAATTTGACATGTTTGTAGAAGTATAACTAATTAGATCTTGTTTGTTGAAAATGTTGTGCGTTAAATATTAGGGTAAGCTTCTCTGGGGGTAGACGGAATTCCGAAAACTTGGTTTGTTAAGATTTGATCCTTTCCGCTCCTCCCAACCTCATAAAATATAGAGTTTGCTCAGTACTTGATAGTTTAGCATAGATTTATCGATAAGTTAGAGAAAGAACTTTGAACAAATCGAGCCGAACAAGTGTCATTTATCAAGTGATCTTAAATACCTTAACCAAGTTTTCGGTATTCTGTCAACCCCTAAAGAAACTTTCTCGGTTTTTTCCCCAAAAAATGTTCTTGTTCCTTCGAACCGGAAATTTAGGACGCTTAAATCATCTTGTCCCCAGCAAGCATGGGTGGACCTCCTAAGCTAAGAAAAGTTGAATGCAAATTCCGCCGTATATAATTCTTTGCTGTAATTTGCTCATTGAGACAGTATATTTTATAAAGAATTTCATAGAAAACCAAAATTATATTTTAAGTTTGGAAGCTCTATTTTTCCTTTTTTTAACTATCAATGTTAAAGACAACCTCTTTTTCAAAACAATTTGAGTATTTGACAAATTAGAACTACAATAACATTTATTTCTGTCTATTGCCCATTTGACATACATATATTTTTAGTGCCTTTTTGGTTATATTTTTATACCTTTAATCACCGTTCAATGTTATTTTAGTCGAGCGCAAAATACATTTCAATTAATCCTCAACGTCGCTGCCCATTTCCCCAGATCCGTTTACGAATTTTCAATTTAATTAGTCGACCAGGCATTTGGGGGGTATTAAGCGTTTCTGTTGCCAATTAAAATGTAGCTCACACACACACACACAAACGCACAGTCGATGTGATAAAATAAACACCATTTGCCATTTACAAGAGTGCAAACAAAAAAAGAAATGCAACAAATGCAAATAGCTATTAAATGTGCATGGCAGTAGGAGGAAAAACGGCAAATATTTAACCTTGATGCTACATATGAGCAACCCCCCCTAGAACAAACGCCGAGGGTTGAATGGCCTTTTACTTATGACGGTCAGTGTACTGAGACACCCTTCTCTAAAGCATTGATTCTCGAACACCTCCCTCCCGAATCGATTGCAATGCCATAGAATGTTATGTTCCACTTTTTTTTTTTGTTGTGTAGTTTCTTTTTGTTTAAATTCAATTTTAGTGCATTGCACTTTTTGCCGGAAGTGCAGCGGAAGGTGGGGGTAAAGGGGAGGGTTGCTTGCACTACCAGACAGTTGCCGACAGTCATAGTCAGTTAGGTTGTTGTTGTTGTTTTTGTTTGGGCATATTGCCAACAGCACGGGTAATTGTTGCTGAGGCCTCTTTTTTATATCATTTTGTTGTTGTTTCCATTTTTTTGAGGTAGTCCCATAGGTTTTTGGCACATTTCATGCTTCATTTAGTGGCATTTCCATTGTTTTTTACATTTCTCGTTAGTCAAAATAATTTCCAAAGCTTTCTTTATATATAAATACTCGTGCAGGGTCTGTCCCATGGTATTACTTTAGCAAATAACATTTATTAGCAGCTTATGTCAGATTTATATAAGAACTAAATGGATAAATGAATCTGGCCCTACAATTCTGAACTGTTTTTACAGGGATTAACCCGGAAATGAATATCGGTTCCGGTTCCGGTACGTACCGAAATAAAAATATCGGTTAAAGGTTCTATTTTGGTTTTCAAGTATTTTCGGTTTCCGGTTCCGATACGGTACCCAGATTTTTTCTTTCGGTATACCGGTACGTACCGGTAAAAGTATAATTTTTTAATGTTCAAAAATTAAAATTGTTTCACAATATCCAAAAAAATTGATGTATTAAAATTTTAAAAAAATTATTTTAAGACTATGTCACGTTTTTTCAAATATTCCGATTTATATCCGTTTTTATTTTGGACAAACCATTTCGCTAAAAATATTTAATATAAAAATCTTTCTAAAATCAGAAAAATTATTCCTTAATTATGGTTCGAAATAATAGGTCTCTAAATGTTCTGTATTCCTGCCATCAAAATAGATATTTTGTTATTTGGATAGATTTAAACCAGTACTATAAGACTAGTTTTCTACAAAGCTTCCATAATACGCTGGTAAAATCAGCTCTAAAAACGCTCTAAAACATTTGGAAACCTAAAATCTGTCCGAGCTTTTATTTACATTACATTTTTCTAAATATTGAACAAAATTTTCTTGAAACAGGAAATAATATTTCTAAATTTGCGAGCGAAATTTGATTTAACTCAAGAAACTTAATTTCAAATATATATATTAACATTTTTCTAAAATTTCTATATTTAAGGGAGGGTTTTACTAAGACTAAGAAATCCCTTAAATTTAATTAGAGGGATTATATTTATGAAAGAAAAGTTTTTCCGCCTTTTAAGACATTTTTTTCTAAATTGTTTATATCTTAAAAAATAATTTGATCTGGCTGCCGAATTTCTGAAAAGTCCGATTTTTTATTCTGAGTTTATACGATGCTATTTTT
The DNA here is from genome assembly GCA_018904225.1 of Lordiphosa mommai. Lineage (NCBI taxonomy): Eukaryota > Metazoa > Arthropoda > Insecta > Diptera > Drosophilidae > Lordiphosa > Lordiphosa mommai. The sequence goes on from JAEIFT010000177.1 coordinate 386,646, forward strand.
TCGGTTGAAATATATATTTAAAATAATCAAAAATCAATAAAAAAAAAAAGAAAAACAGAAACAGTACCGGTATTAGCGTTTCGTTAAGGTTCCGGTTTTTTTTATTATGACGGTTAACGGTTTTCGGCTCTCACAAAAAAAAAATATCGGTTATGGTTTTGATACCAGTACGTGGCTTGAAACGGTTTATTTCGGTTAACGGTTCCGGTTTCGGTTCCGGTATTATTCCCTGGTTCCTAACTTTTTTTAAATTTTATTTAACTATCTTCTTAAATGATCTAAAGCAGCGGTGGGCACTAAAATAAAATTTAGCTTTTTTTTACCCTTTATAATAAATTTCCTAAGATTTTCTAATTATAACTAATGAATATCGAAAAGCAATTCCCTCATCTTCCTTAACTTTATTTAGCTTAGTCAGTTCCCCCAGCTTTTTCTCATCTCTCTACATTCTTCACTTTATTGCATGCCAAACGCAACATTAATCCAACCAACATTAAAATTACTTAATCGCTCTTTTGAAACACAAAAAGTAATCAACAATTGCCCAACTTACATGCGTTCCCTACCCTAGTCATTAATGCCTGCCACACATCGAATGTATTCGCTTAACGCACGCAAAATATTTCCCTGTAAATTTAATTAAGATGATACCTCTATTCAACACCTTCCAGGCGTTCGATGCAAAGCAGAGACTCAAAGCGACAGACAGAGACAGAGAGAGAAAAGAAATAAAGTTAATTTCTACAAAGAGTTTTCCTGGAAACAAGTTGCCAAGTCGGCACAAGACAAAAAGGGCAAACCACTTAGGAGAAGGAGGTGGAGTTGCAAAAAGCAGAAGTGGGGGAATTTGTCTGCAGGTTCTGCATTTAATTGCTTAAAAGCTTTAGATATATATATATTATATGGCAGCAGGAGCACCAACAGAACACTTTTGATCAGCAAAAAGGCAGTTTTTGAATGTCTAGAGGGGCGCCAGTTAATGACATTATAATGGCCAATTGTTAAATATAGAGAGAGAGAGCGAAAATATTTCGTGGTGGTATAAACAATTTTTTTGTTTAGCTGGTAATGAAGGGGTTAATGCTAGGGTCTGGAATTTACAACAAACTAAAATAGGGATAAAATAGCGTAGGTTGAATTTAAGTCTAGTTAGGTCCATATTTTTTTTTTGCTATAAACAAGGCAAATAAAAGCCGAGATACTAGACGAGAAGGTGGTAAATATGTGAATAAATGTGGATACTCAATATAGATTCAATACGATTGCGACAATCATTTTCTGGATTGTGTACCTGATCTAAATATGATTATTCTTTTGGCATAAAATGTCCATTGCTTTTATCGTGAACACACAAGCCAAGCGATTGAGAGAAGCTCGGTTTTTTTGCGATTTCTTATCAGACTTTTCATTAAGCAAAGCTGTATGTCTTACGATTGATAACTTTAACGAGACAGCACCAACTCAGCAGCATTATACGTGTGGAAGTTGAGCACCCTTAAAGCAGTTCAGATCAGCGTTATGATGTGGCGCAAAGTGACGCTGACCTACTTCATCGAACGCTGGCCAGCGTCTGAAAAATTGTTTGCTTTCTTGGCCAAGGGTCGGCATGCGTTCGACTCGTGTTTGTGGGAATTGACAAAGGAGTTCGTCCGTCAGACGCTTTTGGTGGCAAACGCTGGTTGAGATATCGGAGATTATATTGACTTACCTTTCTGTACAATAGGGTTAAAAACCTGAAATAAACTTTTTTAAATTCATATAAATTATTTTAAGAGCTGAATGTATTAATTATTAATTCCTTTTAAGCAGAAAACTAATATTTCATAATAGCTTAAGGAAGATAAGTACACCGTGGATTTTTAAGAGACTTGTATTCAGTCGCATAATCTGTTTATTAATTAGAGTCACCCTCCAGAATCAGAGATAGTGGTGGAGAAATATTGCTTGTAAAGACTGGGGGAAGAATAATGCTTCTAGGTAAAAACGTATACATAATGTTCTTAACATATGTCTATCGTTTGTCTGACGTTCTTGAAGAGCGGCTAATAGTTATGCACCAAACATAAAACCAAATTTAAAACCTAATAGTAATTTTTACATTGTTGGTGTACTTTTTTTATTCTCTTTTTATGTGGTAATCGCCAATTGATAGTCTTCCCACGCTAAATACTCTTTAACTGATAAGGCTATAGTTATGCACCGGAGTTAATATAAATATTCTGAATAAATGCTTTGTTGCTTTAAATTTCGGAAAAACCCTCTCACCCAGATCGAAAAATGGGGGCGCGGCAATAATTTGTAAAAATGTTTTCAATTGTAAAAACTGTTTTCAATTTGGAAAAATCTATTCTCAAGATTGGATATGAGGTCTGAAGGTCAAAGCTTATTTTCCAACTGCTAAGGGCGGGGTTTGAGAGCACAGAAAATCGGACTAAAAGATAGATAAATGGTCAAAAAATTTTGTATGAGAATAGTTTTTTTTCATCCAATTGACTTAGGAAGGAAATTGCCGGTAAATACTGTATAGAAAATAAACTATTTTTCATCCGATTGAATTTAAATTTATTTTGCAATGCTCAGTATCTACTTTAACAAAATTGCTGCCAAAACAAAATTGCTGATATTGGAAAATCAACCCACATGGAAAATGGACGGAAAATTGTATATGAAAAACTATTTTTCATTCGATTGACTTGAAACTCGGATTGTTCTCGCATTACGAAAACACAACACTTATGCACTAAGAAGTTAACCATAAATTTGGCCACATTAAATCGTTGTTTCTAAGTCGCTCTGTATATTTGACGCTTTCGTACCAAAATTAAAAATGTAACACATCAAGACGGTCCGGCAAACACATAAATTCAAAAACCATTTGTCAATATATGCTTGTACAATAAATCAACCACTCCCAATACCCAAAATTAGACTCAGGCTAGTTATAAGATCATTAATGACAAATTTTTTCCCGTCTCTCACCTTTTCCTCCAATTACACAATTATTGGACCCGAAATCCTCCTAGTAAAAAGCAAATAAAACTATTGTCAACACATTTGCCAGGTCATAAAAACTCGAAGGGAAATGTGAAACGGTCAATATCTCAGTATTTGTATCCGTTAAAGTCAACGCCAGCGGCGCCTGCGCAGCTGTTGGGTAAAAACCTTTTTTACCTAAAATTAGAGGGTGCGTGCCCGGTCGACATGCCTTGTACCCATATGCCCACACTAACCCCTACTCCGGAGAGGGTAATTAAAATAATTTTCACAATGAAATTTTCAAGGGCGGCCATGTGTGGCACACATTTTTGCTTTTGCCAGCAGGGTGGAAAAAACTACAAAAAAACCTCTGCCTCGTGTCTTAAGTAGAGCATGTCAAATACCAGAAAATCCCACATCCTGTGCAGAGTCCTTGACTGTGTGTCACCGCTGTGTGCCAAATAACAAGAATATTAAATAGAGTTTTTTCTTCTTTTATTTTCAATTTTTTGCTAATATCATTAAAAAGTTTCTTTTTTGCTTTTGTGCCACATTTTGTATTTACAATTATAAAATGGCAAAAGTTGACAATTTTCTCTGGCTGCATTTTGTGTGTGTGTGCGGGGGGAAGAGGGGCGGAAAAAGCCAACCAAGTTTTGTGGGTGATTATTTTTGCTTTTATGGCTTAAAGTTTAATTAGCAAAGTGAGTGAATATATTTATTACATTTGCTGTCGACAGTTTTAAAGGGAAGAACTAGAAATAGTCAGACTTTAGAAAAGCCAATTAATTTTAACTGTTTCAATTTCACATTTTTTTTTGGGTCAAACATGTTTTTGTTTTTAAAATTAAATTCAAAATTTAACCCACATTAAATAGAATAGCAGCTTCCAAATTCGGAGAACTTTAAATATTGTGCATCATATTAATGATAACAAAAAATTCCGATTCAGGGATTTTTGGATCTCTTGAATCATGAACCAAAACTGGTATATTAATCACTTCGGATCGGATCGTCTTAGACTTTACGGAGTTAAAAAACGACCTTAAATCATCTTAAATCTCAGGGCGTCTTTTCAGCTTAACGACGAGATTGAACTTCCTGACGAAACTTTCATCATAATTTCAAAGATTTGAAATCATTTTTTAACCATAAAAGGTTTTCATTTCGGATTCATGCTCGGGGTTTCTTTTACTTAAAAGTTCCGCTTATCTATACCAACAGGTATTGGTGCGACTTAGAAGAAACCTAGAAAAACAGAACTGGCTTCCAAATTAAGGCCTAACCTTTTTGTCAAAGACTTATTTGTTAATTTACATACAAATAAATGAGAGTTTTGCTGCAAGTTGAAACTCTGCTCTTATTTTATATACATTCCAATATAGACTAAAGAAATGCATGGTCACACTATTTTTGCAATTGTGTTTTGTTTATATAAAAACATTTAATTGTTTAGCTGTAGACAGAATAAAGCCTAGTAGTCAGAAGTATTATCCTTTAGCGGCCGATTTCTTAACCTTTAGATAGCACTATCTGTAACATAAACTAACAAATAACAGAAAAAATGGTAGGTTTATCTGCCACATATCAGCTTTCCAGATGATGAAAAATCGATCCTAAATTTGTCACAATTTATTATATTAATTTAATCACTTTCGAGCAGTTCATAAGCATCAAAGCAAAGCTTAAGTGTTTCTATAAATATTTTGTGAACGAAACTAAAAATCAAAATTTCAAAAATCAACCAAAATTCGTTTTTAATTTGCTTTCTCCTTATGTTTTGATTTTATATTTAAAGTTCCCAACCGCACACCCCATTCAATCGAACAAGCAAAGAGTGAAACCTTCAGCACGCTGCCCCTCTCACCCCCCCCACACAACTTCGTAAAGAACTTCTTAACTTCGTAATCCTGTTTTATCGCTCAAAAGCACTTTATACGTCTTATTCTACTATTGAAAACGAAAATCACGGTTTTCGGCACATTTACAACGATATTTTTTTCTAGGTGTACTGAAGATAGGCCCGGAAGGTTCCTAATGTAGTACTGTATAGACAACCAGTTTTTTTTTGGTGTAGGATGTATAAGTACTGGATGTTGTAAGCCAGGGGAAATTTATAACCTCAAGCCAGCAAAACTTGCTCAGTATATAAAGTCCAGGAAAAAAATAAATTTTTGATCGTACTGAGTACTATAGACTTTAATTACAAAAATTGAATATGAAATTAGAACATATGGTATTATAGCTTTGATGATGATTTGTTGAGAACAACGAGCCCACACTAACACATATGACGCCTCAACGAGTAACCACACAACGTTACTAACTTTTATGTTTATTATGTATTCTTAAAAATCATTTTATTGGCTTATTAAGTTCTTAAGCTAAGTACTCACATCGACTGAATATTCCGAATGGCGATTAAAATATCCAGTGTGACCCTTTAAAAGGAAATTTCAATTTGTACATATGGGAAAGGTCACATCAACAGATGTATATTTAATTAAAAGTGATTATTGAATAAATGTAAAAGAGCTGGAATATTTGAATGATATGTGGAGATCAGAAGGTATTATCATTTATGGACATCCCACAGTCACGAATCGAAGTGCATAAAAATATATTCCGACAAACTTATATTTCTGCTCTTGCCCTTAGGTTGTAGATCAATTATGTAATTCCCAGCAAGCGAAGATAGGACCTCAATTGAAATGTGTCTGACAGAAAGCAAAGTCAAGCTACGGAGCGTTATTGAATAAATTTATAACTTTGAAGGTTTACGTAGCACATTTTTCATGTTATTTCTAATAGCTAATAAAATCTTATGCTGAATATATTCTGGTAAAAACAGCGCTTAAAAACAAATAAGAATCTTTTATGAAGCGATCCAAGGCGGCCTTACAAAATCAGGACTTTTATGTGCCTTTTCTGAGGGTTTTCAATGCTTCATTGGAAGGGTCAAAGCATTTAGATCAGAGTCAGATTGGACTCAGAAATCTTTCACATTTTGTGCGACCGTTTTCTAGAAAAAACGCTCAATCGCTTTTTCGACACTGTATGATGACAAAAAGGGTCAGAAAAGTAATTCTGAAAACGCTCAAATTGCTTGCTGGGTTCCTTCGTCTCCTCTAGAAGTGTATGGAAAACTTTCCAAAACACCTACTAAAAGAATTCCTCAATAAGAACCAAGTTTGACCGTCTAGCAAACCCATTTTTAATCATATTAAAAATGTTGAAATAATATATTTACCAATAATAAAAGTCTGAAGCAGCATCTTCTTGGAATTACAAACAATAAAAAAATACATATTTAAGTAAAAACTTTTACGAAATAAATTTGATTACTTGTCCTCCATGACTCATTCATCATTTGAGTTCACGAATAAATAAAACATTTTACCCAATTCGAAATTCCTACTCTATATATAATATTATTCATTTATGCCAACAAAAAAATGTAGTGCTATGCAATACCCATACATAACGTGAATTTTCAACTTGTATCGGTTTTTATCTACAATTTTAATTAAGTGCCACTAAAAAAAAAAACAACAACAACTTTGAAACAAAAAACAAAAACGTTGTTTTGATTAATCACAAAGCTCAGCATTTCAAATGAATTTTTACACGCATCGGCAGCAGCAGCAAAAAAAAAATGCCGCCAATCAAATTAGTGAAAACAAAGAAATAATTTAGTTTCCTTTTAGTTTCGATGATTTATAAGCGCAGATCTGGGCAGCTTGTTACCCGCACCAACCAAAAAAATAGCAGCAAGTTATGTAAATCGAAACATTTGATAATTTGTTTTGGTAGTCAGTGAGTGAGCCAACTGATTAGCAGATCGCATATGTAGATGTAAATTAGATGGCGAGTTCATTTTTAAAGGTGCCTTGTACCGTTTTTATGAGCTGGGAATGAGGAATGACATTTTCATAGCTAATTGCAATTAAGATGACCAAATGAAGATAAGCAAAAGAGGTGAGAAATAAATACATGTGCGTGGCGTTTGACGAAGATGGAATGAAAGGTATTAATTTGGAATATTCAAAGCAGAATTAGTCAAAAATGTGGAGTTTTGAGTGGGAGGTATGAGGTGGTAATTTGATTATGTAAAAAAAGATTTTCAAACTTATCAAAACTTCTAATTTTCTTTAAAAATATTTTAGCTTATCTTTTGAAAACTAAAAATTAAAACAAACCCAATTTCGTTATCAAATGAAAACCGCCTTTGGGCAGCATAATTTTGGTGTTTCACTTCTGCCACATTAAAAGTCATTTAAAATCGATTAAAAATCACCGACTGGGACCACCAGCTGTGCTTTTGAAGAATTCAAGCTAGCTGCGCTTTTATTTTTTATTTTTGTGATCAGCCCAAGGCGTTGGCCTACTCTTTGTTTATTAGAATTTTTAATTTAGGCAACATTTTAACTCGTTTCAGTAGCGAAATGTTGCTGCCCAAAAAAATTGTAGATGCAGCTTTAATTGTCCCCTTGGCATTTTCTGTATGGTTTATTGATTTCCACTCGGGGAATGCAATTAAAATTCATATTTTATTTACCAGCTCCAACCGCCAACACCCGCACTAACAAAACATATTTGACCAGCGTCACATTCCGATTTCTTTGACGCTTTTTTTATTGGGGGGGGCTCTAGTTTGAAGCGCATTTTAATATGGCCAAAGATCAAATAATTTTATATTTTACGATTTTGTTTGTGGCGCCAGACATGGTCAATAAATCGTATGAATGTTAAGCCTTTGTTTGTCAGGAATGTGCTTAATTAAAAACCGATTGAAATGAATGTTTAAAGTCGGCAAATAAACAGGAGGAAAATAGGGGAGAGAAAAACGTGTATGAGTTGCCAACTCAATCAAATGAAAATATGAAAAGGTGTAGGTGAAATGAGTAAACTGAATTGATTGAAGTTTTAAATTAATAATTTGATCGATTCATCATAAAAATTGTGTAAAATGATTGAAGGCTAGTAATCACATTTTTAACATTTTTATTTCTAGTTTTAAAGTTACTAAAGTTCAATACATTTTTAATTAGAAAATAAGTAAGAAGGTCGGTCAAGCCCGACTGTAATTTACTCTGTTAATTTTTGAATAACTAATAACTTTAAAATGTGAGGTCAGAAAAACTGTCTAAGTGCTGCCCATCACGATTGCGGCCAGTGCTGCCCAGCGTAATTATTTGTTGAGCTGATAACTCGACTATCAGTTATCTGATCTGGAAATTACGATTCAAATATACGACTAAAAGGTTCGAACAATTTGTCTTTAAAACTATGGGGGATAAGAAGATTTTTCAAATTGTGAGGGTGGCCACACTACTATCGATTATCTGACGAAAATCGATGTATGGGGTTCGATAAATATTGATGAGTAGAATATATGTCTGGAGATTCGATCAATTATAATTAAATTTTTGGTTGGCAACTCTACTATCATTCATCTGATCGAAAAACGAACTAATGATGAGTAGAACATATGTCTTAAAGGTTCAAACAATCTGTCTATAAAATTGTCCGAGATTTAAGGTTTTTTAAAATCACCAGGGCTGCAAACCAGATTTGAACGGAACCGGTTCGAAACCGAAAATCAGAATTTTCCTTTTTCTATGAACCGAACCTACAACCAAACCTCTTTTGAAGAAATAGTTGAACACGAACCTGTTCCGAACCAAAAGTTTCGGTTCGGATTAACAAAAGACACAAGTCCTAGTTAATCGAGCTTTTACCACCCTACACTTTATGTAGAATGAAAAAAGAAGTAGAATTGACTTAGACTATAAATATTTGAAGAATTATAAATTTAAATTAAACGAGAAGGCAAAGCTAACTTCGACTGTGCCGAAGTTTTAATACACTTGAAATACTTTACTCCAACTGATTTAACCGGTAAAATATATATAGGATATAGATATCAGATATTTAAAAATTTTTAATCATTGATAATAAAAATTTGATACCATAAAAAAACTTTTCTCAGTAAAACACATTTTTCGACCGATTGGCCCTACGGCAGCTATATGCTATAGTCACCCGATTTTGATGAAATCTTTCAGAATTGTGTTGACGCATATAAAACTAATCTATACCAAGATTGGTGACGCTACGATGGAAAATAAAAAAGTTTTTCCCACTAGAACTAGTTTTTTGACCGACCGTTTATATGGCAGCTATATGCTATATTCATCCGATTTTGATAAATTTTTGCACAAATATGTAAAATCATCTAGAACTAATATATACCAAGATTGGTGATGCTACAATGAAAAATAAAAAAGTTTTTCTCACTAAGACTTATTTTCCGACCGATCGTTCCTATGGCAGCTATAAGATATAGTCGTCCGATCCGGCCGGTTCCGACATATTAGTTGCGTGCAGTAAAATGAAGACTCTGTGCAAAATTTCAGCTCGATAGCTTTAAAACTGAGAGACTAGTTCGCGTAGAAACAGACAGACAGACGGACAGACGGACGGACGGACAGACGGACAGACAGACGGACGGGCGGACAAGCGGAAATGAACTCGGCTCGTCGTCCTGATCAAGAATATATATAGTTTATGGGGTCGGAAATGACTATTTCTATGCGTTACAAACTTCTGGGCAAAATTAATATACACTTTTCAAGTGTATAAAAAAAATATAAAAACTTCTGCCCATAAAAATACAGAAGAGCGAAATATTGTTTTTCAATTTAAATAAATAAATTGACTTTTTCTTTAAATAGGGAAAAACTTGTGCTGAACTAAGGTTCGAACCGAAACCTTTAAAAAAACCTTGAACCTCAAGTTTCTAAACTTTATCCACGAACCGAACCTTCGCATTATTTTGGTTTGCAGTCCCAGGTGGTAACTCTACTATCGTTCATCTGATGGATTTAAGATCACGAGCTTTTTAAAGTGTACCAATACTTCGACACAGATTCTTTAGTTTTCATTAAATTCTGTTCTTTATTTCTTGCTTCTTTTATTTACATTCCTTTTATTCCTATTCATATTTCTCAAGTAAGTGTCCTATTTCTAAGAGGCTGCCAAAATAAAATTACCAAAAATGCTAATTGTTTTGTTTTGGAGCAGTGTGACCAAATTTGGAAAACCAGCCATATTTATAATCACATTACACATTGATTACGTAACATATTGGTATTATATTTTTGAATGCACTAAAGCCAAGTAGATTTTGTTCTAAATTTAAAAAATGTATTTTCGTTTTAGTTTACACAATGAATCGGGATTGATTGAGAAATATGATAAAATAAAAACAACAAAAATTCATTATAGGCAGGTTCTAGCTTTAAGAGGAATCCGAATAAAGACTATTTGATCCAAAGTTAAATATTATTAATAATTAAATATAAGCTATTGAAAGTCAGCTTTCATTGCCAAAGGGATTAATTTTGTACATTCTCTCCTCTTTTTTTCCTCCTTTTTTCACTCTTTCCCGCAAAGTGTGATCATTCGTGCTATCATTATTGTCTGAAATTCCACTTCTTGACTGCAGCCACACATGCCCGAAGAGGCGTGTCACCAAATTGTGGCTCATGTTAACACATAATTTGTAGCTACCTGCCCACCAACCGAACGACCAGAGGAGGAGTGAAGTATCGGGTTACCTGATTCGAGGAAGGCCGCCGCCTTCCCATCTTCAGGCTACTGTGTTTACCCATTGAGATGGGTTTTTTTTTCATTCGAGCGTTTGTGTTGTTGCCGCTGATATGCAAATATTGTCTTGCAATTTTCAATCCTTTTGAGACACAGAAAAAAAAGAGGGAATAAAGTGCGTAATGACTTTATTTATGGCTGGCACTCAGACAATAGCCTCGAGCCAATATTTGCAAGCTAAAGTCATTTTCTCGTCCTTTAGGCATTTGTTTGTTTTTTCTGCCCTCTTCTCTTTTTTTTTTTTTTTTGCAAAGTGTTGACAGGCCATAAATAAGAATTGCATTAATGATATTTCACAAGAATTTGATATATTAAAAATGCAGAGATTTTTCTTGGCCTGTTCCAATTTAAATACCAAAAAGAGAACGGCACAATTAATCATTGTCTAGTTAATTTTTCATTGTCAGACGAAAAGTAAATGACATTTTCCCCACTTCGTGTGGCAACCCTCTTGTGAATCGAAATCCCTTACTGTGAGCCATTTCTATTCATTTTCAAATTTCTACCTGAATCTGAATGTGTTGCCGTGTTAGGAAATTTATATTTTTCCATTGTTGTGTGGAGTGTGCCACGCGCTACAGAAAAAATGTGTTTACAATGGAATATCGTGTGTGTGTGCGCCTTGTCGCCTTTGATAGAGTGGAGGGGATTCTCTTTTATACTTTTTTTTAGCGCCCTTGCCAAATGCTTAAATAGTTTTAATTTGCATAATTTTGGTTTGTAGGGGTTGCCCGCAGGTTCTGGCTACCAAAAGTTCTAGTAAAATATTAATAATCTGAATTAATATGAACAGTTGTGTTGACCTTTTTTAAGGGTTCAAAATGAGTTGTAAGTAAATTATGGGAATTTTTTAATACGTTGAATTTGGCTATGACACTATACAATTTTTGATAAAGTGATTGTTATAATGCCGTGAAACATATAACAAATATTTGTTCTGCGAGTTATAGCTGCAATTTAGTTCTCTTAAAGTCATTAAAAGACGATGACTTTTCTCAGGAATTCTGTTAAATACCTACAGCTTAACCGATTATTTACTATAAACTGTAAAAAAATGCATTAGTTTCCTTGTAAAATGACCCGTATATACCTATCTATAGCATACACATTTAACACTGATCAAAAGTCAACAATCACTTTCACATGAACATTTAACAATTCAATAAAACTTTGCCTTTTCCATGTATTTACTGAGTAATGTCACACAAACTTACAAAACATTAAGCTTAAAATTTCAGAGAAAAACCCAACAGCTTCTTAAGCTACACTTAGGGCCGTTTTCTCATGTTCCTGTTTTTCAAATCTAGGCGCTATTTAAGAAAATATATGTTGCATACTTTTGGGCCGCATTTAAGTCATATTCTGGTCGTTGTAGACACTATCATAGATATTTTAAAGGCTGCCTTTAAGTAGGCAACGCATATTTGTTCAAAAAGCATCTATGTATGTTTGAAATCCATGAATATGAAAAACGGCCTTATAAATAGCTGATCATTAAAGGGCAGCCTTTAAAAGCAATTTTTTCTTTCTTTATTAAAATAAAAACTTTGATTTTTTGATCTTTCTGACACCACAAAAATTTTGTTTATCTCATAAATTTTTAGTTTCTTTTTGAAAAAATAACGATTAAACTGTCCAAAGTTATAGAAGCTATGGTACACGAAAAATTTATCAAACTATTTGTTTTTTTTGGGTTGAATATATTTTTTTTTTTTGCAATCTTAGTTGAAAAGTAGAGGGTATATTTTCAGGGTTTCCAGAAAAATGACTAAGATTGCAAAATACAAATTTTCAACCCAAAAAAAAAGAGTGAGAAATTTTCGTGGAATCACCCATATATTTTTAGAGTTTTCCAAGATAAATCAGCCGCAATTTGTATACAAAACAAACTCTACCTCGCGCATCCACTGAGAATATAATTTAAACTTCACAAGAACCTAAATAAAACGATTCGAAATTGCAACCGTTTTACTTTTTAAATCCATTCGAAAACGGAAAACTCAATATTACATGAAGGGTTTTTAACTACCTGTCTGTAAAATGCCGGCGATCATGAGACTTTAACATCACTGAAGTGATTAAGTTTTGTGATATTTAAAAAAAATTTAGTCAGCAAGTATAATCTTATGTTAATGTGGGTTAAATTGCATATAAAGTTAAAAAAATTTAGTTTAATATTTTTACCATTTATATATACAAAATACCTTAAATAACAAAACCAAAGCTCAATCACTTTAAATTTGAATTCGAAAATTCAAAAGAGCGCGCCCTTAAACAGTTGGCAGAGCCAACTGCAGTAGTGCAGCGCTTCGGCAAACGGTCACTCTATAATTACAGTGAATTGTCTGAGCCAGCAAATTGTGTTTTAAAAGCTTTAAGCATAAATTAAACATTAATATTAACCTTATCTGACCCAAATAAAAGTGCAAATGTATGTGTGGGTGTATATATAACATAAATATGCAAACTGAATTAACCGCAAATCAATTTCATTTTCGTTTTTTTTACAGCTCCTGGCACACACACAACAACAACAAATATGTATTGAAAACGGGCAAGCTCCATAATTCTGCATAAAAATCTGAAATCTCATGCATTTTTTAAGTAAAACCAACAACAATTAACCAGAAACAAATAAGTCAACAATTAATTGAACAAAATTCCAACAAAAATCAACGCGTGCCCCCACAATATGGCGGCGGCACGACGTTGCTCCCGGTTGAAGGCTCCAACTGGAGGCGTGGGAGGAAGTCACCTGAGCCTGCTGCTGGTTGGCCTACTTACCGCCGCAGTGTGTTTGGCTCAGGAGCAGGATTCGAGCAGCAGCAGCAGCAGCTTCCAGGGTTTATCCGCCGAAAATGCTGCACGCATGCTGGCTGGAAGTCCCGGTGAACAGGAGAATGCTTCCGCCACGCATCAAAGTGAAATGTCTTTGGTTTTACCCCATGATACCTATCCCGGTTTTAGTATCAAAAAATTTAAGACTCATCCACTTCGAGTAAATGGCAGCAGCGACAGCCATCAGCATTCCAATGCCAATTATCATATGAAGGAGTCGGATTTCTCCAAATATTTTACCGTACTAGAGGATGGTGTGGTCATGACCACAGCAGATATTTCTCCTCTAGTCAATCGTCCCGTTAAGCTGGTGGTGGTCGAAGAAACCCCAAATGCCACAAATACCCACAATCTACAATTATTTGTCATGCATCGCAATGAAATGCTAAGATTCTCGGGTTCCCTGCTCGATGCCAGTGGTGAGGTCAAGGAGAATCAACCGGCGGGCACTCGAGTACGTGGCGTACCCCTCATGCAGGCCTTTAGTGGTTCCATTGTAGACGAAGATTTGGCTAAATCCAAAAAAGTGCGTTATACCATCATAGATGGTAATATTGAGGATGCCTTTGCTTTGCAGGAACGTAAAGCCAATGAAAATGTTCAATCCAATGCCAAATCTTTGATTATAGATGGCACAGATGAGTCTGGTGTGTGGCTGGTGACCAATCGTCCCTTGGATCGAGAAGAGCGTGAACATTATGATTTATCCGTGGAAGCCTCGGATATAGAGGGTCTCGATAAGACCGTATCCAAAATACAAATCTCTGTCATAGATGAAAATGATAATAGACCCGTTTTCACCTCATTGGAATACAAATTTTCTTTAAGAGGTAAGAAATCCACCAAGGGGAAATGGCAGCAGTATAACCTATGAGCGATTTGCCATTATGGGTCAAGTGGAGGCCACCGATTTGGATGGCGATAAAATTGCCTATCGTCTCAAGAATCCCAGCAATGTGGTTATTGTGGTGCCACAGACCGGCGAAATAATGCTGGCCGGAGAACCACCCAGTAATGAGATGCTTTTGGAGGTCATTGCACACGATTTGAGATATCCCAGTCTGTTGAGTGGTCAAAATGCCAAAGTAATTTTGGAATTTCTGGCACCCGAACCAGTTTCATTTATCATGCAACATTCGAACCATGATGAGGTCAATGCCCACTCGCATCATCGTGAGAAGCGTCGAGTTACACGTGCCGTACGTCCCACCAAGCGTATTGAGTTCACTGAAGCCGATGGCGATACCGAGGGCAAATCCGTGTTTCAATTGGAGAAGGAAACCGATAAGGAAACGTTTAAAATACGCGATGATAATCCCTGGGTTACGGTGGAAACAAATGGCGCTGTGCGTGTCAAAAAGAAGTGGGACTATGAGGAATTGGGTCCCGAAAAGACCATCGACTTTTGGGTTATCATTACCAATATGGGACATAATGGTGAGTAGAGTTTGGCAATGTTTATACACTTAATTAAAGCTTAACTGATAGGAATAGAAGATTTATTGATTCCTTAACTTTCTGCATTTAGTTTACCAATATCTCAATAAATACAATTTTAAGTAGTCGATAAAGAGGGTCTAGAAGCATATTTTCCAGATTTTTCCTGGTACTGTGTGCGTTTCTACCTTTGAACAGGGTTTTATAAGTGTTTTTTTTTTTTAAATTCTGGAAGAAAGACCATAAGAGCTTTTTCAACTTTGTTTTTTCTTTAGTGTTATTTTTTTAATTAAATAAAAAAGTTAAAAAAATGTAGGATTTCGAGGGCTGTTCAAAAAGTTATCTGCCTGTCATTTAAGGTCTCAAAAAAAAAGGAGTAGAGGTGGTACCCATGATTCCGGCACTCCAGG
This sequence comes from Lordiphosa mommai, assembly GCA_018904225.1. Taxonomy (NCBI): domain Eukaryota; kingdom Metazoa; phylum Arthropoda; class Insecta; order Diptera; family Drosophilidae; genus Lordiphosa; species Lordiphosa mommai. Next base: position 401,978 of record JAEIFT010000177.1, read on the forward strand.
TTATCGAAATTGAAAACGGTAAATGAGATTATGATCAGAATTGATGTAATTCTGGCCCGTACCTCAATTATATTTTTGAATATTTTTTTTTGAAAAATTGACTGACACTTAAAAAAAATTTTGATTTTTCAAGTTTTATTTTTGTAGTTTAGTGTAAAAAAATAGTTAAGGCCTATTCTCAGATGACATTAAATTTATTTTCGGCACTATGCTCAATATATATGGGACAGCTGTTCAAAAGCATTCTGATTTCAAAGCTCTACAAAAGTGTTTCTATTCATATGAAGCATAGTGAAGAAAATAATTTTTATGTCATCTGAGAGGAACAGTCGCCACATGACCAGTTTTACCGAAGAAACAGGCGACCATTTGCTTCGAAGTGCTTCTTCCACGAACGACTTTCGTTGGATTTGGCTCGTCTTCGAAGACCCACACGGTCGATTGCTGTTTTGTTTCGGGCTCATAAGCATAGATCCATGATTCGTCACCTGTGAAGATCTAATAAACGTTTTCAAAATTTCTTTGCACCAATCCACACGAGCTTTTTTTGAGCAATTGTCAAATTGTGCGGGATCCAACGAGAACAAACCTTTTTTACGCCCAGGTGTTCATGCAATATCGATTGTATGCTGGTGGAAGAAATGCCCAACGATGCCTCTTTATCACGATATGTCACATGACGATCTTGCATTATCAGTTCACGCACGGCATCAATGTTTTCTGGCACAATGACTGTTTTTGGACGACCTTCGTCTTCGAGCGAGCGTTGCCCGCGATTGATTGAACCAATTTTTCACAGTGCTATAGGATGGTGCTTCATCGCCATACAAAGATTTAACGAACATTTTCACGAGTTAATTCCATTTTTCTGCCGAGGTAAGTTTTTGATTAATCGTTAATCGATATCAAACGTGGTCACACATGGAAGAGTTGTATGGAGCTTTTATCGATAAAAGTCCAAACTTTTTTTGGGAAAATGCCAATTGGTCCTAAAATGGATAGAAAAGACCTAGGCCAGAAACTTAAATAGCAAACCACGTATTTTAGTTATTTACTTTACCTAGACCTAAAGAGACCTGAAGAAGGACCTTCGAAAGAGAAGCTCGAAGTACCGGCAAAACTTGGGGTAAACTCAATGCAATGGCAAATAAGAGTTCAGTAGAGAGGTGGAGTGGTTAATGCCCTGTGTCCCTCAACTTAGACTTACACTTAACGTAGTGCACCATCGCACACGCGTGTAGTCTCACGCCGTATTTCTTTACGTTTCTTGAAGTTTCAATGTGTAGCACCATTTGTTTTCATTTTCTAGAAGTAGAAATCTAATTGATAATAAAATCATTTCACAATTACCAATATCAAAGATAACTTCTTTAATATATACAGAATGCCTCTTTTTTCCTTAAGTAATCCCTGAAATAATTCGATATAATAATGCAGCCATTCTTTCTCCTATTTTATATAATATTTATCATTAATGAACAAAAATCCTTGCCACATCCCAAAAGGGTCTTAAATATATGTGTGTAAATATTTTGCACATTTTTTTGTATATCATCCATAAATATCGTTTCAATTTTAATTGCATAAATTTGCGTCAATGATGGACTTAATGCGTTTCCAACATATTGTTGTGGCTCTGGTTCAATGTGGCGGTAATTATATTTGTCTGGAACTGTGTGTTGTTGCTCGTGCTCTGGTTAATCATGGTTTGTGTATTTGGAAATGAGTCGCCTGACATAAATGGAATTGCGGCTAAAGGCCTCTACGCATGGCTTCATTATGGAAATTGAAACAGACAACATTTATGCCAAGGATGGGGGCAACGACTAATTGATTTAGGGAATGTGATTCCGTTGGTTGAATGGATGTTAAAGGAATAAAGATAAACTTTTAGGTATACGTGTCTATCATCAACTGCCAACAGCAATTTGTCTGCTCCTTCAACTTTAAACAGAGGGCAATCAGATTTCAACAATTAAAAGTACATAAATCAAAATAGAAGACATTTTGTGCTGAGTATCGACACATAATTGTTGCTGCAATAAAATTGCAAATTGCTTTTCAAATATTTGTATAGTCATTTACAAAGTAATTACGCTTTGCCACAAGACCAAGATTTAGCAGCAGAACAAAAGAAAACCTTTGGTTGTCCTGTCAACAACAATTTTGTGTCCTGTTATTTCAAGCATAGTTCAGTAAGCAAATATTGAATCATTTTTAACAAAGGACTCGAGCCATTCAGGCTTAAAACTTGAGCAACTGTAAGAGCAGGGCATGAGATAGGGCATGGAATGTTAAACAAATGTTTAATTTTTTTATTTAAGAAAGAAAAACAATGCCTTTTTTTACTGCACTTTTCCGCCTTGCACTCGCTAATTGATGTGGTTTGGCACTCTCTGCAGACTGTTCGTCTGACAGTCAATTAACAGTTTTCATAAATGCATTCACGGCATTCATGCAACTGTCGCCTCCTGCTCTTTTTTCCCGCATTTTACTCTTTGCTCTAGCAATTTTCATTAAATTTTTCATTGTTTGCTTTTTGCACTCATGTTTGATTGCCTTGACACTTTCGGGCAGAAAAGATAAGCGAAATATCTTATTCAGCTTGTAGTTTTTAAGTGCAACGAACTGAATGTTCAATTTTCTGAGATTATTCAGCGGTGAGATTGTTGAAATTGGTTTGTGCATATGAAATAAAATTTAAATTAAATTAAATTCAATTGTTAATTGTCCATTAAAACATCAATTCTGCAATCAACAAGGATAAGTTGCAAGTATTTGCTGGTCTATGTACTCAGAACATTTTATCTTACGAGTAATATAAATTCTTTTGATAAAAAGTTTTGTATTATAAAAATATCGGTTTTCGAAAAACGGTTCTAAAAAAATAAATAAATAATAATCCGGTACCGATTTTGGTTTAGAGTTTCAATCGATTCTTTTCTATATACTGTTCCGATTCGAATTCCGCTTCGATTCCCTGGTTCAAACTCAATTCTTTGGAGGCTATGGTCAATCTAATTTGGCAGTTTAGGCTGCTAAAAGGTCAGATAAAGTGTATTGTGTAATTTATACTATATGATTAAACAAAGAAACGCGATAAAGTGTTTGTATTGACAGCATTATTGCATTCTTGCATCCATTGAACAGCTGAGCCATTTTATCTTATACCGAGAACGACGAGGTTAAGTTAAGAACACTTTTATTGAGACCGAACGTCTTGCGTTTAACAACCATTCGGTCTTGTTTTTAGAACAGAAAAAATTAAAAAAAAAAGGTTCTTAAGATTCTCAGGCATAAGTACTAAGAACAGTTAAAGATAGTAAAGGATCCATTTTTTATTGAATTTAATATCAAGAATTGTTATTAAAAATGTTTTTTTTTTTTAAATTAAGAGTAAATGTCGAAAGCGTTGAAGTATTTTACAAAGATCTGCAAATTTAAATCTCTGTATCATCGAATCGTTTAAAAAGATGATACCAAAAAGCAATTACTTTGTTAGAAAAAACTTGTTATTGATGAATTTAAAACAGGGATTATTCCCAAAACGAATATCGGTTCCGGTACCGGTTCCGAAATGAGAATTTCGGTGAAAGGTTCTTTTCCGGTTTTCAGTTAATTTTGGTTTTCGGTTCCGATACGTGGCTCAGATTTTTATTTCGGTATACTGGTACGTACCGGAACAGATTTATTTTTTTTTAATATTAAAAAATTATATTATTTCAAAATATCCAAACAATTAATGTAAAAAAAAGTTTTTTTTTTGTAATATACCGAATTGTAGCCTTTTAATTTTCGGACTAGTAATTTCGCTAAATTTAAGGAATTCTCTATTCTTATGTCGCCCAGACGAACTCGCTTTAGGCCCATTTCTCATAACGCTAACAAATCTGCTCATAAATCTGCCGTATCTCCGTTAAAAATAGATATCTTTAGCGATTTGGATAGACTTAAACCCATACTATAAGACTACGGTCCAGTATAAAACATAATACTTTGGTAGAATGTTCAAAGTGGTATATCAGCACTAAAAACACAAAAATATATTAAAACATAAAATCTGCCTTAGATAACATTTTTCGAAATATTAAAATCTAATTTTTTTTTTGAGCGAAATTTGATTAAAATACAGAAACTTCGTTTGTAAAATGTATATTATAATTTTTCTAACATTTCTTTAGGTAAGCCAGGATTTTTTTAAGACTAAGAATTCCATTTAATTAGTTATATACTAGATATTTTTTTCTTTTATATATCTTTAAAAGAGAATTTGATTCTGGTTATTCTTTGAGGGCAAACTTCCAAAATGTGAGACTCTTTTCTAAGTTTTACCAATTCAAATTTATTTTTGGATTAATCATAAATCACACTAATAGATAATTAAAACAGGAACGGTACCGGTATTAGCGTTTCGGTATGATTTCGGGTTATTCGGTTCCTGCTATAAAATTAACGGTTTTCGGTTCTCAAAAAATTTTAATATCGGTACGTGGCTTAAAACGGTTTATTTCGGTAAACGGTTACGGTATTATTCTCTAATTTCAAATAAACGTAACTCAGTGCTTGCTAAATGTTTTTATGCATGAACTTCACAATTATGATTCTTAGGTACTTTCGAAAATTAGGTCAAATTTAAGCATATTTTTTCATAAAGTTCGTAAAAAAAGAGTCTCAATGAATGCGTATTCCAAGCGTTATTGTATAGATCATGTCATAGGCCTTTAAAAGATTTTCTGTGCCTTAAGAAATAACGATATATCATTATTTTGTAGACTCAATACATGAAATATCGATTTTGGGAATTTTGAATATTTGATATTATCGATTTTGAAATATGGACAACCCCTTCCTTGAATTCCACATTTTTCGACCTTGGGATAGAATTTCCAAAATATTACCGACATCTTTTAAAATTTATTTATTTATTAATCTAAAAACTGATTTTCAGCTAGATCGGCTGAAAATATAATTTTCCTTCACCTAAGTGTTAATTTTCCGAAATCGGAAAAAACCAAGAACAAAATTTTATTAAATTTCAACTACAGATTTATATTTAATACTTTTGTTTATGACCTTGAGGAGTATTTTACTTATTATTTAAGTTTTTACTTTATTATAATACCAAATAATACTTTAATCGGATAATAAAAACCTTTCCATTCAATCTTTTCCGGGGAGGCTGGAATTTTAAAAAATCCCGTCTTAGTGCAAATGAAAGATTCTGTCCAAGTTGAAACTAACTCTTACCATTTAGGTCGTGCTTGGTTAGCATATTAGTGAATGAATCAGTCAGTCAGGATAAACTGTTTTATATTAAGAAATAGGAACTGTAAAGATTTACTTAAATTGGCAGTGGTTGATCGACTTTTTGACTTGTTTTTAAAAGTCTATGCATAAGTGGAGTTGCATTGTTTAAGAGTGTGAATCTGATTGGGTCTACTGTATATGCGTTAGAGCCTTATATTTAATTGAATTCATTGATTTAGTGGGACACTTTTTTTTAGCAGTATCTCTGAGAATGTTTTCCTTACGGTTTTACATACATCTCACACTATTTTTATACACTTGAAAAGTGTATATTAATTTTGCCCAGAAGTTTGTAACGCATAGAAATATTTATTTCCGACCCCATAAACTATATATATTCTTGATCAGGACGACGAGCTGGGTTCATTTCCGCTTGTCAGTCCGTCCGTCTGTCTGTTTCTACGCGAACTAGTCTCTCAGTTTTAAAGCTATCGAGCTGAAATTTTGCACAGAGTCTTCTTTTTACTGCACGCAACTAATATGTCGGAACCGGGCGGATCGGATGACTATATCATATAGCTGCCATAGGAACGATCGGTCTAAGAACTTGTTCTAGATAGAAAAACTTTTTTGTTTTCCATCGTAGCGTCACTAATCTTGGTATATGTTAGTTTTATATGCTTCCACATAATTATAGGAAAATGTATCAAAATCGGATCACTATAGCATATAGCTGCCATAGGAACGATCGGTCGAAAAATAAGTCTTTGTGAGAAAAACTTTTTTGATTTCCATCGTAGCGTCTCCAATCGTAGTATATATTTGTTTTATATGATTCCACACAATTCTGAAAAAATTTATCAAAATCGGATGACTATAGCATATAGCTGCCATATAAACGGTTACTAAGAAAAGTTTTTTTTTTTGGTATCAAATTTTTTATTATCAATGATTTAAAAATTTTAAATATCTGATATCCATATCCTATATATATTTTACCGGTTAAATCAGTTGGAGTAAAGTTTTTCAAGTGTATTAAAACTTCGGCACAGTCGAAGTTAGCTTTGCCTTCTCGTTTTTTAATTAAAAGCAATCTCGCTTGTAGTTCTCAGGATTCCAAAGATTCTAAATCGGTTAGTGTAAATCAGAATAGGTACAAACTGGTTCTGTCTTAAAAATGATTTGCTCTCAGTTTTCATAAAATTCTTTTCCTTATAAATTTCTTACAATACAACTACCCACACACATACATTTTGCTTCGTTTATCTGTAAATAATCATAAAACCACTTGATGACATCGCTCTGGGCACAATCATTACAAAAAATCAATATCCCAGCGGTATTCTTAAATTTCAAGGATTCGAATGAGTTTGTTACGGTTCTTTGAAGTTAATTTATGTGAGTTTCTAATGTCAGGATGGCAGGCCACTTGGCAGCAGGCTGTTCTCTACTACACACAGGACACACAAGTCAGATAAACAGCAACACATTAAACAGAAACTATGTAAAACACTTAACAAAGCATTGCACTTGGCTTGCTGATAGGAAGAGGGAGCATGAGGAGAGGTAAAGACAATGAACCAGAAATTTACGACAATATTTTTCATTCATTTAAAATGCTACGCCAATACACAGAGGATGTGGGGGAGGGAGCAAGAGAGAGTTTTTAAAGAAAGAGAGCAGGAATTAAATGGAAATGAAATGCCATGTGTTGAGTCTGCGCAGAGACAGAGAACGAGAGAGAGAGAGAATTCTTGGGGGTTCCAACAATTAAAAGACCTCATCCAAAATGAGTTCTAAGAGCATGAAGCACTCAAAGCACATGAGAACAACATACGCATCATTTGTTTAGAAAATTTGCATATCAAGGGGTTGGGGGTTGAGTATTGGCTAGGGATGGGGCCTGCGGTACCCGATTGAGTCGCCCACTCAACCAGGCGCGTGTTTGTTTTAGAAATTTCCTGGGGCATTGTTTATGCCAAAAACAACAAAATTTATGCACTACTCACATTTTGGGGGTTGCTTTGACATTCCTCAACAAAAGCCAAAGAGAAGGAAAGAAGGGTAGTAAAAAAAAAAGAAATGTGGTAAAAGGGAAAAGGCATGAAATTTATGCAGTGCATGAAAAATGAAAACTTGCACGAACACACACACACACACATAAAAGTGTCGTGCTGGTAGTAAAGTTATGCGAGTGCAACATTCTCAGGTGAAAAGGGAAAATCACATACCATATAAAAAGATATGCAAGTTGACATGAAAACCAACTCCCAATCCCAATGGTAACTTAACTAGATAAAAAAAGAAACCAAACTTTGTTGCTGTAGCTCTAATATCAGAACATAAACGCTCTCAGGCACAGAGAGAAATGGCATATTTAACCAAAAATGCCAGGCATAACCAGAGATTCCTTTATTTTTCGTTTTGTTTTATATATAAATACGAAATATGAGCATAAATTATGAAAATGAAAATTTCTGCTTTCAACTTTTGTCAAAGAAACTTTCAAGGCGGGGGGAGTGTAATTGAGTTTGCTTAATGCCTTACATACATACAAATGTGCAGCTAAAGTCTGGATGTAGTTGTAGGGAAACTTTGCTTAATTAAGCATTAATATCATGTTTTATATGCATGTAAGAGAAGGTGATGTGCATACATGGGGAGTGTTTTGAGGTAAAGGCACAATTTATGCAAATTATTTGAATGGGGATTTCAAGTTTCAAGCAAGCTAAATTTAATGCAATATTTGGTTAGAAATTTAAAGCAGACTAGTTAAACTTCTAAGATACATAAGCAGTTTCAATGGGTTCAAGTTAAATGTCTTTAAAAGGTTTCTGATATGCTGAGCTTGCGACCTTAAAACGGACACTTAGTCGGGATTTACACGGTGAAGGAAACTTCATGATGTTTTCTAAAAAGCTCTTGCTTGAAGGAAAGGGGTGTGGTGGGGAAGCTTACCCCTTTACACCTCAGAACAAATGGTATAAAATTTATAACATTATGTACTTAAAATTTGAAGTATAATTCGTACTTCGTTGTTTTTAAACTAAGTACGAATCAGTCTTAAGTTTTAAATTTACCCAAAATGTTCCTAAAAATAAGAACAAAATTCTTAAATCAAGTACAAAATACTTAAATCTAGAATTTTTTGTACTCAAGGGTTTTAAGACGAACGGGATAGAATTTATACTTTTTTTTTTACCTAAAATTTAAATTATAATTCGTACTTGGTTGTACCTTAACTAAGACGGGATTTACATAATGAAGCAAACTTCATGAAGTTTTCTTAGTAGGCGAGAAATTAAAATGTATTTCCTTACTATTCGTTTAAAGGTCTGAAAAATTTCCTCTTAATTCCACGCCTACTAAGAAAACTTCATGAAGTTTGCTTCATGGTGTAAATCCCGACTAAGAACGAGTTAGACTAAAGTTTCAAAATTTACCCAAAATGTTCCTAAAATTATAACAAACTTCTTAAATCAAGTACGAAATACTTAAATCAAGAAATTTTGTACTCAAGTGTTTTAAGACGAACGGGATAGATTTTATACCGTTTTGTACTTAAAACATTAAGTATGATTCGTTCTTGGGTGTACTTAAACTAAGTACGAAATAAACAAATAAGAACGAATCGGGTTTGGTTCTAGAATAAGGTTTCACATACTTGGAATACATACTTTGGAATAGCCCAAAATGTACTTAATGAATCCCGATACGGTCTTAAATCAAGTATTTCGGGATTGAAAATAAACTTGAAACAAGTATTTTGTACTTGTATCAAGTATTTTCGTACTTGAACCAAGAATTTTGTACTTGTATCAAGTATTTTCGTACTTAAACCAAGTAATTTGTACTTGTATCAAGTATTTTTGTACTTGGCTTACTATTGACACCGTTTGTACTTGATTTAAGCCAAATGTACTTAATGGATTCCAAAAAGGTCTTAAATCAAGTATTTTGGGATTGAAAATAAACTTGAAACAAGTATTTTGTACTTGAACCAAGTATTTTGTACTTGTATCAACTATTTTTGTACTTAAACCAAGTATTTTGTACTTGTATCAAGTATTTTCGTACTTGGTGTACTATAGACACCGTTTGTACTTGTTTTAAGTACAAAGTTCTCGGATTTTCTTCTGAGTGTATTAGCTTATCGTTTCCCTACAGCAGTGTTGGGCCCTAAAATAGTGTGCGTAAAGCTGCAAATGTCTACATATAAGACAAACACTTCTTTTAAATTAAATTACTTCCTCTAACAGAACGGAAAATATTTTATAATCCTCTGGACGTCACGAGATGTATTTATAATTACAAAATAAAAGCATTTTCATGTATTTCTTTATCGTGTTTAATGGGAAACAATTTAATTGGCATGTTACTGAGCTCACTGGGATAAATAATATATATCGAGTCAAAATTTACACCAGTTTCAAATCAAAACTTTAAAGCAAATATTTCAGACGGAACAGAACAAGATTTTAAGTGTGGAAGTAAGACTTAAAAGACTTACAACAGATGACACTTAGTATCAAATTGCGTAATCTGGTCACCTTGATTATAATAATGCAATTGAAAGCTTATGAGAATGATTTTTAGTCAGAAACTAATTTTGAAAAGAACTCATTGCAGTCATTTCTCATAATGAAGCCTAAGGGACGTTTTCTCATCTTCATGTTTTTCAAAACTAGGTACTTTCTGGAAAAATCTATGTTGCCCACTCTTAGACCGCTTTAATAATATTTATACTTGTGTCTTCCAAGATCCGCGTATGATTATATCAAAAAGCAACTAGTTTTAAAAAACATGAAGATGAGAAAACGGCCTTTAAAGTTTAAAAAAATTTTTTATAACTTAGTTGTACATCCAATAATTTATAATGAATGAAACGATTGGGACTTCTTGAGCAGCAAATTTTTATCAGACAGTTATTCATACATTCTGAAGAAAAAGACACATGAAACAATAAAGAGTTGATCAATGAGTCAGGAAACATAGAGTCACACCACAAAAATAACAACAGAGTGAACAATCACTGAGTAGAGAGTAACTGAACGAAGTCAAAGAACAACTGAGTCAAGAGTCACTGAACAGGGGCCACTTAACAAGAGTCATCACCCAATCACGACTTCTGTCTTAGCTGTGGAAATAAGGAGGAATTAGCTGCTCCTTTTAGGTAGTAACTGGGAAAACCTTTGTGATTAGTCGAGACAGTCTCTTTTTGTAGTCTTCTCGAGATGGATCCTTTTCTTATTAGTCATCACAATAGTTTAAACGGCCACTGGATGATTTCGGCCTCTATCGAATAGACCATTTAATCTAACATATCCTAATGCGATCAATAGTGTTGTATATTGAAATTTAAACCACCTCAAAGAAAATAAATATAACTATACTAGCCCGGCAGACGCTGCATAAATATTTTGCGAATTTTCAAATTAACTCACCTGCACACTAAATTTTAAGTTTAAACCTTCAATAGTTTTAAAGATATAGCTACGAACTACCATTTTTACCAGGTTTAAACCGATTGCAGCGCCACCTATCGAGTTCTATAGTGAACCTATACCATCTACGGACCCACATAAAAATTAACAGAAATTTCATTCAAATCGGATCAACCGTTTGCGTGGAGTTCAGTGACAAACGCTGGGACGGAAAAGATATATATATATAAATAAGTGCCCACTAAGCGTCGGAAAACACGCGTGTGCGATGGTGCACTGTGTTGCGTTGCCATTCCTAGATTCCGAATCGGATTCACAGACTAGGAAAAACTGACAATTTAAGTGTTTAGCATTCGTTTTTGTTTTTAAGAAAGACTTTAGTCACTGACTTTTTAGAAGTACTTTGGTGATGCAGAACAAACAGTCTACGATTTTATCTGTTATTTTTGCAAATATTATTTTTATATGTTTTATATTGGCTTTTTATTGATATGAAAAAATTTCAATATTAAGCTTAATGTTATATCTATTTGTTGCTGTGAACAATTGCAACAACAAAGCGCTCAGCTTACATTTTTGCTATTGCTCTTTGTCTCTCGAGCCACTGGACAACAGATATCTAAAGAGGTGCCATCTATTAGACACTCAAATCTATTTAGTCTGTCAGGCGTCCGCTTTAATGCATCACATTAATTTAGAACCAATAGTGACCAATGGCAATGACAGCTTTTCTCTTTCAATTTGTTGCAAAAAAATGAAAATTTGTTTTATAAAATTTGTAAATAGTTTTTTACATTTATTTGCAAATTTGTTTTTATAACAACCATTTGATTGACACATTTCCATATAAAAAACTTTTGCTATTTCGTTTCTGGAAAAAAGATATTTTTTCACATTTATGTACAGAATCGATTTTCTATCACTATTGGGAGAGCTGTCATTTAATAAGCTTAAAGGGAAAAAAAAATGTACCAGAAAAATGTGTCAGTTAAATGTAAATCCTGCCAAATTGAAAACTCAGCTTTCATTTTCAAAATGCATCTCCATTTGGGATTATGAAACATGTTTATGTGGCAGTTAAATCATAGATGACAAATGGCAAACAACAAACAGGAAATAAAAATTATGAGAATAATTGGAAATGATGCTAAACTTTATCTTTAAATGAATGAAAATTGCAAAAGGTAATGAAATGCATCTATTACCTTGCATAGATTATTAGAAAATATAAATTCAGTCCTGAGTCTATTCAAGTGATTTCCTGAAAAGCTAAGTTTTCGTCAAAGCAAAAAAGAATTAAATAACTGTTTAATTTCCCCTAAATTTGTCTTATGTACTGCTCTAAGAAACACAATAAATATAGAGAGATTCAAAGTGAGAAACAAAAAATACATTGAGTCTATTTCATTGATTTGGAGTGTGTATCGAAGTCAAGACGGTGACCGTAAATTGCATCAACTTGCCAATATTCAAGCCACGCAAGCAAATTTTGTTCCTTTGACTACAATTGAATTTTGTAAGGCAAACAAAATCTGTTGAGTGAACAATGGCAAATTGATGAATAAGATTCATTCTTTGGAGCTAGACTCAATGGCGTCGCACTATCCGCACACTTTATGGAGTCGAACAAAGTAAATGTGGCGCGAAATTGCTTGAGTGTTTCGCGGAATAGTCGGCTTAGTTAGTCGACTGTTAAATTGGCATATATATATATATATATATCTTTTATTTATCATCAAAATAAACATTCATGTGAATTGGCAGGGATATATTAGCCTGAGCCAAACTTTTGCATACACAGCGCCAAAGCACATTATTAAGTGCCAAATAAAATATTGTACACAATTCGTTTTCCCTTGTGCATTCCTTCCATGTTTTCTGCTGAAAGCATTATGTATTTGCACTCAACTTTGAATTCAAATAAATTGCCAAACAACTCTCTGACAGAGACACTTGAGTAATATTTGTTGTTAAGTGATTTTTTGCCTCAATTTTCAATTCGACCTTTATAAAATATCTATCTCTTGACCTTTTATAAACCAAAAATCGAAACTCAGCCACAAAATTGGTATGTCAATAAATGTTCAAATGTTCAAATGTCCTTGTCTCTCAACCGCATCGGAAAACAAATTAAAATGCAATTACAATTTCTGGCAGTCGGGTAACCACAATCAACCAACTAGCCATCAAATTGACTGTCGAAAAATTCCTATTTGCATTTTTCATTTAGGTTTAGGCCAAAATCGACCGAAATCGGTCAAAAGGTACGACTCAGCTGTCTGTCTTTTATGGGATTTTGTTTAGCATTAAATTTACATATGTACAAAATATTTTATGTAGCGTAAACTAAAAACTTTTGCCCGACTGTCACCCGCTATTTTTTTTTTTTTTTTTGTTTTTAGCATAGTACAAAATTTATGTAGCGAAACTTGTTTTCTTCTCTTGCCTCTTGAAATTTAGGCCAAAACACTTTTGTACATTGCATTCCGCGGGAGTTATGTCTCTGTGTTGTGTGTGTGTGTGTGAGGATGCTGATGTCGTAGTACAACCGTGCAATGTTATGCTCGAACATAAATGAAATGTGCCATAAATGATATTCAGTTGTTTAGTCGGAAAAACTTATGCAGCAGCAAGTTGAGTTAGTGATGCTTGCTTGAGTTTACTTGCTAAACATATTAAAAAATTCTTGAAATTTTTTGTATGTTTAGTCCCTTTTTCCAATTTTATAATCTGGAGAATAAGTTCAGCCTAAGTGCGTGTTAACGAGGAAGCTTCTTGAAATCTTCATGTGCATTCACATAATTAAGTGTGCTATGTTTAGTTCTATTTCAACTCATATGACAAAACGAGTTATCGTTACTAAAAACTAACCTACAAATCAATTCTGACGCAGATCAATCGAAACAAAGCAAAGGATAATCATTGGTAAACTGCTTGCCCCGGCGAGGTCATAAAATTCTGCCTTCTTCGACTTCCCTTATTTACCCTACCCTACAAATATTGTGTTTGTAGCTTTCTCATATTTCGTCTATTATTACTTTTATACATACAAAATTGTTCATGAAAAATGCCCTTAAAAGTATGCAAACTTTTTTTTACTTCCTTGAATAATTATCTATTTGAACGAGTCGGTTATGGAAGCTTCATACATAGTTAACACTGCGCATTTGTTCATATTGACAGAGCAGATATAGTTATACCAAATAAATTAGTGTTAAGGCAACAATAAAAGAAAAAAGGTCCTTAATTATTCCTATTCAAGGAAATAGCATACTTTGAAGGGCAATTATCATGATAAATTTTGTGTGTATAAACGAGTTATATATCTGTCTCGCTTTTTCATTTACGTGTTAAGTAAACGAAACGAACCCGAACGAGTGCTCAAGTACGCTCACTCACTCAATCTTATTTGTAGCTTTATGTACACTATTTAAAGGGTGCCCATGACTGATCTAATAAAATTATTTTCGAAGTCTACATATTTTTATCAAACAAATTTCGGTTTTGCGGAGCACGCATCCATTTTTCTATGCTTTTTGATATGACAATCCTTTGTTGAATAATCCAAATTTCCTTAATAAATTACCAAAAGGATTTGGTCGTTTCAACGGAAAAGGTAAAGTCCTTTTCCGTAAGTTTGTATCGTCATTTTAATACTTAACTTTTATTGCTTTAATAGGAACGTGCTCTCTGGTATACAAGAAACTAGTGCAACCAATACTAGTTCAGGGGCACATTGCATGGTTCAATATAAAATCCAGGCTGATGGAAATACTACGTCTCTTCTTTGAAAGATGAGTCATCTGCCGAGGCCTAGGCACATGAGTCAGGCACCCATTTATTCTCTCTTAAAGCAAACGTAAAGATACCCTCAGATACAAAATCATTGAAAAGTTCTTAGATAACAATAGAAATTGCCCAAATCAGCTGATCTCAGATGTTTTGACTGAGATATATCATATGGAAAAAATTCGCGATTTTTTACGACATGGAAGGCAATCAGATTTTCTAACGTAGGAAACGATTGGCCCTAGATCCCAATGAGTTAATTTTCAATTTCCCAATTTTTTTTTATCATGTCCCTTTTTTCAGTTTTTTGAGTAACTAAACAACCAAAATCTTGTGTTTTAGCATAATAGAAACGGGCTATAATTAAAAGTTTCTTAATGTGTTGATAATCCTTAAAACAGTCCTAACCCTGCATCAAAACTTAAGTAAAGTACCCAGTACATTCGTATGAGAAGCAATCAAATTCTTAACAAATCATTGTTGTATTTTATGTTATTTTACGAATAACAATTCATTTTATATAAATATATATAAATTAATATACCGTATTTGATTATTCAGGAACTGCTTGAAGTAAAAAACAGAAAACTGCATACAATTCGATTGCACTTAGGTCTCGCCAAGGTCGATTTCTTTTTTTTTAGGATTTGACAATGTTTCATTTGCAGCCATCATTTATCGCTCTAAGCTATATAATTATAGAATAATTTCGTTAACGTTCGTGTTGCATTTACAAAGAATTGACAAAGCAAAAATGTTTTGATTCTGACTCATATAATGGTTGAATATTCTTAAATCTAGAGATGAAAGTTTTTTGGGGCACAAATGTACCCCAATTAGAGTCGCACATTTTTTTAACTATCCGTCACAAGGGTCAACTGCAACGCCGCAGAAGCCATATATACAAAAGCTGTGCGCTTTGTTATTTGTAGATTTACAATGATTCGTCATTATCTGTTTTATTCTCTCCTATTCGCTTACCCATTTTGTTCAGTTACTCTTGCTCATTGACAATTGCTCAGTGACTCTTGTCAAAAAATTAACAATACATAGAAGCGACATTTTATGGCCTGTGGTCCCTCGAGGGAATAAGCGACATGTCATACAACATTTTTGGAATTTTTCTTAATTTTTTATAATTCCGGGGGCAGTTAAAAAAAGGGATAACTTTCTGACTCTATTTCCTCGCTCTGTAATCTTTCTTTATCGGCGCATAAACTTGATGACAATTGATGGTGGGTTTTGTTGCAAAATGCGGGTCCCACAAGCAGGACCGGTCATAAAAAATTGTTTGCATGATATGTCGCTTCTAGGTATTAAAAAATCGTTGCTCTTGTTCAGTAACTCTTCTTTCAGTTCAATTACTCACTACTCAGTGACTGTTCACTCTATTGCTCTACCTTGTTCAGTGATTTTTTCGCTGTGGCCAATTCTGTTTTGAGCAATACACTGGTTTCCCAACTGTTCCCAACCGGAACAACTGAGCAACTGAACAACAGAAAAAAGAACAACTGAACAGATCAACTGAACATCTGAGCGATTTAAATGAGATGACTCACTTTGGAAAAAAAGAACAAGTGAACATGTTGAGTGAAATGAGCAACCTTTATCCAAACTCAAACGGACACTTTTAAACCATCAGTACTTAATCTGAGTCCAAAATAACTTTGGCTGGGTAGATCTACCTAAATGGGTTGCCTTTTAAGTTTAAGCTGTGGCCTAGTGTTACAGTGTTGCGACTACTGAGCGGAATACTTGTGTACGATCCCCGCTTTGGGCACATCTAATAAAAATATTTTTAAAACTAATTTTACTCAAGTTCTGCTTCAGCTTAACTACCACAAGTCCAACCCTGGGGGCAGCATAATTTTAAAGCCAAAGTTATTATTGAAATTTCATCCCCAAAGACTTAGCTCGATATAAGCTGCTGCTGCCGAATGGAAAGCCAATTCGGACAGTTTCCGTTGGAGGCGGCAACAACACGCCTCAGGCGCTGTTGACTGACTGTTGACAACAAATAAAGTCAAAGCTTAGCGCAAAATTTTACACGCTGTCAAATTTCTATATCAACGTTTTGCCAAGGGTTGGTTTTTCCGCCTGTTTACTTAAGCATTTTCGCCTCATACTTATTATGCCATTTGTCGTTTTAGTTTTCTAAAGAGTCGCCTTCCTGTTTTGACTGCATTCGCATATTCCCAAAAAAAAAAAAATAAATAAAACTTTATAGAAAATACAGAAAGCAAACAATTCGTGTTCCCAAGATTTTTTTGGACGCAGTGCGGCAAAAAGGAATAAAGTGAGGAACGGGAAGCTGGCTTCATCTGGCGGCTGCCATGGCAACGTTGTGGCAATAGACGCCATTTTGTAGCCACTAACTTCTGCCGAATATGGGTGTGTGTGTGTGTGTGTGTGTGTGAAGTCTGCCTTTAGGCGGTTTGGCTTGGCTGAAGCTGACTCTAGCCATTTATTTCGTTTCCCTGACGCTGTCTACTTTGATTATTTCGACTATGGCAAAAGTTCTTTTTGCTGGCGCTGACAGTTTTTTTTTTTTTTTTTGGTTGGTTTATTGAACCTTTTGTTGGCTAGTAAATGAAATTTTTCTGATGAAAATAATTATAATTATTGTTGACAGACTGATATTTAAATATGTAAATTTGAATTTATCGATGAATGCAATAATATTTAATCCCTTTTTTCTCTTCTTTTTCAGGTATGTACACTAAATGATGGGTAAATACTTATATACATAAATTGTATAATCGTTTTCAAATTAAACTTTCTTAATCTTTATTAAAGTTTTCAACAAAAACTTTAACACAAAATTCAATTACCAGCCCATAAACAGGGCACCAAATTGCAAACTTTTAGTCTAGAAAATTATTGCTGCATACTTTTCTGCTGATGCAGCTAAGTTGAGGAAATGGAAGCACCCAACTATCGTACATATGAAAACTTAATAGAATTTCCTGGCCATATAAGAATAGCAAACAGAGAATACTAAAAAGAAAAATGGAAAATTAAATGCCATGCAGAGAATAATTTTCAATGCGATAGTCCTCCTCTTGTGCTTGACAATTTCCACACTTTCTGTGTCTCTTTGTGTTTTATTTCCAATTTGTTTGTATTGCAATTTGCACAGACCATTTCTCGGAGTTTGTTCAAACTAACTGCATTTGGTTATTGAAAGGGTAGCAGTGGGGATATTAGTTTAGGTCAATTTATTTACTGCATTTCCTGGGAGTTCTGAGAGACGAAGTCTTAAAGTGATTCTACATTTTTTTTTACACATTTTTAATGGAATCTTGGAATACTACTATTTCTAGGCTTTAACATAAATTTTTTCCAAGAAAACTTCCTGTATAACAAATCATTGCGAATCAAACAATTAAAAACAATTAAAGTTTATTAGGCTAGTGTTTACTGTGGATCACACTAATTTCTATTGACAACCGTGCGAAAACTCAATTTTATAGGATTTTTCAATTTTTATTAAAAATCTTCTTGTCCAGAGATTTTATGTCGAGCAGTCCTCAACGATCAGCAATGCATCGTGAGTAGCTGCTAGGTTCTTCCACTTTTGAAAGTATTGCTTTCTTTAGTTACAGAGATGTGTTGCTAGAATTTTCTGCAGTCTGTGTTAGTGTATGCTCATAACCTTTTGCATATAGATAAAGTGCTGGTCAGCAGTTGCTTTGTTGCAGTTAAATTAGTTTGCACAAACAAATTTAACACAAATAAATTTGAAACAAATAAATTTGATACAAATAAATTTGGCACAAACAAATTTGGCACAAATAAATTTGTCACTAACAAATTTGGCACAAATAAATTTGACACAATTAAATTTTTCTCAAATAAATTTGGCACAAATAAATTTGCACAAATAGCATTAATAAACTTTGACAAACATATGCAACGTCTCTAGGCACAACATTTTATTTGGGGTGTTTTTTAACTCCAACACTTTAGCCGGAAGCCATTCTAATGGCTTCTTTACAAATGTCATAGAAAAGAATGAACTACACATTAGATTAGTTCGGAAAATAATCATTAAGAAACTCGGTAGAGAAGCTAATGTTTCTACAAAAGTAACTGGCAAGTTTATTAAAACTTGTTTGTATGATTTCGCCAAAGCCCAACTTCTTCAGATGCAATTTCTCTACATTTTATGTCACAACTACAAAAATTTGTTTAAATTAATTTGTACAAATTCTAAAATTCTTTACAAATAATTTATTCACATTTGTTAGTCCATGTACACATGCACCCTTAGTTTTATGTTAAGCCCCGTCTAAGCTCTATTAAAAACAGGTATAATCCAGGTCTTGCTCCTGCCAAATCCTTTTTTCCCCATTTCTATTTTTCTCCGAGCGAGTCCTGGGTTGCTTTCGCACATCCGCTTTGGGTCCCCCCCCCATTGCCGCAGTAATAATTCATGATACAAATTGCGTTTATTACAATATAACGTTGCTACCATACAATACACACACACACACTCACTCTGACAGAGAATAGAGTGCCGTCCAGGGCAACTTGATTTGCATTGCAAAAAAGGGTTACCAATGGCTCTGTGGGCGTGGCAGGCGAATGCGAGCAATTTTTGCTTGACGTTTTCTTTGCGGCAGTTATTTATCACAGCAGTTCCCTGTGATTTGTGTGGGCGTCGTTAGCACGTCATGGTCTAATTAGCAGCGAAATGAAGTTGTTAGCCCACACACAGTGTCGATGAAAAGTTAACGCACAACATCTTCACACTTGATTTGAGCTTCAGCATCGATTTGATGATTTTGATATATATGCGAGTGACTCTCACCGTCAATTGAACCATGAAATTTCACATGTCAATGGGTTTGAGTTTGTGGATGCTGTAATAAAATTAGCGTAAAAATTGACACACACGATTTGATGATCTGGGGTCTAGAAACAAATGACATCAATTTTAATTAATTAAAAATATATTGTTGTTTATTTAATAAATTATAATAAATCGGATTAAAATTTATAACATTTTGTTGAGAGTGAAGTGAGAGCCCAAATGTAATTGAAGATAAAATGATTTAATTTTAAAACAAAAACATTTGAAGAGGATTTTTGCAATGACAACATGAACATTTCTCGTTTCTATTCAAAAAAAATAATTTGTTTGACTTCCACAATGAATTCTAAAGAAATATTGCAAAGTAGAAATTTAATTCATTATAAAACAAATATTTTTTAGCAAAGAAAAAAATTGGCCAAAGGCTGACTTTTCATTGAATTCCTATCTTTAGCTAAGGGTTTGATTTTTTGAAAATTTGGTATTTGCTTTATAAAACTTTAAGCCAAATAATTTGCCTGTTTAAACTGCAAATAATATGTAGTAAATTTTACTTTCACACTTTCCCTCTTTTAAAAAAAAAAAATAAATCTGTGTCGATTTTATTTATTGACTTTATTTTTTGTACGAAAAATACATTGTTATAATAAATAACACAGAAAAATGTGTTACTTAAACAATATTTAGCACACTTTTTCTTGTTAAACCGCTTTGGCTATTTGGTCAATATTTTTTTTATTCAAAAAATTGTTTTCGCACACACACAAATCAAACAGCAGGTGTGCCTCAGGATGAAGGCGAATTGTGGGCGTGGGCGTGTATAGCCATTTTGTTTTCACATTGCAAATACAAATTGTATGCTCAACTCTCTCTCTGTGGCAGACAAACTCCCAGCTGGGCAGAAACAACAAAAAAATAAGCTATGCTTGAAAATTTGTTTTTTCGCCAGGCAAACTGGGCACTCGCGTTCCCTTCAGTTCAGGGTGGCGGCCAATCACATTTTGCACATGCAGCGTTGCGGTATTCACACTGTGGATAGTGGCTGGGCACACTCCATATACACCATGGGGCGTCCAGTCATTCTCTCTGTCTCATTCTCTCCGTGTTTACTCATTAAAATGCAAAATGCTCGCGCTTGTGGAACTCGGCCTTTGCGTGGCTGTGCATTTGGTTGTTTCAAAACATGAAAAGTATAAAAAAGATGGCTGCTCAACTTGTTGATACTGTTTAAGGAATGAAAACAGATTATTCTAAAACTTAGTATACCCTTTTTACTCTACGAGTAACGGGTATAATTACCTAAAAGGCACTTAAACAATCTCGAATCTCAAATCAGCCTACGATAATTATCTCTTATGTTTTGAATAGACTAGAAATTGTTATTTAAGACTTTTAATATGGCCATCAAATTTTAACTTTTATTTTAAATGCTTTACTTAAAGTGGAATAACAGCCCTAAAGACGCTCAAAACTTTATTTACATAGAAAATAATATTTCTAAATTTAAGGGCGATTTTTCTATAATTTTAGAAAATTATTTAGTCAGTTTGACGGCTCGAGGTAGGGTAGTTGTGTTTACTCACAACATAAACAACTTAACACTCGCACCAAAAAATGAGCAGTTCGGCTATACAGTCACTGTTTCATAGACTTCCCAGTCTAATCATTATTTATAATTTAAAAAATGGAATTTTTCAAACATTTCTCGATTTCAGAAAGGATTTTTCTAAGAATTATAAATCTTATCCATTGAGGTAGAGGATTTGCTTGTAAATTGTTTTTAAAGCAGCGGTGGACACCCAAATATGACTGAAGTTCGCATCAATAATTTCCCGCACTTAATTTCCCTTTAAGCCCTATGTCCACTCGACGCGGAAATTTCCACGCGAAAAAGTTGATATTTCGCAGATACTTAACAGACTCTGTTAAACTGCTGTTATTAACTTTATAACCGATTTTTTAATCGATAAACGATAGGAAGTAACATTGTGGTGTCCCAATCAACGTCCCCAACTTCTGCCAAAGAAGGTGAATCCAGTGGGACGACCGGCGCTTTCTGGCCGAATCTTTTTTTGGTGCGCTCATTTTCAATTAAATCTTCTTCTTCTTACTCAATTTCCACACACAAATATCGTTTCGCATCGTTCTTTACATACGTCACCGCGAAATGAAACGATAACAGTATGTTAATCGCTACGTGATTGCTAACAGAACGTAATGGCAATACGTAGTCTTTTTTCGCGCGGAGTGGACACTCAATATGGAATGGTAACGCTGAAAAATTCCGCAGCTGTTTTTTTAATATGGAGTTTTTCATTTCGCGGCCGTTTCGCGTCGAGTGGACATAGGCCTTTAAGCGGAATACCGGGATGGGCTGCAAAGGCACATTACTATGTTCTAAAACTTTCATGTATGGTTAGCACCTTTATTATTAAGAGAAACACAAGATAGGTAAATTTAAATCTTTTCTTAATTTCGATCTAAAGCAAACAAAATTTTTTCCGTTTTTCAGAGATTTTTTTTCGATTTTTTTTAAAAATATTTCATAAAAATATAATTTTTTTTCTAAGTGTATCTTGAGTTTTGATATCGAATATTTGAAAAATTTCTATATCGATACTTGATTTGATATTAAAAAAGTTACATTTCGATATTGGTATTTTATTTACATAATAATCAATATTATCGAGATTTTAGGAAAAAGCGTTGATTTATGTGCTCATTGGTTTTTCGGCTTCTGTTATCGATAACCACACTATTTATAGTCAAAGCCGAGCACTCCGATGGCATCAAGCTTTCTGGTGAAATAACATATGCCAATGTCAAGTCGGAAAGCGCTGACAATTTGTCTTCAAAATATTTCCAAAAATATCCCCCCAAAAAAAAAAATTCGATATACGATAAATCGGGTTAGTAAAATATCTTATACTGATAAAATATCGATTTTCGATATATCGATACTATTTTCTTTATCTCTAGCCTAAATATATTTTAGTATCTAACCAGTTGAAATATATCCTTGTATTAATCAGTAAAATAAGTAATTAAAATCGAAACAGTACCGATATTACCAATACGGTAAAAAATGTTTAACAGCTAAGAGACCATTTTTGCTCCCAAAACAGGTTCCACATAGCAAAAGTTTTGCGAAAGTGAAAATGGGACAGCTGTTAATGTCGGTTTCGGTTTTTATACCGTTACGTGCTTTACAAAGGTTAATTTTGGTTAACGGTTATGGTATTATTCCCTGGTTTTAAGTAGTCTATTCATTATTTTTTATAGCTCTTCCCTGGTCACTTTACTAATGCTAATAAATAAAGTATAATTTCTCTTTTACTTCTACTTTTTACATTTTACATTTTATCGCTAGTATTTTTGTGATCGACTATACCAAAACCTATGCTCCAACAGCTCAATTGTTGTTGCAATGCGCGCAGCAATAGAAACACAGACGAGCACACACAAACAGCATCCGGTAATAACCGATATCTCTACCTTTTTTTTGTAGTATATGTATTGGTATCTGATCTGTAGTAAGCGGGCTATGGGCAAGCCTGGTATCTGAAGTGCTATTTTTGATTCTCTTTCACTACTCATTTAAATTTGGTCGCTAATATTTTTTTAATGGACCGTTCTCTAAAAAGTGTAATTTTTGATTCGCTTTCACTTCTCATTTACACTTTATTTCTAGTTTGTTTGTCATAAACTACTCTAAAGTAAATTGGTTGTGTTTAAAGTTATGCGGAGATATCGACTGAACAGTCTAATTACTACAATACAACAATATTTTTAGGCTGGCCTTGATTCTTTAACATTATTGATGCCTTTCCAACAAATATACCCATTGTCAGTTCCAACTGTTACTCAGTATTTAACAACATTCGACAATGCTTCGTTGGTCACTTTGTCCTGATAACATGCTAAATGTTCCTCTGATCTGATAGCCCTTAAATTCACGCTCCTTCACAATGCCCATGGTGTGGTTTCCAATTTTATTGAATGGATAGTGCATGTCAGTCGTTGGACATTTCGAAACAACACAAATTTACATGGCTTAATGTGTGGCGTATTGAAACATTTAAATGATTTTTTTTATTTAAGCCATTTTTACAGATTTTCTTTTCAGTATGCCAGTGAGGCCAAAGCCCATTGAAATATGCTACACTTTATGCATACAAAACATTTTCATGGCGTGTGCGTGCGAGTGAGATTTTCTATGGCACTTTTGATTACTTATTATTGGAAAGTTCCTCTCATAAAAATGCATATTAAATGCGGTAATGGTTATGAGGCCAACTATAATTTTGTGTTTTTGCGCCAGAGGCTATAGTAGACCACTTAATGAAGTGGGGATGGTTGATTTATGTGCCCCTAAGGGAGGGCAGGGTGCAATGGGGTTGTTGCTGTGGTTACTTGAATTTATACGCCAAAAAGGGGCATAAATTGTGGTTAATATGAAATGTCAATAATGTTGAATAAAAGAAAATGGTTATATCAATTTAGATAACGAAAAAACTGTCATTACACAATTATAATGATGCTAAATTTTTTGGCTATCGCCTGGCTTAATTTGTTTATCTATCGAAATTGTAATTAAATGATGAACGTTGGCTTTTATGTTTTTAAAATGTTCGTTATAGTTTTATAAAAGAGATATTGAAAGAGTTAAATTGCAAAATAGTTATATATGTGTTCCCTATCTGGAAAATCCGCTGCAAGGTCGGGAAAAGCTGATCAGAGTTAATTTCTAAAGGTGCGCGCATGAGCGATTTTTACTTTTTTAAACTTTAACAGGCACGAATCACGCACGGATCGCGGATGCTTACGCACGAAAGACTGTGTTCTCTCACGATCACGTCGTGCCATGTCGTGACACGTTTAAATTCACGTCTCGCTCGCACCTCTATTTATTTTCAACTTAATTTGTTTTTAACTTTGGTTATTAAATTGTTTGAAAAATTAATCTGTGGTCAACAAATATTTTTTATTTTCATTTTTCCGTTTTCGGAAAATCCACACCCATGGTTGGAAAATGTAAATTTTTATGCGGATCTATGTGATATTAAACTTGTAGGATCAATAGGCGAAAGAAACGAAATAATCCGGCCTGTACCCTTTTCCGAATTCGATCAAATCAAGCGGAACCGGAATTGTGAAATGTTCTCGCTTCTTAAAACTAGTTGAGTTTTTTTTTTTTAAATCAAAATTGTCATTTATCGTCATTCAAATTTAATTCGAATTATTGAATCGTTTCTTGGAAATTTAAGTTCTTAATAATTCCTATCGATCGAATTCTGAAACGTGAACAGATCTCAATAACTTTCCAATTTCGGAAAATCCAATCCTAAGGTCGGAAAATGGTGTGTAAAAGGTCAAAGACTTTTTTGGTTTTTCATTTTTATGCGCCTAGTAAATGCCCAATTTCGGAAAATGTGGGGTCGAAAATCAATCTTATTTTTTTATCCAATCTATGCCAAATTCAGTTTGTAAGTTTTTTAAGCAAAATGATAGTTAAAATCAGGGAATAATACCGTAACCGTTAACTGAAATAAACCGTTTAAAGCCAGGTACCGGTATTTTATTGGTTGGTTTATGATTATTTCGAATATATTTTTCAGCTGGTAAAATAGCAATATATACACTAAGAAAAGAGTCTTACATTTTAGAAATATACCCCAAAAAATAACCAGAATCAAATTCTCTTTTTAAGACACATAAGATATAGAAACAGAATTTCTAAAAAGCGGAAAGTCTTTTCTTTACAAAAAATAAACTCTTTAATTAAATGTAAAGGATTCCCAAGTCTTAAAAAAAGTCTCCCTTAAATATAGAAATGTAAGAAAATGATAATATAACTATAAAAATAACAACATTGCCTTATCTGGGGATTGAACTTGAGACCTTGCACTTAACACGAATGGAATGAAATCTTAACGCAGTTAGTCAACGTACACACTTCTGGGCAAACGTCTAAGAGACTATTAATATTTTGTATGAAAAAATTGATATTTTTAAAAGATAATTTTAACCAGAAATGATTAAAATGATCTTTAGCTTTTTTTCTTTAAAAAAATTTAACCAGTATACCGAAATAAAAATCGGAGTATCGTATGGGAACCGAAATAAACTGAAAACCGTAATAGAACCTTTAAACGAAATTCTCATTTCGGTACATACCGGAACCGATATTCGTTTCGGAATTAATCCCTGGTCCAAATACTTTTTCAATTTGGGAAAATTCATCCCCAAGGTCGGAAAATTATTTTATGACCAATCTATGTGAAATTCAGTTTGCACGTTCAATGGATGAAATAAATGTAATTTTTATAAATGAAAAAAAAAAATTTTTTTTAAGATTTTTAAAATCCGCCCCCAAGTTCAAAAAATTTGGGGTTAAAGCTCAACCTTATAAAATTTAGCAAATCTATGTGATATTCAGTTTAAAGTTATTTGTGCGAAATAATTGTTGAAATACTTTTTCAATTTGGGAAAATTCTCACCCAAGGTCGGAAAATTATTTTTATGACCAATCTATGTGAAAATCAGTTTGGACGTTCAATGGGCCAAATAATTGTAGAAATAATTTTTCAATTTGGTAAAATCCATCCCCAAGGTCGGAAAATGTATAGTTCAAGCATTATTTTTCACCCAAATTATG
Organism: Lordiphosa mommai; assembly: GCA_018904225.1. Classification (NCBI taxonomy): domain Eukaryota; kingdom Metazoa; phylum Arthropoda; class Insecta; order Diptera; family Drosophilidae; genus Lordiphosa; species Lordiphosa mommai. The sequence continues at coordinate 427,932 of JAEIFT010000177.1, forward strand.
TGAAATTCGTTTAAGAATCAAAACCTCGAGAAATAATTCTATAATTCCAAGAAGATCCATTCCCAAGGACGCGAAAGAGGGTGAGATGCAAGGTCAAACTGTTTTTTAAGCCATTTCATGTGAAATTTGATTTGTTGATTGTTGAATTATATTAAAAAATTTTTTCGGAAATTCTTTATAATATTATTTATAATAACGTTATTTTTTTACTTATGTAAATTTTCCATTCAATTGTTTAATATTTAAATCTTGCTTGCGCCGCTGCAAAATAAAGTGAAATTGCGCACATGGCTGACATTAAGCGAAAATTAATGAAATTTTCTCCTTTATTTTTCACACCTTCCTCCCAGTTGTCTGGGTTTCAACCTGCACACACTTTTATCTTCCCTTAACCGTTGTTATCCTCCCCCGGCTTGATTGAGTTTGATGGCGATTGTGCGCCAACTGCGCTGAGTTGATTGCAATTTGTGCCCCAGCATCAGGCTGGGAGCAGCAGATAGCCAGGAGCAGCAGCAGCTGCCTAAGCCAGCCGCCACCTGCATACCAATCAAGACAGATGCTCCCCCATCAGGCCTCTGGCATGGTTATGAGACATTAGTTTGAGCGCTGGAGATTTGTTCTTTGATTGATGAGCAAGTTCTACTTAAAGTTTCCTTCATTTTTTTTTGTTTGTTTCCTTTAAATTGGTTTGAGAGTTCATAAATTTTACTTTCTAGTTGGTTTCCATTGACCTGTTTGACCAACAAATCGAAACTATGTCTCACAAATGCATTGAACTGCAAAGCAAGTGCGATAAAACCTGATGAAATATTACACATACGCAGTGTGGGTGGGCCGCAAACAAATTGAGAAAACGTGTTGCTAGATTTTGGGGGGTATAAAGAAATCAGTTAGAAATGAGAATACAAACTTAGAAAATTTTCTTTTTTAATTGAAGATCAAAATATATTTTTAGGATATTTTTTTTTTTTTTTTACTAAATTTCTCTTTTCATTTCTGCAAAACCAGTTGCCTCAGCCTGCCAGCTTAATGAAAACATTTCCAGGCATTAAAAATTTGTCATTACAAATCAGGCAGCTACCAACCAGATTCGCAATGATAACGATGATTATATATGCAAATACGTTGTGTATGGGATGCACAGCAGCAGCAGCAGCAGCCGCAATCACAGCGTGTAGTCTTCAGTATGAGTTGCGGTTTATTGAGTCACTTAACCGCCACGCAAATGAGTTAACACCTAGAAGCCGTGGCCATAAACGAGTTCCACTGCAACTCAACGCTGCTTCGCCCTCTTTTGAATGCAAAGTTATGCGAAAAAAAAAAAAAAAAAAAAAAAACGGACAGACTCAGCACTGCTGAGGTCTTCTCTCTCTCTCTCTTATCTTGTTTCATGCCAGGGCAACAAATTGGCAGTTGCAGATAAAGATTATATTATGGCTGACATTCGCATAAAGACATTTACTTTAGTAGGTGTCACATTTCTCGCGAAAAGCTTCTTGATAAATAAATTGGCTGAATTTAAAGCATTTTTTTCTTGGCCTATTCGTAGACGCGATTTAATTGCCAATTTCAGCACCAAAAAGCGGAGAGGAAAAAAAAAATTACCCACATTAATAAATTAATTTTGTCGGGGTGACGAAGAACAAGGCAGTATAAGAAAAAAAACCAACGAACGGCAACTCAATTAAAATTTACGCAGTGAACTCAGCGAACTGAAAGAGGGCAAAATTGTAGGCGGGCTCAGCCGAACGGAAGTTGGTATACCCTTAAGGGTCTGTTAGAATTTTATGTTCAATTTTTTTCTAATCACAAATTATAAAGCAAGTGGATTAATTTATCAGCGAATAAGTCAATTAGCAGCATATATCCAATCAAATCTTTTTTAAGTTAAAACGGTTTTTTTCGTTTGTGGTTTTAGTACCTACAAAAATATATGTTTCGGTAAAAGTTTCGCATAATTGCTTTGATTTTGTTGTCAGTAAAAGTTTATACCCACGACTTCGTTTGAATTTGTGTAAATAATAAAGTTTTTTCTTAAAATATATTTTTCCTTGAATTAGTAGCCCAATAAGGATCCAATTACAAACAACAAGCTCCTAATAATGAAAAAATCCCCTGCAATGTTGAAAAATGTTTAAAAAACTATTATACGCTACCGTTTTTTGTTTTTTATTTAATTAATATAATCACTACATAATTTTAAAATGTTTATGAAATCACTCTGCAAAGTCGGAATATGTGCTCCTGAGATGGACATGGAAAAATGTTGTGATGTAGAACACTTTTAATTTCGATACGAAAGAATTATTGGTAGGGCTAACTTCTATTTCAAAATATCGAATAAGGCATAACTCTCTCACGGACACTTCACACACTCCAAGCAATCGCCTGACGAACCGTGGCATTTCAATTAAACTTAGTAGTAGTCAATTCCGGACATTTGACCGTTGGGGTGTTTTCCAACACTGTTTTCCAACACTGTTTTACAACACAGTTTTACAACACTGTTTTCCAACACTATTTTCCAACACTATTAAACAAGACCATATGACCTTTGTGATGTTTTCCACAGTTCCACAGTTTTACAACACTGTTTTCCGACACTAATTAACAAGACCATTTGACCGTTGTGGTGTTTTCCAACACCGTTTTACAAAACTGTTTTCCAACACTATTTAACAAGACCATTTGACCGTACACTGTTTTCCAACGCCGTTTTACAAAACTGTTTTTCAATATTTTCTAACACTATTTTTTAACACTATTTAACCACACTGTTTTTCAACATTGTTTTCCAACGCTGTTTTTTAACATTATTTTCCCACAAAGTTTTTAACATTGTTTTCCAACGCTGTTTTTTAACTTTATTTTCCCACAAAGTTTTTCAACACTATTTTCCAACCTGCTTTTCAACACTGTTGCCAAAAACTGTATTCCAATACTGTTTTCCAACAAATAAAATAAGCAACATCTTTTAGTGGTAACTACACTCACTCTTTTTTTCAGGGATGTAAACTCGGGAATTAAGTCTGGTTCGGTTCAGTGGTTTATTTAGCCTTTAAACTACCGGCTCGATTTACACTATATTTTTTAGAGCAAACTAAACTGCGGTTTCGGTTCGGTTCAGTGGTTCACTCTGAGTTTTCTAGCATTCTACTTTCTAATAAGAACATTTCAATCTGTTTGGTATTATTTTCGAAATTAGAGTCGTAAAAATATTTAAAATATTTATATTCACGTACATACATAATTATATACGATTCAGGATTATCGAGAAGAGCAGGAATTAAATGGTTTTCTATTTACTAGCTCATTCTCAGGGGCAAAATATAAAATATCCTAGCCAAGTAGGTGCCTGGAAATTTCTTTACTGACAAGATCATATTCCAGATGGTGTGCAATCACTGTAAGCCGACTACAAACCCATTAAGAGGTTGTTAGAAAACTCTACATCACATCAAATGATGTAAGGCTTTTCGAATAGTTGATTTTCCCTATTTTTGAAATCATCTTTGACTTAGTTAGGCACCTTACGTCATCAAACCAAACCGCTTTCGATTACCGTTTCGGTTCAGCATTTGCAAACAGACACGAGTTCGGTTCGCCATTCGGTTTTCGAGCACAAATTGGCGGTTCGCTACGGTTTGGTTCAGAACTGGTTTGCATCCCTGCTTTTTTTATTCTATTTTATTTTATTTTCCGCATTTTTTTAAATTTTAAAATAAAAGAGTTTTATTCAACTACATTCCATCCGATTTCCGACCTTAGGGGTAGATTTTCCAAAATCTATAGAATTCTATATTATGGCTTGTGAAGCTTTGCAAATGAATTTTATAAATTAAACCCACAAATTTTCCGCAGGTTGATGGATTAAAAAAACTTATCTAGTATTAATGGAACAATTTCCGCCAATTTAGAAATATTCCAAAATGTAAAAAAAAAACAGGGACCGAAAATAACAGTTACGGAAGTGAAAAAGTTTACTTCGAAAAATGATTCCCCTAATGAAGGCGAAGTAAATCTTGTATCCTTCTAACAAAGACATTCTAAGATTACCTCACGCCTGAGTGAGTTTCGTACTACAGATTTCTGCCTTATTCCGACTTTGGAGAAGATTTTCCTGAATTTTAAAGTATATGTTGCTTTTAAAATGAGTTCGGAAACTAATTTTTTGCACAAACAATACCCAATTTCCAACAAGGATGAATTTTCCAAGTTAGAAGCATCTGAAGTCTTTGTAAAGATCTTTTAAAATCAATTTAAAATTGTTCGAATGATAAACATAAAAGTTTTTGGACCATTTACGACTTTAGGGTAAAATTTCCAGAAATAAAAGTTTGGTATCTTTAAAAATGAGTTTCGAGCTAATTTTATGGTTCGGAAACTAATATTTTGCGCATTCAATATTAATTTTTCCAACCAGGGAGGTGCATTTTCCAGAAGATTGGTAAGCAGTCATGGTATAGTTTTTATAAAGATCTTTCAAAAAAATTTTAAAATTGATCGGTGATAAATAAAAAGTTTCATACAACAGTTTTCCGACCATCTCCGATTTTGGGGTAGATTTTACAAAAATAATAGTATGTGTAGCTTTGAAAATGAGTGAAGGTAATGGCTCGGAGTCTAAATTTTCGCAATCAAATACAATATCCATTTTCCAACCAGGGAGATTGGAAAGCAGTCATTGTTGAGTCTCCTAAAAGATCTTTGAAAATGAAAAACAATAAAGTTTCATACAACAATTTTGCGCGAATTGTCCACATTTCCCAACAGAGTTTTCCAAACCCTGATACAAGTACTCACTTTCAGCATAGCATTAAAATACTGAGGAAGTCAGGTTTTTTTGCTTATTTTAAAGCATAAAAGGGAGGCTGATCGACTGTACATCTAATTTAAGAACCTACCGACTCTATTTTCAGTAGTCTATGCCCAACAATTCTTTAAAAAATAACAAAAAAAATTTCTTTAAAAAGCTAATAAACTTCACAATGGTGAACAAAAAAAATGACGTCAGTCACAGAAGTCCAAAGGGCTAAATCAAATGGCAGGTCAAACTAAGAGACTGTGACTTATTATGATTTCCAATTTCAAGCAAAAATTCCTTTCCTTTCTCCATTTTACTCTTTCAGTTTCCCATTTCTTTTGTTCCTTTTCCTCCTCCACCTCAAAATTTGGCTTCATCAAAATGTTCTTTCAATATTTGCTCTTAGCTTTTGCTACTTTATGCTTACTTCACCTTAACAAAGAACTCCATTTGTGCTTACTTCCCAAAAAAAACCCCCTCTATTGTTAAAAGCTTCATTAAATCCATAGTGCAAATAGCCAATAAAAATCGAAAAACTGTTCTGCTCAACATTGTACTCATATTTCTGGCACGTATTTATCCAAGCAAGCCGCAAAGTAAAATGAAGAAATTCATTTGGAGAGCAGCTACTACCTGAGCTGCCAAGCCAAGAAAGTTTCAACTTGACTGCATTTTAATCAAGCCAAAAAGGCAAAAACCGTACCGAACCGCATGTTTTTGACCCCTGAGTACAAAGGGGGAGAAAATTCAGCTTGATTATGTTGAACACGAATACGAAGGGGGGGTGTCAATTGTTGAGCCAAAGAAAAACGAGGGCGGAGTTAAGATTGCCGTTAAATTGCAAGAGGAGTAAACCTTGAATATTCCAGCTCTTACAAGATAAAACATTTTGGTAAATGTTCTTAAAATGAGAACAAAGTTCTTAAATCAAGTACGAAATACTTAAATCTATAATTTTTTGGTACTCAAATGTTCTAGAACAAACGGGATAGAATTTATACCGTTATGTACTGAAAATATTAAGTATGATTCGTTTTTCTTATAAGAACGAATCGGGATTGGTACCAAATTACCCTGTTTTCTTTATCTCTTTCTTGGGGTTGTTGTTGTTTGACAAATGATTTTCTTTATATTTTAGTTACAGCCAAAAACTTTTTGTTTTTACAATTTGTCCACATTTAGTTGAAATTAAGAAAGGAAGAAAACTTCTTTTGACACCCTCCACATGCAAGTGCATACACTCTGATATTCATACAAATTACCACCATATGCATTAAGTGACGACAGTCACCACACGCAAAAGGCGACAGAGATTGCCAGACCCTTAACAAGTCAAAACCATGCAGCAGCCGCCACACCAGCTACTATTCTATATACATGGAATACTTCGTAATCACTGCCAAGGGACGCGTTCTTTGAAAGCCATTGTCATCATAAGCCAAGTCAGTACAAGGAGCAGCTGCAGCTGCTACTCTGGGGGTGTTAGCACTAAATGCAATAGCAAAAAGCAAACCAAGAAAGATGATGTCTCCAATGCTTTGCATTGCACTTCAGCAACAATAGGTTAAAGTTGCCAACGGAACCAGCTAAATCTGCACCTAGTGGAGCATTTTTTTTCTCTCTCTCTCTTCCTCTTCTTTTTGTTTTTTTTTTTCGAGGGTATAAAACAAAGCCTAAAGCAAAAAGTGCGAGACTTGTCGTGGGTAGACAAACAAAGCTGCTTATTGTTTCAATGGATTAAGTGGAAGGCAGTCACCAAAACCAGAAAGAAGTGCTCAGACTCCCAGGCGAGATGTCGTTTTAGGGTAGAACACCCATAGTATGTATGTATGTACGTGAGCCATTTTCAAGTGGGTGCCAAGCTTGAACTTTTTCAAGTTCTCTCCCCCCTCCCCGCCGCTTTCTGTATCGTTTTACTTGACGGAAGTGAATGAAGACTGAACGCTTCCATTTTTTTTCTCGCTGGAATCTCTGTACAAAATTGATGCTCATAAAAATTGAATTTGTTAGTAGAAAATTGACAACTGAAATTTGTGTTACGTGCAACGTTAACATAATTTATTTATATTTTACCTTTTCTAAATTTATTTTAATGATGACAGAGAGACAACTGAAGGTTGTTTTGTTGGTGTAAAGAATAATGAAATTTACCCAAAAGTAACATCAAAAGAATGTACTTTTGTATAATAACTTCTCGTTAAACGATTTCTGCTTAACTTGGGTACTTGGCTTTTAGATTTGCTTTGATATTGAGTGTATTGAAGAATTTCCCAAAATCATATGTACAATAGAATATTTTTCCATTTTATACAAAATTACAAAAAAAACATCGTCAAATAATATACTTAAGGCAGAAAATCAAAACGGTCGCGAATCGCCAAAAATAATAGATATCGAAATTGTTTACCAAAAAGATATCGATCCTATAACTCAGAACCCAAACCGATATTTTGAATATTTGATGAACCGATTTATTTTGAAACCGAAAAATAGCGAAAAAGTGTACCTGTTGAAATCGTTTGATTCTTTTCCTTAGTAAGCAACATAAGATCTGTCTAGCAGACAGAATAGAAAGCAGAACTCTGTATACTAAGTCGCCCTCTCTCTCCTTTGACTTAAACAGCTACATAGTTCGATTTCAGTTCTTTTTACCCTTAAACTTATTTAACTCTAGAACTGGCTATCTAATCCAACACGTGGATATTCCAACATTACTGGTACAGTTTCGGTTGTGATTTTTATGTTCAGTTCTTCTCTTAAAACGTTTTCAAAATTTAGAAGATATCAGTTTTTTTTTTAATATTTCACCCAATAAATAGATTTTTTATGAGAATCATGATCAAAATTCAATTGTATTTTGAATGTAATCTTACCCCAGTACATATTTTTATGAAAATCAATCAAATTCAAATGGATTTTTAATGTGCTTAAAAGGATTAACTGAAAATTTAACATTTTGAATAATTAAATAGAATTGTACATACTGTGATTGATTTTTCCATTCCTGCGCGAAATAGAAGGCTAAATAATGCATACAATTAATTTACAAAGTTTGACTTTTTATGGATATGGCAATGCTACATTTGAAGCTTTCGCTCGTTGGGCTTTTCGATTCGTAGTCATCAAAATTTACCCAATTTTTGAAGACATCAAAATAGATTTGGGTACGTCCTACAGCAGTTGTTGGATTTCGATTATCCGTTGGCATTGACCACTATACTGTAAGAACTAATTGTAGCGGGGTACAATTGTACCCCATAGACGTATAGTGAATATTTCAGTATATTGATCGTTCTTAATTTTTTTATTTATACAACAATTTCATAAACGTATTTACACTCCCCGAAAATGAATTAAAGTCACTCTATATTTTGATCAAAAAAACATGTTTACAACAGTTTTAAAAAAATTGTTAAAACATTTTCGATTTTAGTTAAATTAATAATATCCAATATATTTATAAAAAAAAAAAGTTTTTTCCATTTTTTATAAAAAAACTTCACTTTATTTTTGATAAATTTAATTTAAGCCGTTTTTAACAAAAATTATAAATTTAAGAAAATAAGTGAAATACATTTTTTTGTATGATGATTAAAGCCCCCAAAGTTATTTACGAGCTCCAAAATGTGAACAGACATCCAGACTCCAAATCAGGGTTTTTAGCCCACTAACCAATAACAGCTTTTCGCTGCTTCTCAGTAGAGTTGACCTTTTTTCCGCCGGCATGAACACTACTTACAAGGTTACCTCATATGTTCTCAACGGGACTCATGCCGGAAGAACGCGCTGGTTATTCTAAAAGCTTGATTTTATTCACGTCTTACCAATCACAATTCGTCCAAAAAGTTTGAATAACCTTCTAAATGTATGGGATCTAAAATTTTACATCGGGGACCGATTGAAAGGTCCTAATCATTAATAAGCCGTCACCATAGTTTCTGTAGGTCTAAATGCGATCAGACTCTTTAATGTGGTGATCTTGAACGCGAAAAGGTATGATTTAAGCGCATTGTGTGTGGCTTTAATTAAATTTCACGGCGTGTATGAACAAAGAATTGACAAACCAACAAAAACTTAATTCTGGTAGGTTTAGTATTCTTAAATCTTGCGTTTTTTCTTTGGGGTACAAATGTACCCCAAGATCGGAACAAAGTTATTTAACCCTTGTTGTAACTTTTTTTTTATAATTTCATAAATACCTGAGTATTTTTTATGGTGACTATTTCAAAGGTGCAAACCTCAAAAATTCTACAGAAGATTCGGTTTGAAGAAGCATATCGTACCGAAGGTTTTTGTTCGAACATTAATTCATACACCCAGAAAAAAATGTCATTCTAAATTTAAGTATGTCCGTGATTGAATTTATAACATTATGTTCTTAAAATTTAATGTTATTTCTGTATGATTTTCTTGAATCGCACATTAATCTGTCTTCCAGTTAAAAACATATGAGTTCAAATAATAATAATGTGATAGAATACATTTAATTTCAAGTTAAAAGGACTTTATAATCTAAATTATGGGATCATTTATTAAAATTGAAACAAAGCAACTCAGCTGTGTTTTCATTGAAATTTTGTTGATGTATATGTTGTATATATGTTGCAGTGGAACAGCGCTGTTAGATTGTTAATTAAAAAATGCTGTCTCTATTTTTATTGAACTTTAGCAAATTGGTTAAAATTGTTGAATAAACATTTTATTTATCAGGCTGTTTGATACATCAATCAAAAGTCGAATGGACCACATATATCCCTTGCGTTCTACAAAACGACCGAAGTTGTATGGGAATTGGGTCGTTTTTGGGTTGGAAGGGATTTTTAGAACATCTTGGTATGTTTCGAATTTTATAAATATATCCGAAACATATTTTTAATGGAAAATAGAGCTATCTAGTACTATAAAATAATTTTTCCAGCCCAAATATTAAGACAACTCTATGAGATCCCAAAAATTTTAACGCTATTCTGTACCTCTCAGTGCATAAAAAAATCGCTTTAATAATCTTCAAATATTTCATTTAGAAATTTGGCAAATAAGGTTAATACTTTTAAGTTGAAGAAACATAAAACAAACCCCAAGCAGTAATAATATAATTTTTAGTTTAGCTATAAGTTTTTCTCTGAAAAGTTTAGTCGCACACTTAAATTTATGGCTGTATAATAAAAAAAATCTTTTGCTCTGGCTGTGTGTGCGTTTTATTTGCTAGACTACAAAAGCCATTTCCAGTCACACAGACTCGCTTCATTCTCCATTCATCCAGCCACCCATCATGTGCATTGTCGCCACGGATATCCGCCATGTTGGCTGCTGCTTTTCTATGCACATTAACCCAACTCTCTCTGTCTCCCTCTCTCTCTTCCTTCTCATGTGCTACATATATGTACAGTACAACAATAAAATTCCTCTTTTCATTTCTCCATTTCATATTATTTAAATTTCAACTTATTTTTTTTTCTTTACCTGTTTTGGCACTTGCACAATAAGCCATAGAAAAGCGTTACAATGCCAAAGCTGGCAGAATAACAAAAGTTGGCTAAGAACCAGCCAAGTTTTGCCTTAGCACGGAATATGCTTTATGTTTTGGCCAAAGTTTGTTGCATTTTCAGTGCAATCTGTTGAGTTTTTTTTTTTGGCAAACTCAAGAATTTTCGTTGGGGGGGTTGGTTTTGGACTATTGTTTACAATTCGCTTTGCTACACTTCACAAATTACACATGTTTCTCCCTTCGTTTCGTTTTCTTTAATCGCGCTCAAATTTCTTTGTACTTTGTTGTTGTGTGTGTGCTTGGCTAAAAGGGCAGGTAAATCGTCTGTCTTATTTGTCTACTACTTCAGCTCCCCCTCCAAAATACACACACACACACACACGTACACACTTCTTTCTAATAAGCATCAGCCTTGCTTTGTGTGTGTGTGTGTGTGTGTGTATGTTTGCCTTAACCAACAACAACGACAACAACATGATTGGTATTTTCCGGTGCAGACATTTTTTTTATATATATAAAAAAAAATGGTAGCAAAAGCGACCCTTGCATTTCCTTTTTCTCTCTTTTCAACTTCTTTTTGTGCCCCTTTCTCATATTATTTTGACCCATGGCAGCAGCAGGCGGCTTTTTTTATTGATTTTTTTTTCAAGTTTAATTTTCAAGGAATTCTTGTGCAATTTTATGGAGTTTTTTGAGTGAAAATTGTAAAATTCTGTGGCAGCTTTTGGGCGAACTGAAAAAGAAGGGTCTTTTGTTAAAAGAAGATTTACCACGTGTTTATAGCAATGGATTTCGCTGAAATAAACAGAGTTTAATGGCTAAGAAATGTTTGGAAAATAACTTTTCGAGGAATAAAATAATATAAAAAAAAATAATATTCAAAATTCGAAATTTTATACTTAAATCAAGTACAAACAGTGTCTCTAGTACGGTAACTACATAAATACTTGATTCAGTTATAAAAATGTTATTTAAAGTCAAATTTTTCAATCCCAAAATGCCTGATTTTAGACCAGTTCGGAATATATTAGGTAAATTTTGAACTTTATTAAGATCTTGTTGATCATTCCTTCAGATCGTAATAGTCCCAACCAATTTCTTTTAACTCTTAAAACAAGAATTTTCATGCTTAATTATTTCTTCCAAATTCTTAAGTCCACTCCAATTTTTAAAACGAAACAAAAAACCCGGAAAAATTGACCAGTCCAATCTGACATTCCCCCTGAAATTGATATTGAGCCGGTTTTCGTATGGGACAATCCTCTAAAGAACGAAGCCCGAAAAAAACACGACCCGACGCTCGGACCGCGACCACCTCAATTATAGAATATTCAATAAGTACAAAATGTTTTTTGGTTTTAAACCTTTAAAATTCGTATGCCTTTTACAATATGTTCTTGAAACGAAGTATTTGAATTGAATCTAAGTCCGCATTTACACGATGAAGTTTCCTTCATTAATGCTTCAAAACAAAATCGAAGAGAGCTTTTTAAAGCAAACTTCATCGTGTAAACATGGACTAACAAGGCCATGAATTAATCAAATACCAATAAAACCTTACTGTAGATCCAGGGAATCAAGTTGTAACCCGAACTGGAACCGTATACCGAAAAGAAACGATTATAACTCAGGACCCAAAGCGATACCAACCCGATCTTTAAATTTTTTGAGTACTGTATCCGAAAATCGATATTTTTGGTACCAAAAGATCCTAAAAGAACCGAAACATTATAACGGTAAAGTTTTTTTTTTAGTTTTATTGCTTTAATCAAGGCGAAAATCGCTTACAAAATTATAAAAAAAATTGTATGGGTTTAAGTTCCGAGCAGTATCCTATTCAGTGCATTTGATATTTCATAAAATATCCAAATTTGTTTCTAACCGTGTTATGTCTCATGTTCATGTTTTTTAAAAACATATTTGCTTTTGTCCAAAACGACCTGCGTACTATTAAAAATTATGCATATTAATATGTGAAAAGCAACCTAAATATTCTGAATATCCACCTAGTTTTGAAAAACATTACTTTAATAAAATGTCCTTAAAGATTTTTATTTTCTGGAGAAAAGTTCAAATACAAACGAACATACATGATCAAATAATTATAAGGCAGCGCAACTGGAGGTGCTTTTTCTTGCGCAATAATTTATCAAACTTCAGAGCTACAAACATGCAAAAATCAAGGCCACACAGTCAATACTAGAGGTGGAGAAATATCGGTGGTTGGGCGCTATCGAGTCGCCAGCGATAGTAGCCCTGCACTATAATTTTAGATAGTTTTTTGAAAGCTTAACATCTCTTAAAAAAAAGATTATTTGCGCCCAATAACGTAATTTACCAAATCTAAATCCATTGTATGGTTTCATCAGCAAAACCTTATCGAGAAAGAAAAATGTATACTTGCTCAGTACCCCAAATGACCCTAAAGTTGATAGCAAGAAGCCCCAACAAGGTGTAAAAGTTGATATTTTTTAATTGAGGGAATAATGAAAACAAATGATGCTATATCATCTAATGTTCTACTATCCACTACAAACGCTGCGATTTCATTCACTGAAGACGAATTAAATATATTAAAGAACATTCACAAAATATTGGCTTAACCCAAAAAGGCAACAAAAACAATTTCAGGTTAAAAATATGCCACTGTTTTATTTTAATATCATTAATTTATACCTATATAAATATATAACATTATACCCAAAGGGTTAATGTTGCACCTTATTTTACTGGGGTCAATAAAAACCCGGTTTTATCTCTAAGCAAAAAACCGTCACAAGGGCCCCTATTCTGGACCTAAAAATACGGTTTTTAGAATAATTTGAATGCATGCATCAGAGTTTCTTGAAAATTATAAAGTAGAGGGATTCCTGAAAGTGATTTGCTTTCGATTTCGATTTGCTTTTGATTTCGTGAAACAGCTGTTCGCAGCTGCTCCATTAAAAGGGAGCAGTGTGGCCGTCCAACTAACGTAAAAGTGGCCGTATTGGGTGCATGTTTCATGGTCACACTGCGTGTTTTGTATGGAGCAGCTGCGAACAGCTGTTTCACGAAATCAAAAGCAAATCAGCTTTTAGGAATCCCTCTAGTATATATATTGGAAGCCACAACCCAAAGTTGAAACCAAACGTGTCGGAAAAAATGAATAAGATCCTTTTTTAAATTTTAAATTAACATACTATCGAAAACTATCGTTGACTATCGATGGTGTCGACTATCGATAGTTCTCCACCTTTAGTCAATACTTACTTTTTTTAAAGTTATCGTTGGATATTACTGGCTGTAATATAAAATCAAAAGCGACCAGGTCGGTTCATCATATCGGATTGCAACCTTGAATTATCGATGTGCATGTGCGAACATTTTTTGTACGTTGCCTAACCACACCGTCAGGTCTTCTATTTTAAAGGGTTTTTAAATAAATGATTTTTTTAATTTAATTTGTGTTAGTAATAAATTAATTATTGAGTATAATTTCTGTTCAACAAATTTGTGGTTTTAGGCTTAGTATTAAAAACGACTTAAAAACAAAAACAATGTTAAAGCTTGGCATTTTCAAACTGAAATTTCAAGCTCTAGCTGTTAATTTCAGAAAACTAATTTTCTGTTTCCTTAGACTGTTTTTCCAGCTCATTGCATTTGAATGGTTTTAAGTGAAATTTGAGAACTTAAAATAACATGCAGTTGGGGGCGGGATGTGTTATCTCTCACCCATTTTTCCCCCCATTCCCTCATCCCCCTTAGCCAATAGCTGTACTAACAATGGCACCAAATTGCGCTTCCCTCCCCAAACCACAACATGCAAATGCCAACATGCAAAAAATTCTCATATTCATTTCACATTTTCTTTTTTTCTTTCTCGTTGCAGCTGGCATTAAGTATACGGATAACCAACGTGTGATTATTCTTGTCAAGGATGTCAACGACGAACCGCCCTACTTTATCAATCGTCCTTTGCCCATGCAGGCGGTAGTGCAGCTAAATGCTCCACCAAATACACCAGTTTTTACTTTACAAGCCCGTGATCCCGATACCGATCATAATATACATTATTTTATAGTACGTGATCGTACGGGCGGACGTTTTGAGGTCGATGAACGTTCCGGTGTGGTACGCACTCGTGGCACAGATCTCTTTCAACTGGATATGGAATATGTTTTATATGTCAAGGCCGAGGATCAAAATGGCAAAGTAGATGATCGTCGTTTCCAGAGCACACCCGAAGAACGTCTATCCATAGTGGGTGGCAAGCGAGCGCCACAATTCTATATGCCCAGCTATGAGGCAGAAATACCAGAGAATCAGAAAAAGGACTCCGAGTAAGTATGCAAATTTCCTGTGCTGCTTAGCTGCCAATAAAAGTTATGCATAACAATGTGTCAGAGCGAATTGGACTGTGACCATGTGGTGGCTGGTGGCTGCTCATTGAAATTCCTAATAGGAAAAACAACTGTCAAAAGGCAGTCGAGCGAGTGACAGAAGAGACAGAAAAGTTGAATTGGAATATGCAGGAAAAAATTTACATTTCCTCTTTTATCTTACCTCATTTCCTTTTTTCAGCATCATTTCGGTTAAGGCAAAATCATTTGCTGACCGCGAGATACGCTATACGTTAAAGGCACAGGGCCAAGGAGCGGGTACCTTTAATATTGGTCCCTCATCGGGGATTGTTAAATTGGCCAAGGAATTGGATTTTGAGGATCTTAGACAACCGCATGTTTACTCTTTGATTGTGACAGCTACAGAGGATTCGGGTGGATTTTCCACTTCCGTTGAGGTAAGTTTTAAGGCATTAAGAACTAATGTACATAAAAGTGACCAGGGAGGAAATGGTTGAAAATGTAAGCTTTATTGTAAAACTAACGAGTTTTCACCGTGTAAAGAAAATAAAAAGTTTTACCGTCGTCATTTTATAACACCTTTTATATCATCGTTTTTACCATCGGTAAAATGAAGTCATTCTCATGCCCGCGAAAAATAAACCAATAATTGGTATTTCTTAGCGCATTTTAAAGCAAACAAAGAGAGTAAAAGTGTTTGACCGTATTTGATGACAACAAAAAGCTACGTACCTGTTTTAGTATGAACACCGATGCGAATAATGTGAATGGCAAAATTCACCGACTGTAGAAAAACGGCCATATGACGGAATTTTTACCGTTGCTAAAACCTTTGAAACAAAACATGTCCTACTCCATTTAGGATTTAAAAGGTGTGGCCGTATTCGATTACAAAAAAAGCCTAAAGGATATTCGTCTAAATACCGATGTAAATGCCGAAAGAAAGAGATTAAAAAGTGCGACCGTATTCGATGACAACAAAAAGCTGAAGCATATTCGTGTAAATGCCGAAAGAACGAGGTTAAAAAGGGTGACCGTATTCGAAGACAACAAAAACGTTAAAAAATATTCGTGTAAATACCAATGTAAATGCCGAAAGAACGAGATTAAAAGTGTGACCGTATTCGATGACAACAAAACCCTAAAAATCGTGTAAATGCCGAATGAAAAAGATTAAAAAGTGTGACCGTATTCGATGACAACAAAAACTTGAACCGTATTCGTGTAAATACCGGAAGAAAGAGATTAAAAAGTGGGACCGTATTCAATGACAACAAAAACCCAAAGGATATTCGTGTAAATACCGATGGATCTAATATGAATGACAAAATTAACAGTCGGTTAAAAACCTGCAAATTTAGGGCCGTTTGTAATCTTGGTGGAAATTAATAAACATCTATGTAGCCTACTTTTAGGACGCTTAAAAATATCTCGTATGATTTTAAAACGCTCGAAAAGTAGGCAACACAAATTTTTAATATCCACATAGTTAAAAAAAAATTAAGCTTAGAAAACGATCCTAAGTTTTTTTTTGCATTCTTGACCTAGACTTAAAAAAAAAATAAACATTAGAACTCGATGCTTAGTGTATTTAGCATTCTTGGTGACATATCCTCACCATTTTATATTTCTTCAACTATTTTTTCCACGGTCACTTTTTGCATTTTCCACTCCTATTATCTAAATTCTTTCCATCTCTACTTCAGCTCACCATCCGCGTCACCGATGTCAACGATAATGCTCCCAAATTTGAATTACCCGACTATCAAGCTCACAATGTGGACGAAGACATACCCCTGGGTACCTCCATTCTGCGTGTCAAAGCCATGGATTCGGATTCTGGTGCTAATGCTGAAATAGAATATTTGGTATCGGATGATCATTTTGCTGTCGATTCAAATGGCATTATTGTCAATAACAAACAACTCGATGCTGATAATAATAATGCCTACTATGAGTTTATAGTCACGGCCAAGGATAAAGGAGAACCCGCTAAGTCCGGCACTGCCACTGTGCGTGTCTATACCAAAAATAAGAACGATGAGGAACCCAAATTCTCACAACAAGTCTATACACCAAATGTGGATGAGAATGCTGGTCCCAATACTTTGGTCACCACTGTAGTGGCCTCCGATAAGGATGGTGATAATGTACGCTTTGGTTTTGTAGGCGGTGGCACTTCCTCGGGTCAATTTGTGATTGAGGATATAACGGGTGTCATACGATTGCATAATAAGGCCATATCTTTGGATCGTGATAAGTATGAGCTAAATGTAACGGCCATGGATGATGGATCGTGTTGTGTGAATGGCGATCAGACCATACATACGTCCACAGCTGTTGTGGTGGTCTTTATAACAGATGTTAATGATAATAAGCCAGTGTTTAAGGATTGCGGCACTTATTATCCCAAAGTGGAGGAGGGAGCACCAAATGGTAGTCCAGTTATTAAAGTTGTGGCCACCGATGAGGATAAGGGCGTCAATGGACAGGTAAGCAAAGGGAATAGAGTTTTTTTCACGTTGATAATTGTATAAAAATAACTTGCGTATGGCAAAAAAAAAATATTTTGTCACGGTCGCCAACTTTTAAAAAATGTTAATTTGAACTAAGAAAGCCTTCAGACCTTACAGATTTTTTAAATCTTATAATAATAATATCAGAAAGCTACAACAACAATGCTTTTAGTTATTGTACCTTTGCCTTAATTCGCAACTGTTATAGAAAATTTAAAAAAAATACCAGACTCCTCCTGGTGTAAAGTATTAAATTGCCATAATTATCAATTTCACATTTAGCTTAGCCCCTTTTTAAATGTCACCTCCCTTTTGCAACGCCATAATTATATATACTCTCTAGCTTTCTTGAAAATTAAAGGTTTTTACCCATTCATTATAGTTCATTTTGTATATTTAGGCCACTCATAACACGATTATAAACTAATTGTATTGGCCTCGTGTGTGCGCATTTGTGTTTTTTCATCATAAAAGAGAGTGGCCAAGTTCAATGCACTATCAAGTGCAACCCCCCTTTTGTCGTGTGGCATGTCGTGTTGCCCAACAATTATGTCGAGAAACACTAAATAATTTTGCATTTGCAGGTGAAATATTCAATTGTTCAACAACCAAATCAAAAAGGAACCAAATTTACGGTGGACGAGGAAACGGGAGAAGTTTCTACCAATAAAGTGTTTGATCGTGAAGGAGATGATGGCAAATTTGTATCGGTTACCGTCAAGGCCACAGATCAGGGTGATCCCAGTTTGGAGGGCGTTTGCTCGTTTACGGTGGAAATTACGGATGTGAATGATAATCCGCCACTGTTTGATCGTCAGGTAAGTTGTTTTCAAGCAGGGACCGTAAATAACGATTATTAATTTTTTTTATTATATCTTTATTATAAAGAAAAATAAGAAATTTACAGAATCGCTTTCCACAAATGTAATCGAAACCTTTTAAATATGATTTAAAAGTTCATAGCTTCAAAAAATTTCGATATTTCGGAACTAGACTTGAACCAGTGAAATAATAGAACCAAATCTTCTAAACTTCATAGCTCTCCAAAATTCTTAGATATGGCCTCTAAACCACTTTTTTAATTCGATTCAGCTGGTACGGAATTGGTCTTTTTATTTATTTATTTATTTGAATTTCATCAAACATATAAATAGCAGTAGTTAAAAACACTGTTAATAAAACCCGCGATAGCAGCTCTGACCCGATGGGACTAATTTATTGGCAATGCCAGATGGTCGCTTCTCACAGCAAGGGTGGTCAAAGCGCGTTTTAGCACGGCGTACAAAATTCATGCTTCAGAGAAATTAATCGAATTTTTACATCCAAAGTCGAGAAATGCATTGAAAATAGGTGATAGTGCTTCATTATAAGCACTAGGCAAAGGCTACGGAACCGGTCCTTGAGCAAAGTAATGTCTATCTCTATATAACTTACTTAGGTATTAAATTAAAAATATAAAGCTTCAATCATTTCTGAGATATGACTCTAATCCACTATTGAACCAGTGCAATATCGCTTTCCATATAACTAGAAAAAATTGTGAGCTTTGCGCCGCAGGCGATAAAAATTTAAAAAAAATTCGCACGATTTCGCCATCGAGGAAAAATAATTTCCGAATTTTTCGTGAGGAAGGGGATATAAAAGACAATTACCAAAAATACAGTAAACATTTCATGAAGATCTGGTCAGTGGTTCCAGAGATATATCTCCATTTTAATCCACACAGATTTGCGACTGCGCCTAAGACTCTTTAATGATTGACAAGAGCATGTGTTGAAATTTTAATAAAGATCTGTTTAGTGATTTCAATTCATAGACTCGGGACATAGTCTTGGACTCTTTTTCGATCGACATAAAAATGCAGTCAAAATTTCATGAAGATCTGTTAAGTGGTGTTAGAAATATGGCTCTGAACCAATTGTAAACGGCCTTAAACCGCTTTCGAACCGGTTTAAAGATTTGGGAAATAGCCTATGACTCTTTACTGATCGACATAAGCATGCTGTGAATATTTCATAAAGATCTGTTCAGTGGTTCCAGAGATGTGACTCTGAACCACTAGTGAACCTGTTTAAACCGTTTCCGAACCGATTCACAGACTTGGGACATAGTCTATCAGCCCTATTCCTGTTTTCACTAAACTGAATTCGAGTGTGGTACATGATCACTTTTTTAATATATGGGAATCGCTATCAAACCTTAAATTTTAAATTACTTTTAATGCGACAAACTTAACAAAAAATGCATCAAGATGAATCACTTAATCAATTTTACACAACAACAAATGTACCATATTCGAGTTCGACAAATTTTGTCGAAAGTGAAAGTCCGAACAGGCCTGTATTACTCTTTAATGATCGACATTAGCAGCTGTGAAAATTTAATAAAGATCTGTATAGTGGTTTCAGAGATATGACTCTGAACCACATTTGAACCGGTTCTTGAACAGGTGAAACATCTGACTCCATATAACTTACCTACACGACGAATTTCAGTTCAAAGATTTAAAATTATTCCACGCCTTGTTCCAGAAGCGATAGCACATCGTTGATTTGCTTCCTTATCCTCATCTCCCATAAAATATACTTGTAAAAATGTATGTTCATTGTCCGGAAGGGGGAGAAGTGATCCTATACTGTGATATACTTGTCCTTGTACTTTAAAAGTGGGCAAAAAACCTAAATCGCTTACTACTTTTGTTGCTCCAAACGACGTCATCTGAAAGCAACAATTGTACTTTCTAATATTCTTCAAAACGTGCTCAGAAAAAGCACGAGTTATGTCTAAGCCGCCTTAGCCCTCACCACGTCTTTTCCGACCTTTAATGTAGGTTTTCTCAAATCTAAAAACGGTTTTTTATTTTTTTGAGACATAGAGCTTACTATACATACCGAGATTCATAGTGATCAGCACATAATTCACGTTTCCGACCTTGGGAGTGTATGTTCAAAAAATAATGATTTTATTTTCGGCCTAAAAATACGGATTGTTCGCCCCTCAATTTTCGACCCTGTATGTGAATTTTTCCTAATTGGATAAATTGTTTTCTATTAATTTGACTCAAAGAGCCTACGAACCGAATTTAATACAGATCGGCTTTAAAATAACGTTTGCATTAAATCCACTCCCCCAACCCCACCCTTTTCCGACCTTTGGTGTAGATTTTCCCAAATTGAAAAAGTGTTTTCCCATATATTTTGGACATACAGCTTACAAACCGAGGTTCATTAAGATCGGCACATAATTATCGTTGGTTTTAAACCCACCCACGGCCCGCACATTTTCGACCATGAAAGTGGATTTTTTATAATTATAAAAATATTTTTTTGTACCAAAAAATACGGATTCGACTCTATTTTCCGACCTTGGGGCGGATTTTCCAATATCAGGAAATCAGATGTTATTTAATTTACTTGTTAGATTGCCAATCAGTCAGTCAGTGATAAGTAGAGATTTGTATTTTGCCCCTAACTTAAAGGGGATTATTTTCAAATCATTGAAGAACTTATATTTAGGATTTTTATATTTTTCCCTCAAAAATTTTGAAATGAAATTTTTATTTTAATAAAAATCATTCGTTTATTAATAAAGCAATTGAAAAAATATTAAGAAATAATTATAATCAAGAAACTTTTATAATTTAAATAATAATCGTTATGGTCCCTGATTAAAAAAAAATATATTTTCTACAAATTATTTAAATTAACTTATCAATTTTCTTACAGAAATATGTGGAAAATGTGAAACAAGATGCCAGCATAGGTACAAATATCTTACGTGTTTCCGCCTCTGATGAAGATGCCGATAATAATGGAGCTATAGTCTATAGCCTGAGTGCCCCTTTCAATCCCAATGATTTGGAATATTTTGATATACAAGCCGAATCCGGTTGGATAGTGTTGAAGAAGCCGCTTGACGTAAGTGTTAGCTTTTCATTCTGAACAAAAAAAAACAAAACAATTTAAAATTCGTCAAAACCCCTTACCCCTAATTATGAGTTTGCCAAAATCCCAACTAACCAAGTATTTTTATTTGTAAAATCTTAATTTTTATTTTCTTTTTGGTTCTTACTAACAATTCTAAACAAAAAAGATGCTTAGCATCTGATCAAAACCAGTTTATAGAAAGTTTAAGCGGCTTGTATTTACAATTTGTTAACTAAGTTCTCTAAGTTCCATTCAAACTGCACCTATTCTATATTTGGTTAATTATTTTTTTGTTTTGTTTTCACAAGCCCAGTTTTAGGTAATAGAAATTGATGTTTAAGCAGTGCAAGTTTTTTTGCCACATCATAAAAAAACAAAAAGAAAAAGTTTTATTTTATTTTGGTTAAATTTTTTTGTTTAGTTTATAGTGCGTAAATTGGCCAAAGTTCCAAAAAAAAAAAGAAACTGCAAATTGATTTTTAACATTTTTTGAAACAAATCAAACTTACACAAAAAAAAAAAAAAATGTTCCCTCAGCTTAGGGTTGGGTTAATTAAATTTTTTTGGTGCTAGGTTTCTAGGCTTAAGCTTATGTAAAAAGGTACAACCCCTCCCCCATCCACAAAAAAGAAAAACGATCATGCATATTTTTGAGCATCGTTGTATAAATATTTTGATGGCCTAAATCTTTACAAAACAAATTTTATATATACATATATTTTCTTAAAGTAGTTTTATTTGAAAAGTACCCAATTTTGAGTTTCTAAAACCCATAAACTCCCACCCCCCAAAAAACACTTTTTGTCGAGACTATACAAATTTTTGAAGGTCTCTTTATGTGCATAATAAGTTTTTTTTTTGAGCAAATATTTTTTGCATGCTCATTAAAAAACAAAAGAGGGCTCCAATTGAATTTTTTGGAACTAAAGGAAAAGATATTGTTTCTGTTTAATATTATTATTTAACTGCACCGTTTATGTATTATTTTTTTTTTGTGAGTCTAGCTCTAGCAGGAAATTTTTTCATATTTATGTTTTTAATTTCTTTTATTTACATATGCGAAAAAAATTCAAATACCACAAATTTAGGGTTGTTATCCTGTAAGTAAACATATAAAGTGTTTTCGTTTTTCTGTTCAATGTTCTTTGTGCTAACCCAGCAAATGTTTCTAAAAAGCACTTCAAACTCTGTATGCTAACCGCAAAGAAAACAAAAAAAAAACAACATAAAACTAAATTTCATTTTTAATACTTCATTCAAATGATATTCTCAGGGTATCTCTCTAAAGTCAGAAATAGTCTCGTCAAAAATCCTACCATTTTATGTATAACCTATGGAAAATAATAATGTCTACTCGAACTCCCAAAACTTTTCTCTCTTTCTCTGTCTCTACCTACTAATCCTTATTGCTTATCCTAAAACCAATTTAAAATACATTTTATTTTAAGTATTTTGTTTTGCTTTATGTTATTCTTTTGATATATAAAAATACATATAATTAATATTAAACGAAAACGTACAACGATGCCATCAAAAACTTAATCGTTTAACGTAACTTCCATTTAAATACAGTGGTCGGCAAAAGTATTTGGACACAGAATTGAAATAATTCAAATTTATGTATTAGAGGACCATAATTTTAACCAAAGCCGAAACGGAACGAAATACATTCGATTATCGAAAAACTCCAGCCAAAGAAAATCCGAACATAGAACCGCACTTTTAAATATTTACACAGCCGTCACCTTCCCCAGCTACTTACTCCAGCTGTGAAGTAAAAGTAGCTATAACAACTATAACTCTCAAACTTAGCCGTTTTCTCTTCTGCTAAAATTAAAATGTACTTAAGCCAAAAGAGTGCAGAGAGCTAGGATTGAACCTTTGTGGTTTTTGTAGCTAAGTTTATTTTAATATAAACTGAAAATATGGAGGACTATAAAATTAATTTTTATTAAAGCTTACTTATATGAATCTGTCAAGATGGAAGCGGGGTA
This sequence comes from Lordiphosa mommai, assembly GCA_018904225.1. Classification (NCBI taxonomy): domain Eukaryota; kingdom Metazoa; phylum Arthropoda; class Insecta; order Diptera; family Drosophilidae; genus Lordiphosa; species Lordiphosa mommai. The sequence goes on from JAEIFT010000177.1 coordinate 451,000, forward strand.
ACGATATAGCAATCGCGTCATTACAAACGACATAGCTTGGATCGAGAGGGATGCTTCAAAATAACGATAACTCCTTGCGGTGATATTTGATTTGTAGAGCATCAAATTAATATCATTTTGTAGCAACATATCTCCGACGGAAAAATGTACTAGTTGAAGATATAGTCGAGAAGTTATATGTTCTCTTGCATTATTATAAACTCACCCACGTATTTCAGTGTACAGTCCCTTACAAACGAACTAGTGAAAAGTGTCAATGAGAGGTGAAAGGGAATCATAAATAATTCATACAAAGTGCAAGACAAGAACAACTATGTTAACTTTAACTTAATCTGTAAAAATATTATACATTATATTTAACATTGTTGAGTTGTTGTAGTATTTCTTATTTTTTAAACTGTACATTGTAAAAGTAGGCGTGTTATTAGTTATTTATCAGAGAAGTTTATGACAATTCTTAGGGAGAACTAACTCTATATGGCAATTTGCCATAGATAATGCAGTCGCATGTGACACTACAAAGATCGTACTCACACAATATGTTCACATGCGACTCCTTTATCTATGGCAATATTATATTCCGCCTTTATCTATTTCATTTTAAACATTGTAAACGAGGCGGAAATTTCAACAGATCTTAAAAATCCCCGGATTATAAACCTAATTCAAATTCTTGCGACTATCGTTTTTCACATAAATTCATTTGTTTGCTGCCGTAAGTGTTTTACGGACACGAACACGACGTTGATGTTGAAATCACATGAATTTTTAAGAAATTTATGAGAATACAGTTTTGTCAACTTAAGGTTTCAAATAACAAAGTGCAATGCAAAAAGCATCATTATATGAAAAATTTGAAAGTTTCGAGAAACCCATATCTCTCATCGCACTTCTGTGGTGACTGTCTATTTAATGATCTAAATCAGGGGTCGGCAATGAGAGCAGAAAAAGTTGCCACTGGCAACTGATAAATCAGTTCTTCACATAGAAAACGGGCGTAAAGCTTTCAAAAGTTGATCTTTTTCAGTCAAGTCAGTTCTATGACTTAATATTCTTGGATCCGTTCAAGAATGTAGTATATTTTCAAGTATGATTAGTTCTTCTTTAAAAAACGATCCTTTATATTACTGAAATCAATAAAACGCTTCCTTGAATCAAGAATTTTTCGTAGAGTTAGGTACATGTCGTATTATTCTTCGCGACGAATGAACACAACATGTTCGTCTTTGTTTTAAGCTCTTAAAACATGAGCTCGGTCTAACAGCAAAAATAATACTTATAAATATTTTTTTTTTATTCGCTTATGGTCACACTTAAAAAAAGGCAATCGAACAATCAATCAGGCAAAAAGGTATTTTGCGATATTATTAATGCAAATACAAATTTTTTTCACATATAATAAAGTCGTGAATGTCGTGCCCCGTCATGTACGGGACACCTATGGCTGTGCACGTAGCGTGTAATTTTAAAATATGACATCTCTATCTCTAAGTACAAAACTTCTAAGCTGGATAACGAAATAGATTAAAAACGGCAAGCGCCTTAAAGTGTTCTACGAAAATTTAAAATTCTTTTTTACACGAATCTGACCTTTAAATTCTCAACTGGTTCAATCACTTTGCTTACATTTCTGACCCTTGGTTAAGTTATGGCCCTTTTTTGTGCTCTAGCCATTTCAACATAGAGCTATTTGTCACAAAAACTTACAAAATACCAGAGTAAACAGACACATACCAGCTATCTAGACTTTGAGAAATCGGCCCCAAGTATTAAATGTTAAACAATTCGACACTTTACTTAATTCAACACATTAACTACAAAACTTTTGCCGACCACTGTAACCCGAAGACACAAACCCATGTTATAATAAAATGGCTAACATTTTGGTTTGGTTTGGTTATTGACTACTACTATTCACCACATTTTCCTAATACAACAACCCAGGCTGTTAAATGCTAACCTTTTTCTGTGGGACGTTATAGAAAATCGTTTTAACATGAAAAGCGATTTCTAGAACACCCTCTCACACATACTTATAAGTAAAACCAAAACTTCTTCAATCGAACAATCAATCAATCAACAGCGCGATCGTTATCGCCTGCGTGTACGCGCCTCCGATAAGGGTGATCCGCCCTCCTATGCCGATGTCGATGTTGAGTTAGATGTCGTCGATCGGAATAATAAGCCACCCATTTGGGATAAGAGTATTTATGGGCCCATACGTATAAATGAGAATGTCACTGTGGGTACGGTTGTAACATCGGTTAAGGCAAGGTTTGTATTTGTATTTGTATAACAGTCCCTTAACCCACCTCGAAAGTACCTCTAACAGCTGCGAGCTTAACATTTAGATTTTTAACAAAAAATAACAGCATTTTTTTCTGCTAACCCATAGTAGCTTTAAGCTTAACATACGGTCTGCTCTGTCCTTCTACTTCCTAACATAAGGTTAACATTTTGTGAAAAAGCTTTACGATACAAGCTGATGCTTTTTTTTGTGATTTTATCGTAAAAGCTGAAGATTTTTGGGTGGTGCCCATCAACAAAAGTGAAACTCAACGGAAATTTGAAAATTTGACTGATTTAAGCTGAATGCAAACAAAATTCTAATTTAAACTTATGTTGGTGTGTTTTTTTTGTAAAGCCACCCTTTGCCCCCCTCGCCCAAAGGGGGCTCCCATTTTTGCATTTTGCAGCTTAACATTGGACTTGCTTCCCCATACTCTCTGAAACAATTGAAATATTTGTGAGGATCGTAATGAAATTTTTTGGTGTTGGTTTTAATTTGGATATAAAAAATTGATTTAATTTTGTTTTTCAAAAACAAGGTTGCAGTTTAGTTTGTAAGTTCTAGGTACTAAGTAACAAGGTAAATACTACACAAAGTGTTCAAAAATGTTAAAAAGCAATTGAAAAAGCAAACTCCAAAAAAGTATGCTATGAAAATTGTATTCCTAAAATGCACAAAAATCCTATATGATTTATTTTTTAAAATTTATTTACAAGTTTTGTTATTTAGTTTGTGATGCCTACCACAATAATATTTACATATATACATATATATATATATATTAAATACGCCATTTCAGTTTCTTTTTTGAAGGCTAGGGTCGAGACAAAAAAATAAAAAATTATTTGCACTGCCTCATAAAAACATGAAAAGAATTCTTTCTCATATTTTTTTGTTTTATTTCATTTTTCTAAGGTGTTGGTTTTATACTATCTTCTATAATTTTTGATTTTTAACAAATTTTCCCCCCCTAAAGAAAACATTAAACATTTTTTTCTAACCACACCATGAGAAAATGTCTCAACTACATTTGATGTATGTATTTTGTTTTTTGCCTTTTCCAAAAACAACAATCAACGTGTCTCTCTGTGTATTTTTGCTACGCCTTGCTTGATTTTGAAAAACGAATTTTTGAAAAAAAAAAAAAAAAAAAAAACACATTTATAAATGTATATACAGCGCGAGACATACAAATTAGAGGCCATGGCCCAAGATAAGGGCTATCCGCCATTATCGCGTACCGTTGAGGTACAAATCGATGTGGTCGATCGTGCCAACAATCCGCCCGTTTGGGATCATACCGTTTATGGGCCGATCTATGTCAAGGAAAATATGCCCGTTGGCGGCAAAGTCGTCTCGATCAAAGCCAGGTCTGTTGTTTGCTTTTAGTGGAACAATAATACAAAAAAAAAAAAAAAAAAAAAAAAACAGAAAACTTATCTTATATGAAAGTCATACTACCATTTTGCTTAGATTACAATACGTTAATACTTTTTTATACTTTCTTGGTGTATTATTCCATTTTTTCTTTGCTTTCCATCGGTTTTTGGTATCATTAATGTAATGTAAATGTCTTGTGTATTACGTTTTCAGTGTGTTCGGAATGTTTGTTTGCATTGATGTTCAAAAAATGCACCTAGTGATGTTCTCTTTGAATCCTTTAAAATATTATTAAAAAGGAGTGCGGTTATGGAAGCTATGGATATGGAGTTAAAAAAATTATTTCAAGCTTTAAAGGAAGAAGAAACGACCGAAATTTAAAAAAGATAGAAAAAAAATAATAAAGATTAAAACGAATCAGAAAAGATGGGAAAAGGACAAAAAATTAAGGGGAATGTTAAAAGAAAGTATGAAGAAAGGAAAAAATAGAAAGGAACAATCAAGAAAAAAAGGATTGAAGATGGAAAAAAGTTAAAAAGACAAAAAAAAACAAAAATAAAGGGGGGAAAAGAAGAAGAAACAAAAATAAAGGCGGAAAAAAAGAAGAAAGTATGAAGGAAGGAAAAAGGTAGAATGATGAAAGGAACTAACATTAAATAAGGAAAAAAGAATGAAGAAGAAAATAAAAAAAGAATAATGAAATTTAGAAGAAAGAAAGAAAGAAAACAGTTTGAAAGTTGGAACAGAACAGAACAGAAGGATGGAAGGAAAAAGAAGGAAGCAAGAAAAAAGAAAGACTTGGACTTCTTTGGGATGGGAATGGATAGATTAGATGGATAAAAGACAAAACGGACAAAAGAATAATGTCGATAAAAACAAAATTGAAGGCAAATAAAAAAAGAAAGTATGAAGGTTGATAAAAGGAAGAATGATAGAAGGAAGGAAGGAAAAAGGAAGAATGATGGAAGGAAAAAAAAGAAAATACAAAAAAGAGAATGAAAGCTAGAAGAAAGGAAGGAAAGAAAACAGGATGCAATTGGACAAAGGTATAAAAGAAGGGAAAAAGAAGGAAGGAAGAATAAAGGAAGACTTGGACTTTTTTGGGATAGGAATAAATTAATGAGTATAGAGGAAAAAAGAAAAGAAATAAGGAAGCAAGAAAGTATGGAAGAAAAGAAAGAAAAGAAAAAAAGAAAGAAAGGAAAGAAAAGAAAGAAAGAAAAAAAGAAAATAAAGAAAAGGAAGAAAAGAAAGTAAAGAAGTAAGGATTTAAGGAAGTAAGGAAGTAAAGAAGAAGAAGAAGTAAAGAAGTAAAGCGGTAAAGAAGTAAAGAAGTAAGGATGTAAGGATGTAAGAATGTAAGGATGTAAGGATGTAAGAAGAAGTGATGTAAGGATGTAAAGAAGTAAGGAAATATAAGGAATGAAGGGATGTAAGGAAGTAAGGAAGTAAGAAAGTAAGATGTAAGGAGGAAGTAAGGATGTAAGGAATTAGAATAAGAAAGTAAAAATTATAATTTTAAGGATCGTTTAGGAAGTAAGGAAGTAATAGAAGTAAGGAAGTAAGGAAGTTTAGAAGTAAGGAAGTAAGGAAGTAAGGAAGTAAGGAAGTAAGGAAGTAAAGAGAAGTAAGAAGTAATAGAAGTAAGGAAGTAAGGAAGTAGGAAGTAAGGAAGAAGGAAGTAAGGAAGTAAGGAAGTAGGAAGTAAAGGAAGTAAGGAAGTAAGGAAGTAAGGAAGTAAGGAAGTAAGGAAGTAAAGGAAGTAAGGAAGTAAGGAAGTAAGGAAGTAAGGAAGTAAGGAAGTAAAATAGTAAGGAAGTAAGAAGAAGTAAGGAAGTAAGGAAGTAAGGAAGTAAGGAAGTAAGGAAGAAAGGATAGGTAAGGAAGAAAGAATCCTAACGCAATAACTAAGTATGCGTTTTCCCAACTTCTAAAAGTCCCCGATAGGTTGATATATTCGATTGCAATGCTCAAATTAAAAAATAAAAATTTTATTGATAAAAATAATTTACAAAAAATTTCAGTTGTCCCTGGCAAGGGTAGCCCGGAACTTATTCCTCACAATCAAGCTATGGTATATTTTGAATGCCAATCTTAGAAGAAGGAAAAAGAGCTAATGTAGAAAAGAAAGAAACTTTAGCTCAAAAGTAACCCGTCGAAATCTTTCAGAATTATCCACTATATCTCCAGCAAAGACTTCCATAATCGCACTCTTTAATCATTTCATTTTACCAACTAGTTTGTCCTAAATTTCCCTTCATAAGCATCACATTCCCCTAGTTTTCCCGTTCCCAGTCATTTATAAAGCACTTTTCACCAAGCACCAGTAAAAGAGAAAGAAAATAAAAACACTTAATAAAGCTACTTAAAACCCCAGCACAAGCCACACAAAAAAAAATTCTGCACAACATTTTTAGTTACATAGTTTACATTTGACTTTTTTTTCCTTCTCTAGACTGACATATGCAACTTTTGATAAAGTTTTGAGTGACCTTTTGCTGCCTTAAGTGGAGCTAGGTCAGTTTCAATTACCTGCCAGCTGGCTGGCAGTGAGAAATAAAAAAAAATGAATTAAACTTAATTCCAACACTTCAACTCGGCGAAGGCTTTTTTTTCCTATCCTGGCGAAAAGTTTTGTTTAATTGCAATTCAAAAAAAAAATGAAGCCTTGAAGCAAAGCACTTAAATGACTTTTGGCTTGGAATTAACATAACGGCCAAGCGGTTTTTATCTTTGTGGAATAAAAAAAAATTTTTAAAAATTCTTTATATATATACCCAACCACATGGCACTGACATTTTAATTATGCGTCAGTTTTTCTACTAGCGAGGGCAGCTTGATAAAAAAAGATTAAATTGAGGGGTTTTTTTTTTTTAATATGTTCTTCTTTCAGTGGTTTTATGTATCCCTTTAAAAATAAAAGGTTGGAAAAGATGGAAGATTTATTATTAGATGTTTTATAACATAAAGGACATCATGTTCTAAACCGACTAAATGCGCTTTTGATAAGACTTTTTTTGAGGGCTCCAGAGAAATGAGTCATACTCCAGTATCGGACGAACAAGATAGGTGTTCTGAGTCTATGTAGCGTGGGGATCATAAAACTTTTACATTCTAAGTTGCCTATGACTTTATGACAGTTTTGGCTGTGTTCATTTAAATTAAGTTTGGAATCGAGCTGAATACCAAGATCATGAAATTCTAAAATGCTTTTTAAAGCACGGTTGCGGAAAGTAGATAAAATTAAATGAGGTTATTTACCATAGAATGTCATTCACATGCATATCGAGCAATTTAGGCTTAGAAGATTAAAGCTGCTTCAAGATTAAACAACATCAAGATCAGATTGAAGATCGTTATCAGACTCAAGGTCAGATTGAAGATCGTTATAAGATTCAAGATCAGATTGAAAAGTCTTATAAGACTCAAGATCAGATTGAAGATCGTTAGGAGACTCAAGTTCAGATTGAAGAGTCTTGTGAGACTCAAGATCAGATTTAAGATCGTTATGAGACTCAAGATCAGATTGAAGATCCTTATGAAACTCAAGATCAGATTGAAGATCGTTAGGAGACTCAAGATCAGATTAAAGATCGTTATGAGACTCAAGATCAGATTGAAGATCCTTATAAGACTCAAGATCAGATTGAAGATCGTTAAGAGACTCAAGATCAGATTAAAGATCCTTATGAGACTCAAGATCAAATTGAAGATTTTTATGAGGCTCAAGATCACTTCATGTGAGGCAGTACTCATAAATGAGTTAATGTCGTAGGAAGATCATTAATAAACAATTTCAAAAGAAGAGTACATAGACCCTGTGGATCTTCAGAAGCAACATTAGGAGATGTGGAAGGTGAATTCGGAAATTGATCTTTTTCTAGTGGGATATTCATAACAGTAAGTCCGAGGAAAACCCATTAAGATCGAGCTTATGATCGTGATGCCCACACACGTCAACAACGATCAGCTGTCAAAACAAAACTAAGGCCTTCATTTCGCTGAAATTTGGGATATCTGCCTAAATAGAATAGACTAAAAAGCACCTTAATCTTTTTTGCGATAGCAGCGCGCTCTGGCGGTCAAAGTGGTTACTTTTCAGCTCACCTAGTATATCGTGGTTGATTTTTCCGCTCCTGCATAAAAAAAAATAATATAAATGTATTCTCCCTCATATAATGTTTGAATGTTCCTAAATTTTGCGTTAAAAGTTAAGTGGGGTGCAAGTGTACCCCAAGGAATGTTGAACATGAATTCATACAAAGTTCACACCTTCAACTCTTTTCCAAAATTTTAGAATATTAACGCCCGCGGGCGTTATGTCGTCCTGAAAACGGGCGTTGTGACACTTTTAAAAGCGACAAATACCGCGGGCGTTATGTCACCGGGCGTTTTTACATGGTCCCGTGATCTTACATATGTACATATTGTAAAAGAGTTAAAGAGCTTATCATTGATTTAAAGCAGTGGTCGGCAAACAATACAATCACATTTAAGCTTAAGTGTGTGTTCTGCTGCTTCAAAGTGCACTGGAACCGGTTTATTTTGCTTTGCTACAACAGCAGCGCTGCCGATGCTTTAAAAACGCGCCCAACGCTGATTTAAAGTCACTAACTAAACAAACTGCCCTCGTATTTAGATTTCTTGTTGTTGATTTTATTTTTGTTTTATTTTGCCTCCTGCACTCAAAAGCAAATGCACTTAACTAAAAAAAAACCACCTCACTCGCCCCCTAGGCACCTTATACCACCCACTTATAGCACCTATCTAAAGTTAGTTTAGTGTGACCTTAAGTACATTTCCTTTTCACTTTTGGGAAATTATGTGCTTGGGGGTTCTTCTGGTTTTTCTGTTGTGTGTGACATATAATTTTACGTACAAATTTTTGCGTTTATTTTTCTGTGTTTTATTTTTTGGCAATTATCTGGTCCCAGCACAAAATTATGTTAACAATATAAATGTATATGTATGTATATATATACTTAGACAAGCAGGGTTAAAGGATTATCGTGACCTTTAAGGGGCGGGAAACCGAGTTTTAAGTGTGGCCTTATACGAGAATTCAAGCTTTAACTTTGTTATTATTTTGTTAGGTAATTTTACTGCAACAAAAAAATTAAAAATATATTTTGATTTATTCACACAAAAAAATTCAAATATAACACCAACTATACTTACTTACACCTATACATACAAATTCACAGAAATATATAGAAAAAAAAAAAAAACCTCCAACAAAATTTCATGCAATCCACAAATTTCCCCAACCATTTTTAAACCCTCCACCCCCAACCCTCTCACCTATACCATATTTTTGCTTAGTCTGACAGTCTATACAAAATTTTTTTCATATTTTTTTGTTGTATTTGCTTAAGACCAAGTTCTTAAGGTTTTTTGTTTTTCTTGTTCTGCTGTCAGCCGCAAATGTTGTCCATATTTTTCCTTTTCTTAATTTGTTTTTCATGATCAAAAAATGAAAACGAAAACTTTTTTTTGACACTCAAATGGCAATTAGAGAATTTTGAAGCCATTTTCTGTTTTTTGTTTTGTTTTTGAATTTTGTTAAATGGCATGTGAGTGTTTTGTGTGTGTGTGTGTGTGCGTGTGTATATGTATATGAAAGTCTCTGAAATAAGAGACTTTCCTTTTGATTTCCCATCATTTTCTTCAACTTCTTCATGTAGTATTAATCAACTTGATTTTTGAAACAGTTTGAACATCTTTCATCTAACTCACTTTACTTACTTTTAATTCAAAGGCAAACATTTTTACTAATATATGCATATTTATATGCTGTACGCTCTTTTTTGCCCTCCCCCCTCGTCGTCTGCAGTTCGGGCATTGAAGGCAATCCCACAGTTTTCTATAGATTAATGCCTGGGTCCACGGCGCAAACGAACAAATTTCATACATTTTACTTACAACAAAGACCGGACAATGGTGATACCTGGGCCGATATAAAAGTCAATCATCCGCTGGACTATGAGAGCATCAAGGAATACAATTTAACCATACGCGTGGAGGTAAGTCCTATATTAAGCTTTCATTTGCTGGAGTTTGCATTTGACTTCTAGTCGACTCCCATTTGTAATTATTTGATTTGAAAAGTTTTAATTACTTTGCCGTCCCCGCGAGCAGCGGGCGGAAATGCAAATGGTTGGTGGGGTTCTTTTTGGTTCTCATTAAGCATCCACACCCAACCGACAGGCAGACAGTTTCAATTGGATTCCAATCAATGTCAAGTTTTAGATTTTGCACTCATTAGCAGAACTATTCAGAGCTTTATAAACAAAATGCTGCTAAAATATTAATGAGACCACAAATGAGTAACACACCAATGCCAATGGGCCCTCCCCCAACCACTCGCTGCTGGGCTCACGCACTGGGTTGGGAAAATTGAAGAGTTTTGTACAAAAATCGAATAAAAATCTTTAAAACTAGAATATTTTAAAATTATTCATTTTTCTAAAGGGATACAGAGGGTCTTGAGATCACTGAACAGTCACCGAGCAGAGAGAACTATATCTGAACTGAGAGAACAGCCACTAAGCAAGTGTCACTGAGCAAGAATCACAGAGCAAAAGTCACTGAACAAAACTCTCTTAGCAAATGCCCCTGACATCAGTTCACTTACTCACTCATAGCCGACTCTCACCAAAACACAAAACTATATTTATGTTTGCTTAGAAAAAGATATCAAAAGTGACTAAGCAATCATGCTACCTTTTTGCACTTAAATTAAGTTTTTTTTGTGCCGCTTTTGCTCTGCTCGAGCTCGAGTTTTCAGGAACAAGCAGTAGTAGTCGCTCATTTACGCTAATAGAATTCAACAAGCTTGTAGACCAAACAATTGTTTCACCAACAGTAAGCGCCTTCGAATTTTCTTTGAAGGAATTTGCCAGATATTCCTTAAGTAGATTGCAAAACAGATTCTGACCAGATTAATGCATCATTGAATGTTGTCATCTGACAACACAGAAAATAAATGGCAGCACAATATTTCCTTAAAAAAATATCAGCTGTTCAATACAATCCACAATCTATTGATAAGGCAACTCTCGAAATTGCTTGAGGAGAAATGAAGCAAGAAATAATTCCTCAAGCAATTTTTTTGTATGGTATTTGGCAGCTCAAGGAATATTCGAACTCCCTTAGTACCTAGCTTTACCCAAAAAGTCGAGCTTATACACGACGAGCTCGTACTAGGGTTGTCGACATTTTTCAAAATATTGAAATTGATTATGTCTAATAACAAAATTAGCAAAATCGATATTTGATATTTCGAGTTCACAAAATATCGATAAAATATATGGCTTTAGTCTCAATATTAAACTGTAGATGGTGCCTTAGGGCCGAACAGCAAAGCATCGATTGAAAGCTTTAAGTCTAAAATTCTATTGATAATCGAGTAGATCGTCAATCGATAACATTTGAAGAAGCTACAGCAAATTTAATATGAAGCATTTTTGCTATTTTACTTCCGAAAAGAAAAGACCGCTTCAATGAAAGAATGCAACGTGTACACGGTACCAATGCAATAAGTGAACGACAATGTCAGCATTAATTTGCCTAATTCCGATCTGGTGAATTTGTGTTGAAGAACGCATCACGCACTGTTCGCCCTTTGGAGGCTGATGACAAACAAATCATCGCAATCAATTCATCATAAGAAATAACCAAAAGCTAAATGTATAACATGAAACTGTGAAATCCCAACTAAAACAACTTGGATACGTAAACAAGCTCGATTTTTGGGTACCACATGTTTTAAAGGCAATTCACCTTACTAAGCGTATCAATATCCGTGTTCAGCAGAAGAACTTGCTCCCTGATCAATGATATATTTTTTGATAATTTACGTAGCCTACTTTTCCTCTTGTATTTAATATGACATTTACATGGAGCTTTTCCAAATGTCAATTTAACAAGACCCCCTAAAAGTTTGCTTAATAATAAGAACAGATTTATTAAGCTGATCAGGGATCAAGTGTCTCTGCTGAACGCGCCCAATATCTGCGATTTATTGTAGGGATATGTTGAATTATGAAAAATATCTATTTTGTTATTGTATTTTATCGATATTGATATTTTGTTGACAAAACTCCGATATTATCGATATTTTCAATAGAAAAAATAGATTTTCTTACAAATATAAAGGTCTATTGAGGTAATTGATCAAAATTTACCGATCAGAGCTTCCAACCACTACTAAATCTAGATTAAATTTTTTTTTTTTATAAGTTTAACAAAGATATGTATTTCATTTCATTTATAAGAAGGATGCTGTTTAAACTTATTTAACAGTTTATATTTAAAGAAGACGCTGATGTTTTAAAATAAGTAAACACATTAATGACATATTTAGTTATTTCCACGAAACATAAAAACTCTTATTTTCTAATAATCGTTGATCAAACCAAACCATATTTTAATAGCCAAAGCCACTGTGTTCACAGTGTTCTACAATTCAATGCTTAAATTCGAAAGCGATTTGTAAAACACATGGGATTAATTCAGATGTGTACTGCAGTCAGCTATCCAAATTGGACAAAAAAAAATCAAAGCATTTCGTATAAGCCAATCGCAAGGATGTGCTTTTCCATCATAAGAACGCTCGATCAAATACATCTTTGGTCACTCGTCAAAAATTTTTGGAACTGAATTGGAAAGCCATCATATAGCCCCGACCTTGCACCTTCAGACTTTTTATTTGTTGAAAACTCTTCAAAATTTTTTAAATGGTAAAACATTCGTTTCTAATGAATGTTTGTGTTTAGTAACTGCTGCCCTTTGGGCCCATAGTGTGATGTAATAAAACTGAAATTGCTTTAGTAGTTTTTCCCCGCCGTTTACATTAAATGCAGGTAATTGAATCCGGCATTCAAATGCTTCGTTAAAAGCTAATGGACATTTGTGTTGATAGTTTTTTTTTTTTTTACAGAAAATATTCAAATGAATTTACAAATATTTTGTGGTTGACAATTTTAAATTATTCGTGGGAAATTTGCATATTAGCTAAAATATTTTAAATAATTCAAAAATTGGTATTCTTTGTGGTTAAAATATATGTCAAATATTTCGCACAAATATTTTGTGGTTTGTTATTAAAGTTTAGAAAATATTTGTGAAATTGGTTACACTTTTAGTTGATTTAAGTGAACAACTCGTTACTTGTCACAAGACCTAATCAACATTATGAATATGAATGCTAATAAAACTCTCTAATTACGAAACTAGCCAAATGTTGTGTGTTTACACACACACACAGAAGGATGAAATTACCACAAAATAAATAATTCATTTCAATATATCCCCCTCCCATCAGGGACAACAAGTTTATGTCTCTTTCAATTCCATGACAAAGTTAGTGTAAACATGTGTTTTCCCCATATTGATTTCATTTATGTGCATTGATTAATTCTATGTGAAATTGAAGCGAAATTTGTGCAAATAGACGGAGAAATATTAACATGAGTCACTAGAGGCAATTGAGAAAATTGCTTAGTTTGTAATCAAATTCATTCGTTTGGCTGATTGATTGCATTATATATTTAATCAATCATAAGTACGAATAAATATATAAATTTCTAAACTACTTTTATATTTTCTTTTTACAACAGAATAACGGTGCTCAGCAATTGGCATCGGAAGCAACCGTTTACATAATGCTCGAGGATGTTAATGACGAGATACCCTTATTCACCGAACGCGAACAGGAAACGGTGCTGGAGGGTGAACCGATTGGCACCAAAGTGACACAAGTGAACGCCATTGACAAGGATGGCACATTCCCAAATAATCAGGTGAGTGTACCAGCCAACGAAATTGTATAAGAGTTGAGTGAAGCGGGCGGAAATGCCAACAGATTGCTGGCAAATTAATGACTTGTGACGATGAAGCAAAAAAAAAAACAAAAAAAAGTGACAAAAAGCAGTTGAAAAAGGTTTCTGCTGTGTTAAAGTGTTTAAAGCCTCATTTGCTTAATGACTTACTGGGAAAGCTGAGAAATATTGATTAGAGAGAATTTTTTTTTAAGTGAAACTAATAACAAAAAACTTTATTCCCTTTTCAAAATAAAACCCAAAGCAGCAACCAAAGTGTTTTAAGCCTGCTAATCTGCCTGAATAGAACTTTTTTTCACCAACTTGTTTTTTCGTGGAGCTGAGAAAAGCTTAAAGTTTTTTTTAATACTTGCAGCTGTTACAATTTTATACAGATATGACTAGACAGAGGACTTTAATTTAATCCTAGTAGGCCAGGGTGAATGTTTTATTAAAGAACCTTTTTGTGATTTGAGCACTGTAATGAGCAGGCCATTTTGTGATTTTTTTTTTGCCTCTTCAACACATTCCCCCTTGGCCTACTAGGATAAAATTCAATCTGAAAAAACGCTAAAATCCGCTGTTTAGATATGACAATTCATATTTCTAAGCAACGCCCAAGTGTCAACTCTGTTATTGTTGTTAGATGGCCGATTGTTTCTGGTACGGCACGACACGTACACGAACTGGCTTATCCCGAACACGAAAATAAAGAAAAGCTTCTTGCTTTCTGCTTGCAATTTATGTATCATACAGAATTCAATAAATTTTGTTCCTACTCTATTTTAATAAAAACCTCGCCCAATGGTCTCCTGTCTTATATAATTTTTATTATTGTCCGCTTTCGGAGCCATGTTTTAAATATTCGATAAAAAGCGCCTTGTATTTCTGTATAATTTTCCTGTTTTTTAGCCAGTACAAGTAACATTAAAATTATCGTGTTTTTTTCTAACACGATTAGCTAAGCACGAGCACGCTCGAAATGGAATTTCGACACAATCCGAACGAATCAATCGACATACAAAATTGTCGCTTCCATTACAATTAGGTAGATCTTCATTTTTTTCAGTGTATTGTCTTAATTCTTATACCTTCACCAGCCTCATCTGCTTTCTCTTGGCCACATTATTTAAGTTCTTTTTTTCTCATTTAAAACTTTGACGCCTTTAAAAATGTTTTTTTCTGCCCATCCTTTTTCTCAATTTTGCTAGGGTATATACACTTTAGTATGACTTTTGCAAACTTAGTTAAGTTTTATTAAAACTGGATTACTATATCGAAGCGGAAAACAAAGTTAGATACCGTCGCGAATTAGAAATATTCTGAACCGACGCGATAATTAGACAATTGAGAATTTCGATGACAATTTTAAAAGTTTAAAGTCATCAATATTTATGGGTGCTTGTAATAACGCCCGGTAAGAGTGTCATAACGCCCGATATTACAAATATAAACAGTTCTCATTGAAAAGTAAGCAAGTGTGGCTCCAAAAATTAAATTGTTGGTTGAATTACGACCACTGAGCGAAGCTTAGCTTAATGAGTTAATCTTTGATGTTTAAATTACATGGCCCTGAAATGGCATTAGTCTACATTAGTTAAGTTATTGCAGGGTTCCGAAAAAATTCGAAACTGTTAAAGAAGTTTTGTATATTCGCAGAACGGCAACTACAGAAATTAGCTTATAACTTTTTATCGCCTTTTTCTTTAAATCGAATTGCTTTTCGCCAAAAAAAAAATTACTATAAAAAAAGGTTTTCTCATAATATCTTACATTTGTGGTGAAGAATTTTTTAAAACGTGTATATCTTCTTAGATTACTGTAAAAAACTATAGTTTTTTCGGTCTTTAAAGGTTTTAATCTAGAAAAATTAATTTTCGGCAATTTTTTCATGGTTTTCGTAATCGGCAGCCCAAAATACATGTTTCCTGAAAGTTTATAAAAGATTGAAGGAGAGAGCTTTGATTAAAGTCGTATGAATACGCATGAATTTGTGTGAATTTGTATGCTTTCATATGAATTTCAACAGAATATTTTCATTTGGGGCGTAAGTAACTTCTCATAGTGTTATAAAGCCTTCAAAAAGTGACTTAACGCCCGGCGCGCGATATGACACTTCAGAGAGTGACATAACGCGCGCCGGCGTTATTTTACCCATATTTTTAGGTCCGGCGTTTCGTGTTCAAACCGGGTTTGTAGATGATTCTTTTTGTATGAAAGTAAGGGACGGTTCGACTGAAATCCATTTAAAAAGTTATAATTCTGCAATATACATATATTGATATCGAAAAATAGAGAGAAGCAAATTTAATGCAGGTGGTTCGATCAGAAAGCTTGAAAAACTCCCTAAATCTTAATCTTGGTTACTGAAAGCTGTCTTTATGAAATCTTTTAAGCTACTGGCTTAAGATTACATTGCTGCTTTTCCTTAAAAAAGATACGGAAACAAACAAAAAATGCTAAAAATCAGATTATATCCCCTTAATCCAAACCTAGGGTAAAGAAAGTCGCCTTGCTAGATGCCGATCTTAAATATAATATTTTTGCTTTTTCGTTCCGCCAGAAAGTTCTTTTCTGGGCACTTATTAGTACGGCAATCCAAAAAATCTAGTAAATCCCGACTTGCCCGTAATTTGGCTAATTTGATTTGATTTGACTTATAAAATTAGCTTTTCGGGTTCCTTAAATAACGTTTTTATAGACTTCGGCTCAGCTTTTCATATCGAAATGGTTTAGAAACGTTGCTTTACTGTATAACTCCCCATAATTTTGGTAAATAACTTAAAAAAACGACAAATTTTGAGAAAGTCTCAAATTTTCTGTTGGCTGGTTTTCCTAACCGAAATTTTTTACGGGCTTTATCGGAACCAACAGTCCTGACAATTGTCATTAATACTTTTTGTTTTGAGAAGTTAAGTAAAAAAAAAAAATTTCGGGACCCGCAAAATTTTTCGGAATCCGCGGAAATTTTGGGATCATCAAAAAAATCCCCCCCTTCTCGAAATTTGTTCAATTCTTTGGAATAAATGTGCCCAAATTTTCTTTATAAATAAATTTATAAGAACTGCAAGGATATATATTAGCTTTGCCAGATAATGGATATATTACAGCTAGGCATGACCGACTTTCATAAGTGTTTCAAATGGTAACATGTTCAAAACTTGGTGTACTAGTTTTATCAGATACAGATTATTATCAGTATTATGGTAGATGATACCCTTTCTAAAAAACTATAAAATTTTAATGTTTACTTACTTTTTAAAATATTTTTACTGAATTATGAAATCATTTTTGAATACCACAACGTTCTCCAATTCCAAATTCGCAAAATCTTACCGAAAGTGTAAGCCGAAACAGGCCTGTATAAAATCGTCATTAAAAACTAGATGAATTTGAATGAGAAAATACAGAGTAACACAATAAAATCTTCAGAAAGTAGCTCATCGCTTGCAAGGGTATAAAAACTTCGGCTTAGTAAAAGTTGGCCACGGCCTCTTAGTTTATTTTTTTTGCTCAACATCTGGCAGCTGGCTAATAAATGTCAAAGAGTTAACGTTTTTTTTTTTTTTGTCTTCTCTTACGCCAAGGACGAACAAAAAAAAAAATTAATGCAAAAAAGTGCCAAGTCCTGAAGGGTATTCGCCTTTTGTGTGATGTGGCCCTCAAGCCGCAAAGTCGCGTTTATAATAATCTGCCACTTGGGCTATTCTTGTGTTTTTTTTAGGTTGTTTTTTTTTTGTTGTGTGTGTCCTCTAGCCAAGTAATTTGCATGTCCTCACTAATTAACTCAGAAATTGGAAGGGGGGACTTAATGATCATTATTGTATTTGCTGAAATGTTTTAAAAATTTAACATTTTTATTTTTAGGTGTACTATTACATTGTGGACTCGCCGCGGAATGAGGGCAAAGAATTTTTTGAAATTAATTTGCAAAGCGGTGAAATCTTTACCAAAACCGTGTTCGACAGAGAGAAAAAGGGTGCCTATGCCCTGGAGGTGGAGGCACGTGATGGAGCGCCCTCGGCGCGTCCCAATAGCAATGGACCCAATTCAGGTGAGTGAAAAGAGAATAAAACTTTTTAGTTATTTATATTTAAGTTAAATGAAAATCATAAAACAATTTGCTTAAGTTGAAGGCAAAATAAATTTTATGCCAATAGTTTGCTTTGGCGAAATTTGTTTAACCCAAATGGCAGGACCCCAAATCCCTGTATGTTGTATAAATATTGACCACGCGGTGCGACCCAAATAAGCTTCCTTCTCTCTCTACGTTGTGTGTGTGTGTGTTTAGCCAAGTGCATTTTCGGCTTTTATTTATGCGCCATGTTGGCCACGCATTTGCCACATTCGGTGGACGCTTGCTCTCTGAGTTTGGCAAATAAATGTGCGTACATCAAAAACATTTTTCCATCCGTTGACAAAAACAACAACAACAGCCAAAAGCCACAACCAGTTCAAATTGGCCAGCAGGAGTAGGGAAAGGAACATATTTGGCTACGAGGGTTGCCTTTTATATCAAGTCGATAGCAAAACCTTTTTCTGAACAATTAAATTAGGTTCATGGCTGCTCTCTCTCTCCTTTTCATTTCATTGTGTCCACTTTCAATTTGCCACAACACAACAAAACCAAATAAACTTGTCAAAATGTCCAAAATCCCCACAGATATTTGTCAAACAAATCAGAAATAAACAATTAAACGCATGTCAAAAAATATATCAACGCACAAATTTTTTTTATTGTAACTTTTTTTTGCTTTTGTTATTTGCCTGTTTATTAAAAATGTTGCCCCTGAAATGGCAATCAATTTGTGTGTTGGCATTGCTCGCTGCTTTTGCTTTCGCCGCCCTCGTTGTGTCATTTTTAAGTGGTAAGCGTTGATTTTTTTTCTCTCTGCAATTTTCACAATTTTTTTTTTGTTCGCTGGTTCCCTCTTGAAATAATGTTTTTTCAATTGTTTAATATGCTACTGAGCCGCACAAAAGCTTATGGTAAATGGAAAATAAAAATTCGGCATTGAAAAAGTGATGAGTAGAGATAGAGCTACTTTTGGCCATGAAAATGAAAATTAAAAAGGAAGGAGGGAAATATGCGAAATTACAAACAGTTGTTAGACTGAACCGGAGATTACAAAATATTGATATTTAATTGTTTGGTGCCGGCAAGTTTGTGGTGAATGTGGCTGGGCAATTTTCAATAATACATCAACAAAACAGTGGGGCATATTTAAAGACAATAATTTTTTTTTGGCATAAACTCGATTAAGTGAGTTATAAGCGAAAAACTTGGTATAAAATTTGATATATTTTCACGTAATTTTGGTTTATTTTGGGCCCCCAAGACGACTCACTAAGATTCGCTCAATTTAGACCATTAGCTTATATAGCTGCCATATAACGGATCTGGCCGACTTGCTCTAACATTGTTGTTTTTTTTAACTATGAAATTGAAGTTTTTTTTTTTTTGCTTATTTTAAGCTTATTTGATTTGGGACACTATAACATATAGCTGTCATACAACTGATCTGGCCGAATCGTGCAAATGCAGTATGCATACACATTTAAGAACAATATTATGTTATATTATTTTGAGACAATCCAATATACAGTTTCCATAGTAAATATCTTAAACAGCTCATATCTTACGGTCATTTGATAGGCACACTATAGGCAGTTGTTTAAAAAAAATCGTGATTTTACGAGTTCGGGCAAATAAATGCAAAAACCAATTAGACTATCCTATAGAAGATACTTTACTAAACAATATTGCATTAACTGTTTCGACAATCCACCAAACTATTACTCCACGAAAAAGAACTACTTTGAGGTTATTAAAACAAATGACAAAGAATCAAACATTTACAAAATATACTCAAACGTAACTCAGGCTAGTAGGTTAATTTTTTTACTTCGTGGGTGCTTATTTTTTGGTAGTAAAGTTCTTAATGCACAAACTCAAAGTTGTCTTAACAAAATCATTATTTTCCCATTCGGGCAAAGTTGGGCAAAAACCAATAAAACTATAGTTTAGGAGATATTTTAATGAACAATATTGCCTTAACTATTTCGACAATCCACGACAATTCACCAAACTTTTAAGCCACATAAAAGGAATTTCTTGCCTAAAACAGTACACAACAAAAACTCATAAAACAAAAAACAAAACTCATATACCAACTCAAACGAAATGGTATTAAAAATAGACTGGAAAAAATTTTTCATACTTTTTTTGAGTTGGTTAAACCAATTTTCGTTTATTTTTTAAACCAATGAATTTAGATACAATTTTGCCACAACCAGTACCAGCTTAGTTAAATTATAAGCTAATTTTCAGGGCTGTATTTCATAACATAAGTTTTGGTTTCTATGCCCGCTTGAGTGTTTACTCTTATAGAAAAAAAAACATTTTCTACAGGCTATTATTGTTGTCTCTCCTTTCAAATGATTCTTTATCAGAAGTGTCCGCACCACTTATTGAAAATCTTCAGTCTGACCCTACAACAGTGATAAACCACCAAAAAGCAAACGGTCACACTGTTTTTATCAGCTGGGTTTTGTTTATTTCTAAGTTTCGTTTATTAACTGCACTGTGCAAGTCGAAAAATAGACATGACCAACTTTAAAGGATTTCTCCTAATTCGGGCTCTAGGAATCGAACTGCATTTGCATCATTATGCTGAGTACACACTGTTCGACCCATAAGACATGATCATTTAGAAGGCCTTCATGTCGGTCTGTTTTCATTGTGAATAGCTTGTCATTTGACATTGAAAACAAGACTATAACAGTGTGACGTCGAACAGTGTGAACTCCTCACCCTTACTTTTTTGAGTTATTCATAAAATATTTTTTTAGTTTTTCATCAAGTTCGATTTTTTTGTAAATTGTGTTAAAATGATATATGATTGTTGTAAAATCTAAATAAATAGATTTAAATGTTCTCTAATTTACTACATTAAGAGATTTTCTATATCATTGCTCTTTTAAAATTTATGGTCCAAAAAAAAAAAACGAAAATAATTTTTTTACAAAAAATTATTTAAAATTTTCCAATATTTAGAAATATTAGAGTAAAATAATAACTCTACTCTACTCCGTTGTTCTCCAACAATAACTTTGTTTCTAACAAAATGTTTTGTAATATAAGGTCATATTGGTAATAAATATTATTTTAAAAAATTCAAATTTTTTATCTTGTTATTTATTTCTTTTAATGCGCAATGATATTGAAAAACTGTAAATGCTTTCAATTAAAAGTCATTTAAAACTATTTATAAAGATTTCAGGAGTATCAGATATAACTTCGTAAAAAATTAAAAAAAAAGTTATTTTGATGCAGTTCAATTCCTTAGGCCGGAATTAGAGTAAATGCGTTAAGCTTGGTCTTGATTTGTTATTTTTTGAGAAAAATTTTTACAATGTCATTATTAAGTTTATTAAATAAATATGGAAATGCTTTACGCATTTTGGATAAAATGGTTGTGCTTAAGTTGATAAAAACTGGCGACTTTCCGTGTCAACAAGTAATTTGTAGCTTTACGCGCACTATTAAAATGGTGCCCAGCACTGGTTTTGCTTCTTCATATCTTTTTCTCTAGCACTTTAACTAAAGAAAAATATAGGTTATATATTTGAACATATCTTTTAGGTATTTTTCAGATGAAGGCCGATTTGAAACTAAAATATACCCGATTTATACAAAATATTGTGATCTTTTTTTCTGTGTATTAGACGTTGTCTTTTAATAATCTTGCCGGGCTGACCACGGCCTATGCACGCAGAGCACATTTGTGCCCGTGCAAATAACCACAGCACCCAACAATAACCAGCTGTTTTTGTTGTTTAAGAAACGATTTTCTGCACATGTATTGGTGTGTGCACCGCCGTAAGCTGACTGTGGGCACCTCTGCGCTCTCTGACCCAAAAAACGCACTCGCAGTCAAACAAGAGGCTCGAGAATGCTTCTCAAGGTCCTACAAATTGTTGGCTAGCTGGCTTTTATTTATTGTTTTTAATTGATGGTGCTTAATATTTGTGTTTACTTCGTTCTCTCCAACAAATATGGTTGAAAAAATGTTGAAATTGTAATTTTTTGCATTCTTTTCCAACGCCCAAACGCAACTTTTGGAATGAGCAGAGAAAGAATTTTTTCACATGAAATGGAGTTGTTTGTAAAAGCTTCTGCTGATGTTTTAAAGAATTTTTGTTTGCTAATTTAATGGCAGTTATAGTTATTTTATTTCTTTATTAATATTTACGTGTTCTGCCAGAGGTCCACATTTTCGGAAAAATTATAGAGATAAAGTCAAGTTCTTTTACTGAATTTTAGCACAAAATTATAATATTTTAATAAAAAAAAAGTATTTTGGCTATAGCTCAGGTTTTTAAGGAATCGTGTAAACTAAAGGGCGTTTTCTCATCTGTATGTTTTTCAAATCCTGGTGCCTTATGATCAAATATATATTGCCTACTTATAGGCAGCATTACAAATATCTTTGCTTGTGTTTACAATGACCCGAGTATATTTTAACGCGGCCTAAAAGCAGGCAACATAAATTTTCTTCAAAAGCTCCTGTATATGAAAAACATGAACATGAGAAAATGACCCTAAATGACGCTGCTTTGTTCATCAAATGTAGTTGACAGCAGTAATGTTGCCTTCTGCTTTTATATATAACTTAAAAATGTCTTAAAATTTTAGTAATCAAATTTTAAGAACTTAAATTGAAAATCTCTTCAATACCAAAAACTTGGTAATAAAAGAGAAAAGAACTTAATCCAATGAGAAAAACAAAAACAAATTTTTCTTTCCAAAACATTTTCCCATTTCTTCTTCTATTGTTAAACAATGTTGATTTAGTTTAGTTTTCATCTCTTCTCTGGTTGATGCATATTTTCTGTCTTTTTCGCATCAATATTTATTTCGTTCACTTTTGCCAAAAGGCGTATTGGCATTTCGATGCTTGACTTTCTTTGTTTGTGTATTGGATGTGTGTTTTTTTCATTTTTCAATTCTGCTTACCTAGTTTTGTTGTCGCTTTTGACTGCATTTGTTGGCAATTTCGCTGAGGTTTCTATACAATTTTTCTGTGTTTAACCTTGGATGGGGCCACAGCTGTGTGTGTGTCTTGCATTTGCCGCTTCATTGATTCCCGATGGTTGACCCAAACGCAAAATCATTTGTCTAAATAACAAAAACATCTCACACACACACACACACACACGGAAATACAGTTATCAATGGCTTGTTTTCTTTCTTGTATTTCACTTTTTGTTTTGTTATCTGTAAAACGTGCTCTTTTTAGTTATGCATACTTTTAGGCTTAGGTTTTACCGCCTGCACGTACCGTCAGGCTTTTGACTTCTTCATGCATAAATTGCGCCAGGGGGCGAACCTAAAACAACAACTGCAAACAGACAAACAAACAAACATGACAAATGCCAAAAAATAAAAAAAAATATAAATGAATTTTCGTCTTCAATGCAAACAATTTTCAGGCTAACATAGACTCAATTCAAAGTCCGCTCACTTGTGAAAATTTAAATGAAAATGAAGTACAACTTGCAGCAGCTTGACAAATCAACAGGCTTGATTAAGTTCTCTTAAATGGATTTTAGGGCAATTTAGCAATATTTCAAAAGAAGGCATAATTAGCATTAAATTATGTGCGAACATCTGGTCACTCTATTAATGTTAAAAATTGATTATTTCTCTTCAAAAATTTGTAAATGGCATATAATTAATAAGTATGTGTCATACGACTTCCTAATACTCTGAATATCGTCTTAAACCTCTCGTAAATGTCATATCTGAAATCTTAATAACTGATCAAGTGTCATTGATGAATTGGCCTAAGTCCCTTCCCTTTAACATGCATCTTATCTTGTATCTTAACCAAAGTATTTTATGACCAACAAAAGAAAGAAAAAAAAAGGGGATATAAAGCCACTACCAAAAGGCAAATTAAATCCTTTTGCTCTTGGAGTGGCACATCAAAAAATTGGCCACTCATAAAATTCACATTAAATAAAAATAAGCAAAATTTGCATGGCACACTTGAGCGAACGGCCAACAACAACATGGCCAGCCACGTGATGCCCAATTGTTACACACATCATAAATTCCTAGAAATGCACAGAAAATATAAAAAAATATAAAAAAATATAGATTTCGCCTAAAGCCTGCCGCAACTCTTTAGCCGCCGCCCCTTTTACTTAGACCAGCCAAAAAGTTATTAGGTATTGGGCCAGTTGGGCATAAAATGTTGTGTAGCAACAACAATTTTCTAATTTCTGGGGCGGAAATAAGTGCTCGTAAAAAATGTTCTCTTGCTCATAAAAAATCCCAAACCCGAAATACAATAACAATATCAGGAAGTGGGCACTCATATTCGATAATGTTTTCATGTTCCGACACGTTTGGTTGGGCATTCAATTGATGGCAAACTATTTGTAAATAGCTTTAAACTAACGATTTATATTTTCTTTTATTTTTAGGTATGTAACATAAACAATTTTCTGATGACCTTTTAGACTAAGCCAAATATTGAGTGAGTAAAATTTTGACTACATAAATTTGACAAACTAAAATTAAAGTTAAATAATATAGCAATACATCACCTAGGGACGGCTTAACTCACTATCTAATTAACAGAAAGGTGGCTAAAACACTTTAACCATGTGAAACTTAAAAAAAATATTTCACTTAAACCTAGCCTAGAGCCGAGCTTCTCACAAACTGATAGCTAGTGCAAAAGAACGGGAGCTAAAGCCTAACTCGAGTAGCAGAGTTAAAGCAGTAGAGCTACTTGACAGCTGACGTCATTAAATAAAATCTAAAATAATGGAAAAAAAATATTTCTAAGGTCCGTTGTCTCATCTTCATGTTTTTCAAAACCAGCTGCTTTTTAAGTAAATATACGTAGTCTACTTTTAGGCTTAGTAGACACAAGACTAGCTATTTTAAAAGCGCCTCAAAAGTAGACAACATAATTTTCTCAAAAAGCACCTGGATTAAAAAAAAACATGAACATGAGAAAACGGCTGTGTTTTCACTTGTCTAAGGCTTGTTTTCTCGTCTTCATGGTTTTCAAATCTAGGAGTTTTTTTTAATATGTGTTGCCAGCTTTTAGGCCGCTTTATAATATCTGTCCTTGTGTTAACAACGACCCGCGTAGGATTTTAAGCGCGTCCTAAAAGTAGGCAACACAAAATTTCCCAGAAAACACCTAAATTTGAAAACCAAGAAGATGAGAAAAAGACCCTAAGTTCTCATTTGAGTTTCTTAAGTGAGTTGCTTAGATAGTGTGAAAGTCTATTTGAGAAGTTCATATGTGTTTAATTTTAGTGTTCTAACCTGTCTAAACTTTCAAATAAGTGTCTCCCAACTACCAGAGGTATTTTTACGCTATCTCATATGAGATCTCAGACAATTAAAATAACAGCTTAAAACGTACATCGAACCCTTTTACTCAGCCACAAAGAGGAATAAATAATTTAATTACGAAAGTTCTTAAAAAAAATGTATTCCGTTTTGAATTATTAAGAAGAATTGTAATTGAAGTCGAGCTGGAATAGTTCTCAATTTGGTTTTTTAAAGAGAGGCGGATATAATCTTTTCGATCAAGTAAGTAGCTCTAAAATCAAGAAATTTCGTTCTTACCGTACTTGTATCGAAACATTAAAAATTCTTGATCCATACTATACCAGCCAACCATATCCGGATTTTAAAGGGCCTCCCACAACTACACCTTTTAGGAGCGTTTCTAGAGCGCTCCTAGCGCTCATAGGAGCGTTTCTGGAGTGTGTAAGCCGGCTCTGCGGTAGGGCCTGTGTTCGACATCAACTTAGAACATCCAATATTGAAACGGCATAATTTTTTTGTTCCGTCTGAATTATTTTAGGATGATCGACGAAGTACTTTTCAAAAAAGTCTTTACGGGTTATTTAAATACGCATCAGTTGCGCTAGTGTCCAGTGTTAAATAAATAGGAAAATGCAGACACATTTGGTTGAAATTCAGATGTCGTGAAATTTTACCAATCGACAATTTTATGTTGCAGATTAATTATCTGCTCATACGCATCGGAATTCAATCAGTTCTAATCAGTTTTAGTCGCAAAAGGTGGCAACCCCATGAGCATTTCGATGGGTATGAGCGTTCAAATTTAGTTTGTCCCTTTTTTTGGACCATTCGAAAGAATTTCGAAACCAATTATTGTTTTGTATGGAGTTGATTACCCATCATATCCTAAAAGTAGGCAACATTAATTTTCTTTAAAAAAAAACACCTAGTTTTCAAAAACATGCAGATGAGAAAACGGCCCTTAATATATTTTAAATTTTGTCACTTGGTGTTTAATCTGTATTGCTGATATGCTTTTTTACATATTACTTTTTGCGGATTCAAGAAACAGTTTTAGGGTTTTCTTTAAGCCTAAGTACATGTTTTTAAGCAATATATATTTAGGGTTCAGTCAGAGAACAAAATATCGAATGCCGGGAGAATCGACAAAGCGAAATAGTGACTGTTGCAATCATTTTGATTAACGCTTCGGAAATTTTATTTTTCTTTCTTTCCTTTTTTATATCCCCAGTTACCCCGTCTTTTCGTTTGCCAAATAAAAGTGGTATATTTTTTGATTTTAATCGATTTTCAAAAAATTATCGATGATTCTTAGATATGGGAAACTTCGATACATCAATTAGAGCCTCAGAGGGTATAGCCACAAGTTTTAAGTTCCGTATACAGTAATTACGTATTAAGGAAATCGTCAAGATTATTTGACTTAATTTTGATTATATGTACTCACATTCGCATTATCGAGTTCGGCTGAGCTTAATTTTAGTACAACTTTATTACTCAAAACTCTACCACTTCGCCACAATAGTCACACCCTAAACCCTAAAAAGTATGCTACACTTTGCTTAAAATGCAGCATCAAGCGTGTTAAATTCGAACCAATTTAATTTATCACCCCCCAAAAAGTTTTGTTTGCTGTCCTAAAAATGCAGCATCTTTTGCTTGCACTCTCTTAATATTATCTCTCAGCATACAACAAACAATTTGTCAAAGAAAAGCAAGTTGGGGTGGTGGTGGGGAGGAGAAAAAAAAACACTTCACTCAACACACACACACAACTTCTTCGTTTTGGCACAAATCATGAAGAATAGCATTTCCGCCCTGCCAACTTCATTTCCTTTTCTGCTGCCGAATGGCACTCTCTTGCTCTTGGTGTATGGCAACAAGTCAACAAGTTGACTAAAGTGGCAGCTGCATTTACTTCTTGAGAAATGCCCAAAAGCCCTGCAGCAAACGATGGTGGAGAGGAGAGGTGAGGTGAGAGTGAGTAGAACAAATATGTACTTTCAACCATTAAACAATGCTGCAGGATACTTGGGCCAATTTGTGCTACAGTTTTCTGTAATGGCTAACCTAACCTCACATGAATACTAAAGCATAGTTAACCAACCAAAAATATAGAAGACTTCAAAGGCCATAAATCTTGGAGATTATTTGAATTTCATGCTAAACTATTTTCAAGCCGAGCTGCTGCCCGCTCGCTCGCCTGTCAACAACTTTTTCCGCGACTTGAGAGCAACAGCGACCGAAGATAACGAAAAATAAAGTTGCCAAACTAATACACAGAGAATTGCTGAAACAAGAAGCCAACTCAGACAATGGTAATATGGCTCAGTAGATAGTTTTAAGTTGATATTTTGTTGTTTTTTTTTGTTGGTAAAACGAGGTTAACATCCACACGCAGTTAAACGAAGTGCGAAACTTTGTTAAGTAGTCGAAGCCTCCAATGAGCGAGCAGTTCGAAGTTATGAAGAGCTAACAGTCTGTGAGAGAAAATTTAACAGTGGGGAAAGCACGAAAGAGAGTAAGAAGGAGTTACTTAACAGTCAGTATGAGGGGTATGTGAGAAAAAAAGGCAGCTAACAGTACCAGAGGCATGGCGTGCCTTTTACATTTTTCGAAAAATGTTAACCAAAATAATTTCTTGTTATGTTTAGTTCGACTCTGTAGAATGTTTATCCCTGATTCTGTTACGTTTGGTTCGACTCTGCAGAATTCTTACCCCATGCATCAGACTTACATTTACGAATTTCTCCTTGAAATAAGTTTGTTCTACTTTTCGAAATATTTTAAAGTTTTTTATTCATAAAAAAAATACTTGAAAATATTTTTCTAGAATTTTTTTGGGTGCAAAAAACTTAATTTTTTTATTATTTTTAAGATATGCACCAAATGATCATTTTATCAAATTGATTATCTAAGTCCATTCTAAAAATTAAAATAAGTAGCTTCATAGAACCAAGTTATCCGATATGAAATATAAATACAGACAATGAAGTCTCCTGACATTTAAAGAGAAATGAAGAAAGTCGTGTTTTTTTTGCTCCTGGATCCCCAATTTCCTACCCAAAAGTTTCATTGAGCGCAGCAGCACCCCCTACAATCCCTCAATCGTAACTTCTACACCTGGACTTCAGCCCCTCTACATTTTCATTGGTCCTTCGAGCCGGATCTGTAAATATAAGTTCAGTCGATCTACTGTATCTTAGAGTAAAATTTTGTATTCATTTTATTGTTAAGTTACGACTAGACAATCAATTTTTCTTATATTTAGAGCAGGGGTCGGCAATGGGAGCAGAGACGTCGAGAAATTTTTCTTTGCTGCAATTGAGCTTATTTTTAAAAAAGAGCTTTAAAGCTCTTCGTTTTCTGCCTGGGCTTGAGTAGAAGAATTAAAAGGAGAGCTTTAAAAAGCTCTCTGCTCGTTTTTTGTATGTCTAAAAATATCCACTCCACACCTAATGGATTTGCACGAGAAAAGCAAACTTCATGATGTTTTCAAAAAGCTCTTCTTGTAACAGGAAGAGCGTGTAGAGGGGAAAGCCACCCCCACACCTCTTTTCCAACTTTTTCAGTTGCCAGTGGCAAATTTTTCTCTGCCCCTCACTTGCCGACGCTTTTCTTGGTCATACAAGTGTCAGCAGCACACTGAAGCTGTGTCAACTGAGAGACCGCGATTGTAGGCCATGATGAAAGGGAAAAAGCTTTTGAAAGCCAACTGCTCGTTTTCTGTATATGTAAACAATTACTTTCTCAGTTGCCAGTGGCAAATTCTCTGCCCACTTTGCCGACCCTTGTTATAATGGTGGAGCGGCCTCTCTTCGTTGTGAACTGTGAGCTTTTGCTAAGAGAATCAAGTGTCAGCAGCACACTGAAGCTGTGTCAACTAAGAGAAGAGCGCAATTGTAGGCCATGGTCAAAAGGAAAAAGCTTTTGAAAGCCAACTGCTCGTTTTCTGTATATGTAAACAATTACTTTCTCAGTTGCCAGTGGCAAATTTTCTGCCCAATTTGCCGACCCCTTTTTTGAAGGTTAATACTTGTCGAATGTAACAGTAAAGTTTCATTCTTAATTTTGTTTAATTGCCAATTTAAAGACAATTTAAAATCAACTAAGTTGAACAATTTTATATACATTCTGTAGAGGTAACATTTTCAAAACATTTCCCCTATTAAAAATTCCAACATTTCTTTATAACAGCAAGGAGAAAAATCTCTAACATTTACCTAAAATTCGTTTCGAAGTATCAAAACTTGCTTAACATTTGCCTTGAAACTCTCTCGAAATGATTTTCTCTTACTCTCTCTCTCTCTCTCGCTCTCTCTGTCGGCAAGTGGAACTTATGTTAACTGTTATCAGTTAACAGTGCCAACGAAATGCCGGCTTTCGACAGGTCTTTGAACTGATTCAAGTGCCTCTGTATGTGTGTGTGTGTGTGTGAATGGAGAAGGCCTCTTTCACACAAATCGCCTGGTTGGGTACGTACTTCTTGGCAACGCTTCTACTGCTGCCACCTACCGTGTGCCGTGTTGCTGGCGTTTTTCGAGTGCGCTTGTTGAAAATTGTTGAGTGTCCATCGAAGCGCATGCAACGAAATGCAATGTGAATGAAAAGCAAATGAAAGTTAAGAGTTATTTGATCATGATTATTTGTATGCAAGTGTGTAAGCAATTTTCCAGCGACCTTGACTGATGAATAGAAAAAACTTTCCAAGTCACACGCCCTTTGGGCTGCAACACACTTGACCATATTTATGGCTCCCCCAACTCCTACTTGACAAACGCTTTTCAATAAACTGCTTAGTCGGCTGGCCATATCTTTTCCCAGCATTCACTGTGATTTATAAGTTTTTCACCCTTGGCCCCATCTTGCTGCTATCAAAGTGCAAATAAATTACCGTTTGCATTCGCCAACAGATTTTTGTGGGTTCGTGCAGCAACCTCCTTACCTAAGCGTTTTCTGATGATTGAATCCCACTCAACCGCACACGCACTTCAACAGCAATTATTTCCCTGGGCTAATTAAACAAATTTTGTTACTGTCTTTGAACAATTTTAATTAGCAAAAGAATGCAGGTAATTTGTAATTGTAGCAAACACCATTTTGACCACAAAACTATGCAAGATATTTAACAAAGTTACACGGCCGTCAATTCACTTTCGTTCGGTCTCTTTGACATTGTTGTTGTTGTTCTTGTTGTTACAGTGTTGACGCTTACAAACACAAATGACACGTGTCAAAAGTCACTCGCAGGACTACAACAACAACTCAAAAAGTCCCACGACCACGTAGACACCTTTAATTGTTTACGCGCAAGCGAGAAGAGAGAGAGTGTATAACGTATTGCATACTCTAGGAAGGTCAAAGCTTATACACTTTCTCATTTTTACAGAAATATTAAGTTTTGGTTTCGCATTTTTAAGTTAAGAATTTGTCAAAAAAATTAACAAAAATCGGAGCTTTTCGTGTAATTCGCCGAATGGTTTCTGAGAATATAAAACTCAAGATCTTGATTCGAATATTGGTTCCAAGACTTAAAATATTTAAATTAAAAATAAATATCTGGCTTTTGATCCCCAAAGGGCCAAGTCGAGCTTCTTTTTAAAATACTTGCAAAGCTGAATTTAATAAGGCTGCAAACCGGTCCAAAACTGAACCCTTTTAAACCAGTTCGGTTCAGGTTTTTTGGGGTCTCTTGAACCTAATCCCGAAGCGGACCTTTTTTTAATGATTCGGTTCAAAATATTTTCTTGAATCCTTCTCTTGAATAGCTAAAATAATTTTCTCT
The DNA here is from genome assembly GCA_018904225.1 of Lordiphosa mommai. NCBI lineage: Eukaryota > Metazoa > Arthropoda > Insecta > Diptera > Drosophilidae > Lordiphosa > Lordiphosa mommai. The sequence goes on from JAEIFT010000177.1 coordinate 481,638, forward strand.
ATTTGTTTACCGTCAAAACAATTATTAAGTATTGGATTGGTAAAACAAGCGGATTGAAAAATATTTTGAAATTCGTGATATATGTATAACGACTTAACAGTAATTTATATTAATTATTGACCTGCTTGAGTAATAAAACTAATCAGATGAATACAGACGAGTACGATTACCTAGCCCTCAAATTGACTTCGAAATCAATTGAATTAACAATATCATTGTACTCTTATCTTACACCGAGTGTTAGGCAGGTGGTAGCCCGCTAATCATTCTTCTCTTCCTTTATTCTTCAGCAAAAAGCAATAAAATGCACTAATCCAATAATTGCGACACCGGTTGGTAGACCAGCTGTACGAAAAACCTAGAGAGCTTTGTTGATGTAGCATTTCAAGAATTGTCTGTTTCTTCATTATTTTATTTTATTTTTTATTTTTTTAGTTTCTGAACAAGTTCACTCATACTATCTTATGAGTCGCATTACGCAAACTATCTAAAAAGTGCCCACTGTAGTTGGTTTTGTTGCTGCGCTTTGTTGCCCCCCCCTGCTCTTTTATATGCTGCTGTTAAACTCTACCTTTAATGTTAGTTGACATTACAAAGGCTAGACCCTAAGAGTTGTACTTTTAGTTAGGGTCTGCTTGATACCATTTCTTTCCAGGTTAATTTCCTCTGACTGGACCACTGAAAAAGTGAATTGCAATGTGCCTCAAAAATTTGGATAAAGTGTACATTAAATTAACAGAAACATAAGAAACTAGATCTTACTGAAATTACAGTCCATTACAGTGTAAATGAGTAGTAAAAAGGGAATCAAAAATAGCACATAAGAAATGCAAGACAACAAGAACAATGATATCTGTGTTTGACTTATCGGCAATAACTTTGTTTGCGTTGTTCAAGAAAGCTGTTCAGTACTAAGACGGGATTTGTTCATGAAGCAACAAATTCATGAAGTTTTCTTAGTACAGACATTTATTAAATACTTAAACGTTTATTTTTAACCTAAGAAAACTTCGCGAAGTTTGCTTCATGTGGTGTAAATCCCGAGTAAGCCTTTTCTCTGTTATGCTCAAAATCCACACATGCAAGCTAATCCTGATTATTGACCCATATTTTGACCCCACGTTGGAAAGTCTTTCGTAGAAAAGCCCACTATTCGCTTTATTAAAATGCAACATTCTTTAAACATTAAACATTCCCGACTGTCAATACAGCAAAAAAAGGGTCCTGCAGTTTAAAGTCTAAAATTAAAAAATTTTGAAATGCTTTTTCTAGGCTACCAAACTTTACAGACAGTGTTTGGGAAGTGCATACCTACATACCGGGGACTGAAACGGGCCTAAAACACGACGAACAAATTTTTTTTCAATATTATCGCTTCCGGGTTCTTCTAGGGCCCTGTGCCAAAACACAAAACGGCAGAAGCCCGTAGAAGAACTTGAAGCGATTCCAATTACAGGGAACGAAACTTGCTATCGACAAAATAATGTGCTGAGATTTCGCACGATTTATGGTCTTAGTCACACCAGCAAACAGCTTATTGACAAAATTTGTACATTTTGTACAGAATGACAAATTCTACGGGACTTAAGAGGAGCGGGATCAATCAAATGGTATCTCTGTTCATAGAAAGATAGCTGCCTGCTGGTATCCCAGTTTAGATCTCGAAAAGTAACGGACAGAACTATTTATGAACTAATTCAATCTGATCCTGCTATATCTGCTATACTGCGAAGACCAGAGGCAGAATTCTCGTTTCGAATTTATTGAATTTTGGTAAAGGATCTTATTTTAAAGAAACGATTAGACAATTTTCTTTATCTATTTTGTCAAGACAGTCGGATGAAGGTATATAAAAATTTGAAGTTATTCGTTTTTTGAAAACGGGAAATTTTTACCCATTCCTATTCCGCATAATTTGATCAAAATCGGAAACGGTTATTATTATAGAATTGGTCGAACCAGCGAAGAGTAAAGTTGTTTTGTGGTGTATGAATTCTTGATTAAACCACGGACACTTTGGGCTTTGTTACAAAGCAAAATAATGTGGCTTTTAAGACTTAACTTAAATCGTCGTCATTATAAATACGAACGGTTCCCCATTAATAGTGTATTCATATAAACACGGCTGAATTCGGTAAAATGGTTATTAATATTATTTAAATCCAAAAGTCCATGTGCTAAGAGAGCTTAAGTCATTTTGCAATAGAAGCTGTCAAACTGTATTGTCAAAAGAGGCACTTAGATAGCTTAACGTCGTACAAGTTGGAAAGCACTTGAGGAAATAAAATGTAAAGGTTGAATAACAATGGACCTGCGGATCCTTAGAAGAATCGAAAACGATTTCTAACACTGCTGACTTAAATCCCACTTGTTCGGATCGATGAACTAGATATGATCCGAACTAGTAAATAAAGCTGGATGAAAGACACTCTAAGTGACGTTTTCTCATCTTCTTGTTTTTGACACGATTTATGTTTTATTAAGGATAAAGCTTTAGAAGTCAAAAACTATTAATAATGCTTTAAAGGACTTCTTTCAAAAGTATCTTTTTAGTAGAGTACCTTTATCTAGTTACTGAAAAATCCAGTTACCTTTTACCTCTCCTAGGTATAGTTTTTAGCATTTACCTTGTACCTTACCTACGGTAAAATAATGAGTACATTTACAATAACTGGTAAAGGTGACCAGTTGTGTCCCTTTTTCATTTAATTATTTGAAAAAGATTTTGGATTAAGGAAAAAACCTTATAGCCAATAGCTAGTAAAGGTGAGCGTTTAAGTACCATCTTGATTTTGAAATCACAGTTTTGGTATTTTAAATAAATATCTTATCTTTCCACCTTAGCAATAATAAAATGCCAAAATTCTCTAAAAAGCCAAAGAGCATTTCAATTTCAGCCTAGCTTAGCTAAAATTTTCACTTTATTCATGCCCTTGTCCGAAGATTAACGTCCACGTCCCACGAAGCTTGACACCTTTTTGGGCCAAATGATTAATGACAGCGATTTGGCCTGTAGGAGGCTTTTTTTTTTTTTTTTTGCCTTTGTACTTTGTTCCTTGGGCTAGTGATGGAAATCTACTTGTTGGCGCCAGGACGATGATGATGATAATGAGGAAGATAAGCAATGATTACGCTAAAGATGATTACATTGTTTGGCCACTTGAGTTTTGCCCCGAAAAGCATTTGCATAAATTAATCAGCCCGAGAAGGTTAGGCCAAGCTCCACCTGACTGACTCATCAAAAATCCACAAAGCGAGGCCAATAACATTTCCTTTTGGATAATTTTCCCGTGGGTAGAAAAAAAAAGTGCATTCAAATTAGTGAATAGTTCGGTGCTAACTCAAAGCCAAAACTTCAGGTAGCAGGCGGCGCCCCTTCGGCTACAATATTGAACCAGAATAGCAGGAAGTGGAAGTGCAAGCAGAGGAATGTTGAAAACCATCGTTTGTCGGCGTTTGTCACATGCAGTGACAGGCCGTGTCGGTGGCGGGGGGGGGGCGTAAGTCAGATAGCCCGTCGGTTTGTTTGGGAATTTGTGTGTATGCAGCAGCAGCGGCAGCAGCCGCGTTTGATTGAAAGGCGTTGCGATTGTCGCTAACAGAAAAACAGACCAAAAAATTTGCCTCAGGCCACGCCCTGCACACACACACACAGCATTCAACTCAATCAACTCAGTCAGTCAGTCAGTCATGCATTCAATTCAATTCAATTCATTTCTCTCGCTCTCTGTAATGCACTCGAAATTATTGGGCAAGTTGATTGCGGGGGCATAGCAGGAAAATGGCTGAATAAATATAGGGAAATTTACCGATTTAGTTGATATGTGACTTATGTTGCCCAATTTGTTCACTTTCAATTTTGTATTTTTTTTTTTTTGTTGGTTTTGTTTTTACACTCCAAAATCAATTAAAAGCGCTTAGCACGCGCACATGGCGTATACGCAATATTTTTCATTCCCTGACCTGGATTTTTGTTTGTTGGGGTGTGGGGGGTTTATTTTATTTTGTGTTGGTACACAACACGAAAAACAACATCATAAACAACTAAACGACTTACATGACCAACACGTGTATGTATTTATGTGTCCCCTTTATCACCTAAAAACAAAACCAATTTTCGCCATTCTAATTACAATAATTATATGCGCAGACATGTCCACAGCTTTATTTATTAGCGGGAACAATTTTATTTATATTATAATTAGCTTTATATGCGGCATTGTTCGGGCTTTAAAAATTGTTTTGATTTTTATTTTTCACAAAATTCTAAGACAGTTGGAAAAACTTCTTAACTAGTTTGAATCAGTTTAAATCCCATTTCTACTTTTGAACTGGTTAGAAAACTGGCTTAAGCTGCTGAATAGCTGGTCAAGGTGACCGGATGTGTAAAGAAAAGTTAAAGAAAAAATTTTTATTTGACGTTCCGAGGCGGGATCGAACCCAGACTTCCCGCACAATAGACGCACACTCTATCGATTACACACGGGCACTTTTTTTTCTTACTTTCTTAATAACTAACCTACTCATCAGATTTCCAGTTCAAAAATATGGTTTCCATTCATTTTTGAAACGGTTCATTTCAGTTGGGAACCTATTTAATATCGGAAAAATATCTATCTCTCGAAATAAACAACCTACCCATAAATTTTAGCTTAAATAAATTTTGTAAATTGTTTTGGAATCAGTTTTGTACGTTTTCAATACAATTACCAACTTTCTTATAAATTTACAAGTTCATAGCTTATATTAGTATTTAGAAATGGTTAAGAACCGCTCCTGAACTGGTTGAGATTCGGTTTTGAATCTTTATTAGCAACCTGCTTATTAAATTTTATGTTTATAGATCGAACAAATTTTTTGAAAAAAGTTTGGAACAACTCTTACACTTCAAATTTACAGTGCTTTGCCTATGTATGCTCTGGATCTGTTTAGAACTTTTCTAAACTGGTTCGGAACCAGTTTTTAATCAAGAAAATACATTACTTCATCTTTTCAGACCGTATTTTAGGTTCTTACCTTCAATACATTCAGCTTTAACTACCTTTGAACCGCTTCCAAGTGGTTCGCAAACCGTTTTAAAACGGAAAAGTTTTTAACTTTAAATCAAAATCTACTCTCCAAATTTCATTTTCAGAAATCTAATCATTTCTAAGATATTGCTTGGAACCTCTTATCAACCGGTTCAATAAACTGGTTCGGAGCTCGTTTTAAACCAAGCAAATATTTATCATATATACAAACTAGAGTTGTGCCGAATTTTGTGATCTAGTTCAAATGAACTAATGAAATACTTACCAATTATCATGTTCAAAGACCTAATAATTTCTAAGATATTGTTTGGAACCACTTATAAACCGGTTCAATTATCTGGTTCGGAACTAGTTTGGAACCCATCAAATATTTATCATATTAACATACTAAAGTTGTGTCGAATTTTTTAAACTAGTTCAAATGAACTAATCATTAAAATGAACTAATGAACTACTTAACAACTTTCATGTCCAAAGACCTCCTCATATCTCTCATATCCTCATATCATGGAATCACTTTTGAATCGATTTAATATACTGGTTCGGAACTAGTTTGGAACCAAACAAATATTAATTACATTTACTAATTAAAGTTGTGCCGAATTTTTGATCTAGTTCAAATAAATTTATCATTAAAGTGAACTAATGAACTGGGTTTAAGTGTGTGAACTATAGTTCCTTTTCCGAACTATTCACTTTTTGAACAATAAAAGATAGGTTAAATAATTCAAAATAGTTAATTTTTTGAATTATAGTTATTTTACAAAAGTATTGTTAATTTTTGAACTACAGTTCATTTTCTGAACCATAGATCATTTAATGAAAAATCTTGATCTTGTGATTATTGTGATTGCGATTATTGTTGGAATTAAGTACTTTCAGAGATTTGGCTCCGAATGACTTTTAACCGAATAATTTGAGTATAGAAAAAAATGTATTTGATTTGGAATAGCTTAGTATTTTGTATATATTCAATATATTCGGCAAAAAAAAAAATGCTTACTTGCAACAAAAAATCGCTTTTAACATCAAATGTTTCTGATCTAAGTACAAAGGAAACATAATCCGAGATATTTTGATGAACATCAATTTAGAACGATGTCAGAAGTCGGTCAATCCCTAATTTTCTCAAACCAAGTACGAAAGGATTGACTAGAGTACGAATTTACCAATTCCCAAATTCTTAGACTTGATTTTCAATTAGGATCCGAACTTGAAAAGAGACTTTTTGGATGGACACAAGAATTCTGGGATTGTTCCAAGACTTTCGTATGTACTTGAAACTTCAATCCGAAGGTCGTGGTAAAATCAATTTTTTTTAACTCGAATATAGCTCCCCATTTTTCTGTGTATAAAATATGGTATATTTTTCCGAGTGAAGGACTTTTTACTGTTCGACATTTTATGAATATAGTTTAGGTATTTTAGAATTTTTTTTACACATTAGAGAACTATTTGTTTATCTACGATTCCGAGAATTATTTTTAAGTTACACTTCTTCGACTTTATCAGAGCTAGACATTTGTTCCATGGTCCAAGATAGAGTTTTACAAAATTTTCTTAGAACTATGCTGTAGCAAATATGATTTTAAAAAGTAGTTATAAATTTGGAACTCGTATTTCCCTATAAAAGTTCAATTGATGTTTGATTCTAAAAATTTTTACCGATTCTTTAAAGAACTGAACCCATATTGTTTCTTGGAAAATCGCGAGGCTAGAAAGTGAGAGTGTCCTAGAGTGCTTTGCACCGCGGCTCTGTCCTACTTCAATGAACACTGGCCAGCGACTAAAAATTGTTTGCTTTCTTAGCATTAGCCTCGGCATGTGTTCGGCTCGTGAAGGTGTGAATACCGAATGTGTTTAGCACCCAGGGGCTTTGGGTGCACAAAAATAGTGTGACCAGCACTTACGAAAAAGCGTTGCCATATGAACAAATTATTTTCGGAGCGCTCAAATTTTTTGGTAGGGGTCTTTAATCCCGGTTCCGCTTGCAATTTTTAAATTTTATACCTTCCCGCTTATTTCGTCGTTTTTAGACGCCTTTACGGAACATACATAAACTTTTATTAAAATGCAGAAATGTTTAGATTACATACCATTAAAAGTGGTTTAAATTTAAGCCATTGTTTAGATGGTGTTTGTGTTTTTCAAAATAAATAAACAAATTTATTGTATAAATAAAACTAAACTAAAAGTTAGACACAATATTTTGGTGTTTTTCTAAAATGCTTGCAATTTTTTTTTTTATGAAATCTCTTTGTGGCTTGGCAAATGCCTTTAAAAACGGCATTTAAAACTGTCCAAACAAAATCAAAAAGCATCAAGTTTATGGCAAAAACTTCACATATGAGTATTTTTGGCTTTTGCATAGCGTGGCATTTCCTGACCCACAGGCCACATGGCAATGCTTTGCTGAACCCACGCCAAAACGCATAAAGTGTCAACTTTATCATGAGACCACAGCACACACACTCGCTCGCTGGCCTCTGGTCCCCTTTGACGCGCTAAAAATATTGCCAAAAACCTTGCACATTTCGCACATTTATCGGCAGGGGTCAGCAGCAGTCAGGAAGAATTTTTTTTTTTTTTGGTACCGAATTGTCTGGAATAACTTTCAAAGCCCACAGGTGCGTGCCAATGGCGATAAGATGGTGCTTTGACTGTCAAAATGCAGCTAGAAATGATTGCTCGATTATGCTTGGTATATTGAGTACAAATAAGGGGAGCAAAATTACAAAATAAATGCTACATTTATGAATTGAGGGTTGTGAATGCATAAACTTAATATTTTTGACTTGAAATTATGTTTCGTTCTAATACGTAGGTTGCTATATATATTTTTGGCCTAATAATGAAAACGCGAATATTTATGAACAAAAATGGTTGTATTGTTTTTCAAAGTATTCTCCAGCAAGATTTATACACTTTTGCATGCGCTTAAACCAATTGTCGAAGCACTTTTTCCACTCCGATTGAGATCCCTCCAAAACATGGTTTTTGAACTTTTCAACAGCATCTTCTGGCGACGAAAATCGTTGACCACGCATTGTTCCCTTGATGTGCGGGAATAAAAAGAAGTCATTGGGTGCCAAGTCAGGGCTGTACGGCGGATGACCCATCAATTCGACGTTTTGGGCGGTCAAAAAGGCGCTGGTGTGAGCTGATGTGTGAGAGCTCGCATTGTCATGGTGCACAATGATCTGTCTTCTCTTGTTCGTTTTTCGAATTTCTCCGAAGACTTCAGGCAAACAAATTGTGATGTACCACTCAGAATTGACCGTCCTACGTTGCTCAAGCGGAACAGTCGCCACATGACCAGTTTTACCGAAGAAACAGGCGACCATTTGCTTCGAACTGCTTATTCCACGAACGACTTTCGTTGGATTTGGCTCGTCTTCGAAGACCCACACGGTCGATTGCTGTTTTGTTTCCATGATTCGTCACCTGTGACGATCTTATAAACGTCTTTTGAAACACCGCGATTATATTTTTTCAAAATTTCTTTGCACCAATCCACACGAGCCTTTTTTTGAGCGATTGTCAAATTGTGCGGGATCCAACGAGAACAAACCTTTTTTACGCCCAGGTGTTCATGCAATATCGAATGTATGCTGGTGGAAGAAATGCCCAAGGATGCCTCTATCTCACGGTATGTCACATGACGATACTGCATTATCAGTTCACGCACGGCATCAATGTTTTCTGGCACAACAACTGTTTTTGGACGACCTTCGTCTTCGAGCGAGCGTCGCCCGCGATTGAATTCATTAAACCAATTTTTCACAGTGCTATAGGATGGTGCTTCATCGCCATACAAAGATTTAAGTTCATCGTTGCACTCTTGTCGTGATAATCCACGTCGAAAGTTGTGAAAAATGATTGCACGAAAATTTTCACGAGTTAATTCCATTTTTCTGCCGAGGTAAGTTTTTGATTAATCGTTAATCGATATCAAACGTGGTCACACATGAAAGAGTTGTATGGAGCTTTTATCGATAAAAGTCCAAACTTTTTTTTCGGAAAAGGCCAATTGGTCCTAAAATGTCTGGAAGTAACCTAGGCCAGAAACTTTAATAGCAACCCACGTACGCTCTTATGAACGAATGAGTTGACCTTAAAATTTTATTATTCCCAAACTGAAGCACAATTTTCTATAAAATAGCAAACTTAACTAATCACAAATGACAATGGCGTTGCCAGATCTAATCAACTTGCGATAGTTTAATCGATAAATGGCAACTCTAATATCATCCTTCACACATAATTGCCAATTTCTGTGCCCTGTTAAACTATCAAGTCAATTTACAGCTTGTCATCAGTAAGAAAAGCAACTCTTGTCTACATTTCAAGCTATTTTACAAGCAAAACTCAATTTGCTTTTTGCGCCAATGTAAAAATCTAACAATTTAATTAAAAACTTTATACCAACATGTCGTTTTTGCATTCAACAAATATCCAAAGAAAATACATTTCGAACACTCTCTCTCAAAAAAAACAAGAAAAAATACTTCAAAACTTCTGTGGCTGACAATTGTGGATGTAAAAACAAACAAAAAAAACAACAACAACACAAACAAGTGAAAAATATTCTCATGTAACCAATAAAAGCATAAAGTACTAGACGAAGTTGCTCATGGAGCTGGGCTTTTTCTTTCCTTCTTTTTTTTTGTGATATATTGTCATAAACGTTGACGAAAGGCAAATATAAGAATCACAAGCTGGAAAATCATCATCATGGCAAAGCATAACACAAAAAAAAAGCCAGACAGCCAATATGGAGACACAAACTCTCACACACAGACACAAACTCAGCTGCCTGTTTCAGTGGAAAATCACATGAAAACAACATGTCGCTGACATGTTCTTCTGGGAGGGGTAAGAAGAAGAAGCAGCCTATCCACTTTAGACGCTTAAAAAAGTTTTTTCTTGCCAAACTTTTCACATATTTTACTTACAATTAAATGCAATTGTTTGAACGCCACAACAAAAAAAAAAAACCCCCCTCCTCCTCCCCCCAGACTGTAATAATTTATGATTTTTCACTGCGCACTGCGCGTAAATTATGAAAATCCACTTAAACTTGCTCCAAAAACTCAAACCGCACGCAAAAAAAAAAAAAAAAAAAAGAAAAACGATGAAGATGGAAATGAGGAAGCCAACGCCTAACGAAGCAAAACAAAAGTCGCAAACGTGGCTAGACAATTTTCCTGCTGCTGTTGTTGTAGTTGTGGTTGTTGTTGTTGCTTATAATTGTTGTTTACTGTATTTGCTGAGTTCGCATTTTTCTTATCGTTTTTTGCATTTGTTACTGGCTGCAGTGTGGGCACAAAATTTTCTAAGAGTATTAAGAGATCAGGCAAAGATTGGAAAATTTATTTTTATTTTTTTTTCTAACAATATATTGAAGAGGCTTAATTTATTAAGGCATTTTCAGTTTATGGAAAATAAATAAATATATATATTTTCGCCTACCATACTTTGTAAGAGATTTTCTTATCTAAAATTCTGTTAAAGCTCCGTTGGTGCAGTAAATTTTTTCTACGAGGTTTGCTTTAAATTTTACCGAATATGACAACTTTAAGTGTGACCAACGATGATTGAAAGAAGAAGAATTTTGTGAATTATTTAAACATTTCTTTCTAAATCTATTCTTAATAGCTTAATTCTTTGAAATATCTTAAGCAGAAAGCAAAAGAGAAAAGCGAATAATGGTTTTGATATGAAACTTATCGATAGACCTAATCAGCTGTTGGTATCGTAATCAAGAGGAGGTTACATTTTCCTCTATCTCAATACCTCAAATTGTTTAGTTTATAGCTTAATGAATTTTTAAAATATAGCTCTTTTAAATCAATTCTGTGAACTATTTCGGAACTGTACTTGAACAAGTAAAATATCTAACCTACACAGTGTAGAATTTATCTTAGGTCAAATAATTTCTGAGATATGGCTCTGAACTAGAGGTGTGCACCACACACATTTCCGGTGTGGGGTTATCCGAACCCGCGGGGTTCTTCCGCGTTTTTTGGCCAACAATGTTAAAAAAAATCAACCATTAATCCCAAAATGTGGATAAAGGGGAAAAACTCGGAACCAAAACCATCAACCAAAAAAAAATAAAATTAAAAAAAAATAATTGATATTATAGAATATTTTCAGAAATAGATATTTTTTTTGATAATAGCAATATATACTCAGAAAAGAGTCTTACAATTTGGTAATTGTCGTCCTAAAAAACTATTAAAATCATATTAACTTCTAAAGATAATCCAATTAAATGTAAAAATTTCTAAAGTCTAACAATCCTCCCTAAACATAAAAAAGTATTGATAAAATGTAGTTTTATAAGTTTGGACAAAGATATGTATCGCTCATTATTATTTATTACCTAAGATAGTTGTGAAAACTTAATTCTAGATTGTTTTTACTGAAAGAAAACAAAGCAAAATCGTTCGCAAAAAGTAAAATGTTAAAAAATAGGAATTAAAAAGCGTTAGGACTTTTGTTTTTACCTTAATAACAAATAAATTTTTTAAAAGAATACTTGTACCAGTATGTTCTGTATACGGTTATTTTGGATTTCAGTACGTATCGGAAACCACACTGTTTATAGTTCGAATCCGGCCCGATAGAACCAAGGTTCCTGGTAAAATAGCATTATTCCCTAAACAGCCATGCTCCGAAAAGAGCAACAGTGTGGCTTCTTGAAACCCAGAATAGAAAATTTAGGTCTCTCTCACGCAAACTTTCAGGTGCTTGATCAAACGTGATCATTCACATGAATCGTGCATGACGCAAAACGCTCAAAAAGTTGTGTGTGTGAATCGTGCGTCAAGAGATTTTTGTTTCGTGAATCGTGAGTTACGCATCTCTACTCTTAACCACTATTCAACCGGTTCAAATTGGTTCGAGAACTGAGAATTTCGGGAAAATGTCGTACTTAGTCAGATTCTAAGATCGTAAATACTTGATTTTCCCCGAACTAAATTCTTGATTTTGATTCCGAGTTTACTAGCTGTCGAGCTTTTATACTTGTTTTTACCGAGTAGTCTTTTTTCCTTCTTCTGGTCTCTAGTTAAGTAAGGATAAATTTTTCAATGTCTGGTTAGTCAAATTAACTAGAGTTAACCCGAATTTGAGTGTCTCAAAAATGTGTTTGTTTGACTCAACAAGGTTCACCAGCAAATGTTCCTGAACTAAGAAAAAGTTTTGTCCTGCTGATTCATTTGATAGGTTTGAAAATGTATGGTCACATCATTAAAGCGATAGCAATTTTATCGATGATGGGTGAGTCCGGCTTTAAGAAAGTTAAAGTACTTTAGCTCGAGCAAGAAATGTGTTAGGAGATTAACGAACGGGTAAATTCGACTTTGACAAATTCGGCCTTAATAATTTCAAGTTTTTTTCTAAATAAAGATTTTTATCTTAGAAAGTATCATCTAGTATCCACAGAGATTTTCTTAACACTTTTCCTTGGTCTCTCTCTCTCTCTCTAAATAAGTAAACATAACATTTTGTAATTTTCATTAAATATAAAAAGCAACCTTCGTAGTATTTCAGTTTCATTTAAGCTTAAGCCGATACCCACCAATTAGCCTGCTGAGCTAGTACCACGCAGCCCACCCACCCCTTTAACACGCAACATCAAGTCTATAAATATAAAGAAAAATAATCAAATATGCAACAAATTTTTCTCAATTTAGTCAACATTATTTTTATCCAGTCAACTTTTCTTTTGGTTTTATTTTGGGTTCAAAATTCTGTTTGTTCTGCTCATTTTCTTAAGACGTTAAGTCATTATTTTTTTTTATGCAAATTTTTTTAGGATATGCATCACCTTTTTGGGAGCACTTTTTCGGTTGTTTATTAAAACAATAACAACAACAACAAGAAACATAAAAAGCCACTGTGGACCAGCCTAATTAAAATGCTTCACTTTTGTTCATTTGTTTTGTAACAAACAACAGCAACATCAACCAAAATATACAACAACTGGGACCTTTATTTAACTTCGTTTTTTTTTTTGGAGAGAAATTACCGCTAATTAGTTATGAAAATGTGCTTTTAATTGCACGCGTAATTAACTCTAATGAATGTTAATTGTTCCTTCTTTACCCCATAATGTACATAAATTTAATTTAATCAAAGACAACTGTAAAATTGGTGTTGTTGTGTGTCAGCAGCTGTCACTGTCTGCGGTTTTTGGCCAAAATTTTCACATGGTACTATGGGACGGAGGTAGCGAAATTGGGGCAAAATTTAGTTGGTATGAAAATAGATATATTTGCCCAAACTTTCAAGTTGAGCTTATTATAAGAGGAGCAGGCGTGAGTGATTTTTCCATCACGTAACCCACAATTCACGAAATAAAAATCTCCTAATGCACGATCCATGCACACATCTTTTAATGCTTTTTGCGTCACGCACGATTCCTGCACGAATGATCACGAACGATCAACCACCCCCAAATTTTTGCGTGGAGAGATCTTAATTATATCATGGGTGTCATGGCCACACTGCACCTTTTGTATGGAGCTAATGGGAACAGCGGATTCAAATCGCTTTCGACCCAAGAACGATCATATTTCCATACGATTTGGGTACATGGGATTATCTTCTATCGTTCATATTCATGACACGATTTTCGATCTGTAAATTTGTTTAATTTGTCGTTTTTTGCAAATTTAATAAATTTTAAAAATATATTTTTAGATGGAAGTCGATAACAATACTTTTTTTCGTTTTTAGAGTTTTGACCAAAAAATAACATTTTCGTACCATAGTGCCCTGTTGTGTGTGCTAATGGAACTTGTTCATATCTATGCATGTGAATAAATAAATGCGGGAGAGGATACGGGAATAATTGGCACAACTAAAGCAAAATAAAGTAAACCTTAAGGGGCTATTACACAGTGCGACCCTAAAAAAAAAAGAACACATTAACGGGACCAATAAAATGTGTAACTAAGAGCCCTCAGGGAGTCACCTCTCATACACAGTTTTTTTCAGTCCACGTCAGGTTCACACATTTCATTAGTTGCTTGTTGAAAAAAAGTGAGAGATAAAATTCTGGAAAATTCACCAAAGCTGGAGAGGGTCACTACAAATGTCATACAAAATTCGCACCTCCAGAAGACAAGTAGTTCGCGTCCCTACCGAAGAGATCAATCTTAGAAACTTGATTATATCAAAAACCACACGGTAGAATTGTCTAAGATTTTAGATTAGTTAAGAAACTGACCAATAAATCGTGTCCCCAAGAGTTGGTAACATTTAATGAAAAACCGCGATATTGGGTTCCACATTTGACCGTACCCATCCAAACTAATTATTAGGGGGGGGGTATTTGGGTTTGGAAGAAGAGGAAAAAATGGGGGTATATAATTTTTTTTTTTTTTTATATATAAAAAAAATAAAAAAAAGAGGAATAAAACTCAAGACTTCTTCGAAAACAATTGGATAGTATAAAGCAGCGGTGGGTATTAATTGCAACAGCAAGTAGTTCTTGTCTTCACTTTCCATCTCGCTATCAGCAAACGGAAGCAATAATTTGTACACAAAGAAAAATATGAACCTTAGCTTCCCGCTATTATTGTTTCTTACATACACACAAATAATTTCTGTCGCTGAGACGCGGTGCGACACTCTATTGCTTCATAAGATAAGACGCGAAAGGGTAAATGCATTTGCGCCGAATAACGAGCTGTGATGCTGTGGCGCGTTGGGCATACATCTGCCCATTACTAATAAAAAGGATCGAGATTTAGACAGATCCCTGTAGTCACCTCAGTCTATCTACGAACTAGTCCCGTCTTAAAGAGAATTGAAAATTTAGAGTTTTATTTTAATTGCATTAACTCAAAGTTATTGACTAATGCTTATGGAAAATAGTCGCTGAAATTATAAGTAAAACTATTTCACTCTTTTCCGATTCTCACCATCTATTATATAGTTCTGATATGTTTTCCACATAAACTTAGCAAATTTATAAATTGTATGACTATATCAGATAAACTGAATTTAGAACGATTTTGCCTAGAAAAATGTAGTGCTCCACATTATACAGAGCTCAAAATTTTAATTTAAAAATTTTTACATATTTTTTTATTAAAAAAGTTTATTAATGTAGCATCATTCATTGCTCACCCTATATAAAGTTTATTTTCTTTTTTTTTTTATTTTTTTATCATATTTAAAATATTTTTTATTTATTTTTTTTTTTCATATTTAGAATATTTTTATATTTATATAATTTTAAAAATTTACCTAAACTTTTTTGCCTTCAAACTAATGTAATAAAATTGTGCCTTCATTCATCTATTTTTATTTTGTGTGTGAAGAAAAACACTCGATTCAGGTCAAATGCTGCATAAAACTGTCTACATAATTTATAAGTTTGCTATGTAGACGGTAACAACTTTTGGCGTCTACTTCAACCAAAGAGTTCAGACAAGAAAGCAAAACTACAAGTGCAATTACCAATTAGAAGTTGCAAGTTTTTTTTTCATATTTTTTTTTTGCTGCAGCAGGAAACATTTTCATTGGAATTTTTGATTTATATGAAATGGAGTTCACGAAATGTACACAGAAAAAGTAGAGGGAAAGAGTAAAATGAAATAAATCAAAACAGTTATAAATTTGAAGTGATAGCGGGAAGAGAGAAAGCCAGATTTGAGGTGAAAGCATTTGTTTAAATATTTTATTAGAAGAGGGAGAACTTTATATTATTTTTTTCAGCATTGTTGGTGCGCGTTTGGTGATTTTTAGAGAGTGCATAAGTACACGTTTTTATACCCTTGCAAAGTTTATATTAATTTTGACCAGAATTGTGTAACACATAAAAATATTAATTTCCAACTCCATAAATTATATATATTCTTGATCACGGCGACTTGAGTCGATAGAGCTTTGTCCGTCCGTCTATCAGTCCATCAGATTCTTCAGAGTCACAGAGTCTTATTTTGTTACGTAAGAATTTTTGCTAGGAGTAAAACTCAATTTCAAAATAACGCATAACGCGTAACGCATTACGCTCACAGGGACACAGCATACACTCCAAGCAATCGCCTGGCCAACCTTGTCATTTCAATAAAACTTCGTATTAGTATGTTCTAGACCACTTGTCCATTCAAAAACAATGTGGAAAAACAGTGTTGGAAAACAACGGGCACAGCATACGCACTCCAAGCAATCGTCTAGCCAACCGGTGGCATTTCTGTTAAACTTAGTAGAATTATGTTCTAGACCAGTTGACCTTTGTAAAACAATGTGAAGAACAGTGTTGAATAACAGTTTTGGAAAAGAGTGTTGAAAAACAATGCGACTAACAGTGTTTGAAAACAGAGTTGAAAATAGTGCTGGAAAACTGTATTGGGAACAATGGAAGTGGCACAGGCACAACATTTTTATCTAAAACTGTTTTCCAACACTGATTTCCAACACTGTTTCCCAACTCTGAACTTCAAGCAATCGTCTGGCCAACCTTGGCATTACTTCAAGCCTTGTAGTATTATGTTCGAGACCAGTTGACTTTTGACCTGTTTAAAACAATGTTAAAAACAGTGTTGAGAAACAATTTTAGAAACAGTGTTGAAATACAATGCGACTAACAATGTTTGAAAACAGAGTTGAAAATAGTGCTGAAAAAAATAGTTGAGAACAATGAAACAGGTACAGGTACAACATTGTTATATAACACTGTTTTCAAACATTCACCTGGCCAACCGCATCATTTCAATCAAGCAATATGGAAAAGCAGTGTTCGAAAACAACTGAAACAGCGAACACTCATTTGGCACTTCAATAAAACTTAAAAGTATAATGTTTTAGACCATTTGACCACTTTTGTAAAACAATTTTGGAAAAACAGTGTTGAAAAACAATGCAAAAAACAGTGTTTAAAACAGAGTGGAAAATAGTGTTGAAAAAGAGTGTCTGAAACAATGATGAAAACAGTGTTGGAAACAATGGTACCTGATCCAAATAGGTACACTTTTTTATATCACTGTTTTTAACAATGTTTTCTAACACTGTTTTCCTACTCTGATTTCCAAGCAATTGACTGGACAACCGTGGCAATTCTTACGCTATATAAACTCCTTTTTATTTAACATGTTTCACACTTTTTTTTTTTTCTTTTTTTTCCTCAAACTTTGTATCGAATTTTTCCAATATCGGTATACTAGTACTCAGTGTTTATCCCTTCTGTTTAATAAAAGTCGAAAAGATTACTCCATTTGTGTCCCAAAACATCGTCCCTTGCCTAACACTGAGTCGAGAGTGATAGCTGTATCTTCTTGTTGAATATCGTAAGCAAACGCGGCACCCATCGCCAATCGCTATATTTCCCAAATCCCGGCTTAAGACTAACTTTAATCACAAATGGAAACAACCGTCTATATTTTGACTTTCTAGCTCTTATGATTTAGGCTGTACGTTGACTTTCAGTAAGAAATCAATCAGACATGCCGTGTTATATATTTATGATAAAAAGAGGAAAATTCAATTTCTGCAAATTTGTATAACAATTTTTTTTAAAAGCTCTGCAATATGAAAATGATTTCTACGTGAGAAATTATACGCAAACATAAGCTCCGCTTTTGCTGCATCAGCAGCAATATGTTTACATTTTTATGGTTCACAACAACAACAGCAAGAGAGAAAAAACAATTTTGAGTAAAAAACGGTTGAAAATTGCACTTACTCAAAGACCAAGCTGCCAATTCATTTTCATTTTTTTGTTCTTGTTTTTTTTTTTCGGGAGATGCCCCAAAAATGTTCAACAAAGGCCGCGAAATTGCAGCCACGTTTTTTAGCATAAAAATTGAACATGTGTACGAATATAGATAGGCGGAGGAGGGGGGGAGTATTTGCCCCCATTTTCAATGCTTTGTGCACGGACTTGTTTGACTTCCATTTTTTTTTTCTGCATTGCAACGCATGGATTATCCCTTGGATTATCCTGCGCAGCATGACTGAATTTTAGTTGCAGTTGCAATTGGTGGATGGGGGGTGGGGGCGTGGGGGTTCTGTGTAACCCTTTCACATAATATTTGTTTAAAGTTTTGTCCTCCGAAACTTTGCCTAGCATTTTTCTTATGAAACAAAAGAGGAAAAACTTCCACTTTTGACTAATTGAAAATGTGTTTGCAAGTTCAAAAAAGAAGAAGAAAAAGATTTTCCATAATTTGATTTTGCTCACAAAAAAGTTTACAACAGTTTACGTGGGGCGTGGCCCAAAAGGCGCCGCCGTCATGTTTACAAAATAAAAATAAAAAAAAAATATTGTGAAATTAATTAAAAAAGGGCTAATAAAGATGCCTGTTGGTTGTTGTTTTTGGATGCTACTCTAATTGAGTTCATCAACAAAATTGTTCTTTTTCTCTCTCTCTCTCTCTCTCTCTCTATCTCTGTGTGTGTGTGTAATACGCTTACGCATACGCGGTACGTGAAGGCTTAGAACTTACTTAAATTTTCCATTGTCGGTCGTATTTGTTGTAATCCAATGCGATTAGTCGCGTTGGGTTTTATTTAGCATGGGAACAAAAGCCTGAAAGTATGCCACATACAATTATGTGGCTGCAGCTTAAAGCAAGCTACAAAGCGGCAAGAATTTGGCCCAGAATGTGGCAAAGATATATGACAGGTGGAACGGGGATTATAAACCTTAAATTTATGAATATGATACTGACTGACTGACTCATCAACGCCCAGGGCAAACAACATATTCCCAGTAAGCTAAAATGTTAAAGCGTAGATGTTTTTTGAAGCCTAAATTTAGTGTTAAAATGCTCTAACACACCTGGTCACACTAAAAGTTAGCTATACTCGAAACTTAAAGGGTGTAACCCTGCCACAATTCGTTTAATTTCCGGGATTATAAAGCTTTATATGGAAAAAAATTATTTATGAATATGATGCTGATTCAACTGACAGACTGACTCATCAACGCCCAGGGCAAACGGCTTATTCCAAGAAAGCTAAAATGTTAAAGCGAAGACGCTTTTTTAAAGCCTAAAGTTAGTGTTAAATTGTCATATCACACCTGGTCACACTAAAAGTTAGCTATGCTCGAAACTTAAAGGGTGTAACCCTGCCACAATTCGAATAATTCCCGGGATAATAAACCTTTATATGGAAAAAAATTCATTTATGAATATGATACTGGTTTCAACTGACTGACTGACTCATCAACGCCCAGGGCAAACGGCTTATTCCCAGAAAGCTAAAATGTTAAAGCGTAGATGTTTTTTTGAAGCCTAAATTTAGTGTTAAAATGTTCTAACACACCTGGTCACACTAAAAGTAAGCTATACTCAAAACTTAAAGGGTGTAACCCAGCCACAATTCGAATAATTGCCGGGACTATAAACCTTTATATGCAAAAAAATATAATATGAATATAATACTGGTTTCAACTGACTGACTGACTCATCAACGCCCAGGACAAACGGCTTATTCCCAGAAAGCTAAAATGTTAAAGTGGACATGCTTTTTTGAAGCCTAAATTTAGTGTGTAAATTTCATAACACACCTGGTCACACTAAAAGTTAGCTATACTCGAAACTTAAAGGGTGTAACCTTGCCACAATTCGAATAATTCCCGGGATAATAACCCTATATATGAAAAAAATCATTTATGAATATGATACGGGTTTCAACTGACTGACTGACTCATCAACGCCCAGGGCAAACGGCTTATTCCCAGAAAGCTAAAATGTTAAAGCGGAGACGCTTTTTGAAGCCTAAATTTAGTGTGTAAATGTCATATCAAACCTGAACACACTAAAAGATAGCTATGCTCGAAACTTAAAGGGTGTTACCCTGCCACTTCCTTGTCAATTGTATTTGCTAACAAAATCCCAAAAATGTAAACGGATAGCCCTGTGTTAGCAATGAAAACTATTTAATTTTGAAAATATGCAACAGCTTTGTTCAACCAGAGATTGGTCAAAGTGCTCAGCAAAAAGGCCAATAACAAATGCCTTTTAGTTTGAAATTGTTCGACAGGCAGGTGAAAAAAAAAAATTGGAAAAAAAACAAACAACAGCAGCAGCAACAGCGTTGAGAAAACTACGGGAAACTTTTTCATAACACCATACAAATTTTGTTTTTTCTACAGAGCGGGAGGGAGGAGCAACAATTAGTGAAGCTTCGTTTTGAAAGCTTTTTTGTAAGTGGAACTCTCGAAGTCCTTTTGGGAATGCGGCTTGAAAACAAAAAGCAATTGTGGGAAATATTTCGAACCTTTTGTCGTGTGACTTTTGACCGGAGCGCGAGCAAATTATTTGAGCTTAGGCAAAATGAACAATAACAGCGGCTTTTGTACGAAAATGGATGGCCCAGGGACGTGTGTGTGTGTGTGTGGGTCTGCTTTTGTCTGCCGGCATTATAAAACAATTTGTAGTCCTGACACCAACTGCACGACAGGCAAAAACCCCCCAACTGACCACAGCTGACCCCACCTGAACCCTTTAGCCTCGCACACACACACACACACACATTGCCATTCCTCCTCCATTGTTTGCTCATTGCGAGACAGGATTTCATTTTGCTTCCGTTTTGGCATGTTATTTGCTTTGGGGCTTTATTTTTATTTTACTTTATTTTTTTAAGGGCACTTAAGTTCTGTGTTTATTTGTTCCCTTGATTTCGCTGTCATTTGTGCTGAGACTCAAATTTTTTACATTCGTAAATATTCCAAAATGAAAAGAAGCGAAATTTGGTTATTTTTTCGTCCCATCGATAATTCATTAGCGATTTGTAATATTTGCCAGGGAACGTTATCCTACAGAACTTCCATAACGAATTTGCGTAGACATATCAATCGTAGGCATCCAAATCCAGCCTCATGGACGCATCTAGAAGCAACTGAACGTGTGAGAGTGGCCAAGGCCTGGCATTTAGCTCAGCAAGTAAAGTTACATTAAAAATAATATAAATTCTATAAACTACTTAACTAAAGCCATCTCAGGAAACTGCTACCATGACGGAGGACATTAGTCAATCTGTAATCAAAGAAGAGCTCAAAATGGAAAGTAAAACTGAGGAAGAGTCAAGTGACACACGACGGGCACTCAATGAATTTTGTCATCTATATAAACAGAAGCTATTGGAGGATAAGCGACATCATCAGGTTCTAGAGAATTTAATGACACAGAAATTGGAATTAAAAAGACAAATCTTAGAGCTGGAGCAACTTAGATTGACTATGAAATAAAATATATTATAGTCAAAAAGTGTTTTGAATATCAAAAGACTGACAATCGAATTTTTAACGGCTTTTATTAGCAATTGGAAAAGCTTCTCTTGAACTTCGATTAGCGATTACTACTTTACGATTTGCTTTTACTCAAGAATCTTTGCTGAACGTTTTGAATAACGTGTTTCAAAGGATTTTGTGACTAAGGTAGTTTTTGTTCAAAATTCAAAATAATAGCCCTTCATATGTTCACATATAAATCACACAAGCGTCCAAGGAAAATATGAATAAATCAATCTTCTTATTGAAAACCCTTTCCTCGGTTAATGTTACCATTATTTAAAAACAGTTTGTGTTATCTAAATTGTCTTGAAGACAAAACGTTTCAACTAAATACTCCAATTGTTTTATTTTAAATCATCAATCGAATTCGGAAACGAAAAAGTCCTGAAATTTTACATATTTAAAATATTCGGTCACACTAAAAATTTAAACTTTAGTGTTGTTGAACGCGGTAATTGCTTGTGGTATGTTTATTATTGTACAAAGAGGGATTCAGTAGGTGCCAAAAATTACAAAATTAAGGTCATGTTAGATTTAAATTTGATATTGTTTTGCTTTACAGTGTGACAAAATACTTCGAAATAAAATAACTTGGCCAAACTTGGTGTTTGTTTACGTTCGCCTTAAAAAAGTTGCAAACACTCTAAAGTTACATTCTCTGCCAGCAAACTTTTATTAAAGAGGCTAAAAAAAATAGATATTATACTATCGTTGGGTTTTTTGTGCTTTCGTACTTTAGTTCAATTCTGAGTCAATTTACATCAAATCAGTACACAAAAAAAGGTCGTTTTGATCCTAATAAATTTGGTTACCATTTAACGATATTCTTTGGAGATTTCAGAGCACACCTCGTCTGTTGCGAAGGAATCTAACAATTTAGGATAAAAGTTTAAAATTTGAATTGTTCAACGTTTCACTAAAAGTACTAATTTGATTGTGCCTTTAAGCTATTTTAAGCTATATCATAACAATATTGGCCAAGAATTGTGGGTGATATAAACAAACGTTATCAGGAATAGTTTTTTCCATTGTGAAATATCTTCGTATTTGTTGGGATCAGGGCTTCAAGCCTCTGCAATTCTGATAAGAGATTGGCCCGGGTCGGGTGCGAATCCTTCTCTTAAGTCAGGGTTTTTAAACCCAAGTTCAATTTCGGAATTAGTTTCCAGCATGCATTTTTTTATTTATTAATTTTCATTCGTCTGACTAAATGGCAGGTGTTGTTTCCGCATCATTTGATTCAGTTTAAAGTCGGAAAATGGGTTTAAGGCGTTCAAGCACATAAATGCTCTACCAAGATCGTTACACTTCTTCTGACTGCACTTCAGACAGAAATTGTATGTATGTATGTAAAGCAGTGTTAGGAAATAAATCAATCATTTCAAGATCATCAGAACCTGATTGAAAAAACAACAAAGATTAAAAATTCATTTCAGCTTTAAATCCAGAAATAAGCCCGGATCGTTTTCAAAGATCAACCCTGGGCCTATGAGGTACGGAAAAAGCAGACCCGTCACGTGCCCACATCTACATCCTTCAATGGATATTCTCTAGAGCCAAGCAAACAATGTGTTGACAGCGTGGCTAAAGAGGCCATATTTGTATGTACAGATTGTAAAGGTACCTCCTCCATAAGGTTTTTAATAACACCAGGCATATGTGTTTCTTTCCCATATAGGCTGCACATATGTACAATGTACATATATGGGATCTAGTCGGTAGGCCAAATTTAGCATCTCGCTTTTTATTAAATTTTCTTTAAATTAATGCGCCTTCGAAAACAGAGCAGATTAATCAGTGTGACCTTTTACCAAATAGGTTTTTTTACCGTATTTGGTCACACTGTTTAAGTTGGGTTCCACACACTTTTATTAAATAGGAAATTCCTACCAGGAATTATTCGCAGTGGCCTTAAAGATTGACATTTCTAATTATTTAAATCACAAAATAATATAAATCTGTTTTGAATTAAATTGGAAATGATTTCAATTAAATAATTCCAATCTCTAATGACTAAAATCAATTAAATTAATTCAAAATAATAATAATGTGATTGCTCTGAAATAAATTATAAATCACTTTAAAGCAATCTTCAAAGAATACAATCAGATAACGCCGAAAATAACTGTTGGGACCAAAGGTTTGTCCATCGCTGATGTAAATTAATCACAAAGATTTTAAAGCCCATTACGGACTTGCGAAGTAACGCGAAGTTTCATACAAAATTTGTAGGAAGAAGAAGCAGAAGTAATGATTCCTTCACCCTTTACTTTGGCTCATACGGAGCTATGAAGTACTGTTGCGCTTAACAGCACACGAATGGAACCTATGTTAAGCCTGTGGATTTGATTTTACTTCGAGCAGCTGAAGAAACATTGTTGCAAACAATGTTACTTCACCCTACTTCTGCCTTGAAGCCATCAGCAAACAGCTGAAATTAAATTTTAGACGAAAAGTCAATGTTTTAATACAGTCGTAAATGCTCGTTTAAACAAGGGTTTGAATAACTTACTAACTAAAAATTGCAAAATCCAAAAAGTTGACTAATTATACACTTATTTTAATGCGCTAAAGAATTTAAATAATCGTAGCAATGGTTGATTATGCAAACTATATAGTCGACATTGCATTTGCTCGGTATGCACTACATCGTTTTAGCATTTGAAAACTGTTTTCATTGCAACTTTTTCAAAGTTGTTGCTAGTCAGCAAGGCTGGTCGAGAAGTTGCTTATCTTTATAAAAAAAGCAACAACATTTTTAGTCAATTAGTGCGACCATCGTTAAGGTAATTGAATAATACCAATAAACTCAAGATTTGGTGTAATTTCTTAATAAATCTGGTCACACTAGACTTACGTTCCACCTTGACGTAATATATGGTGAAGTAAGCTAAATTACTTACTTCGCAGGTCCGTTTAGGGCTTAAGTCAAAATTGATTGAAATCTTTTTTTCAGCACTGAGCACAGTTGATCGATACTGCTACTTCCTTTCAATTAGAGTGACAGTCCTAAATTACTCCGTTACTTTTTCACAGTTAATTATAAAAGGCTAGCAATTGTGACTTTGATAATTGGACTTTGATTGGGATACTGTGGGTGTGATTTAATATTTATCTATTACTGCGACTCAATTACAGCTACGCCGAAATGGCTCATCTCTAATAAATTCTAAGAATCTGTTAGACTGCTTTAAAAAACAAAATCCTTAATAATACTTCCATTTTTCATTTGATATTCCAACTCAGATCAAAGTTTAAATTTACTCTCAACAAATTAAGAAACTAACAAAGATTAGTTAGGTAAAAAAAACTCTCACAACTTAATTGGTAAATGGAGAACTCTTTCCTTCAACCATTTTTCTTCCATCGTTACATATGCACGTAAAAGCAGGAACTAACTTTTTGGGCAAATATGCAAAGTGAAAGCTTAAATGATTTTCATTAAGAGTTCTTAATCTAAAAGTTAGATGCAAGTTGAAATATTTAATATGCAAAGTGAGGCGCACAAACATGCAAACATTGTTATTATTAAGTAATTTTTATTTATTTATTTTTTGCCAGGGTCTCTCTCGCATGTTGCATGTTTGTGTGTGTTGTCAACGCAAATTCCCATGCAGCATGCAACAAGGCAGAAGAAGCAATGCCACTCTCGCTCTTCCATTTTCCAACAGCTCAACACTTTTGACTTTTAATATGCCGGGCGGAGGGCGGAGGGCGGTGCGGGCCGCCTCCTAAGCCACCCGCAAAATTATTTTGTTGTAGCTGGCGGCGACGTTGAGTGTTGCTTTGTTTGAAGTGCCGCCCCCTTGTTCTGGTCTCTGCACTATAAATTTCTCTCTCTCTACCCACAATGAGTGTGGTATTTTATTAAAGTTTTTTTTTCACATATATGATTTTCTTCTCCTGCTGCTGCTGCTGCAGCTCTGGCAATTTCTCATATGCAACAAAATTTGCATAAAAAATAAAACATCAGCAGCCACGCCGAAAAATTGTTGCGTTGCTGTTCTTTTCGTTGTTTTTTTTTTTGTTCACCCCCTCCTTTTCTTTGCTATTTTTCTTTATCTCGTGTGAGGGTCGAATCGGGTCGTGTCAGGTTGTTGTTGTTGTTGTTATTCTTACAGCAGGGTTAACCCTTCTTTTCGGCTCGTAGAGATATGTATGCAAATTCTGGACTAGTTTCGAGTGTATGTGTGTGTATGAGTAGTCCTAATCATGTGCCACTCAATCCAGTTGGGGGGACAGGGTTTTTATTTAGTTTTTTAAATTAAAATTGGACATATGAAACGCTCAACAGGCTGGAAAATGGTTTATGAATCAAACAAAATTTAAACCAAAATATGAAGATTTTAAAGTATAACAAGAAAGAGCGCTGCAGCCTGTGAAGACATTTTGTGTGTTGTCATACGAATATAGCCCTTTTACCCATTTTAAATAGTTTTAGGGCTTACAAACTCAAGATTTTGACAATTTACTCAAAAGCCCTTCCATTGATTTGTATATTCTATTTTATTTCGCACCTTTTGTATATTTTATTGCCAGCCATTTCTTTGCCTAATCTATTTTATTGAGTTCACACCTCGGCAGTCGCAAATTGCCCTGACAAATGCAATTGAGCGACTGTCTGAAAAGTTGGCAATGTGGAGGACAACTTGTCCCTCTGCCTTCGGCTCGTAAATTGGCATTCATTTGCATTACCGTAAAAAGTTATTTGCACATGCATGTGTGCACTTTTGCCCGGCCGCACGCTTCAACAAATTGCAGCTACTAAAGCGCTAAAACGTGACGACAGGCAAGTAAATTCAAGAGAGAGTGAGTGCAACAAGCAGCAGAAGCAGCAGCTAGGTTAAGGCATTTTTACTTTCTTTGCACTTTTGCACTCGAATGCGCGCGACGCCCTCCTGTTCTACTCAAACGCTTATTGGCTTAGTCAAAAAAGGCAGCTGCAGTTTTGCCATTGACTCAATAAATGCCTGTCCTTCCGTCTGCTTGTGTAAGCCGCTTTACCAGGCAACTGGGTGACGGAATGGTGAAGCTTTTACAGCTAAGCTGGTTAAAGAATATAATAATTTTACCTACTCTCATGCTTATAAGGATTTTACAAGTTGTACATGCAGATTACTAATGAAATTTGTATCTTCTTTTATTTTCAGGTATGTGAACTTCATAATGAAGAGCCACTACTTAAGTTATTTTAATCAAAGTGAGTAAATATTGACTACTATACAATGGGTACATTCAGCAGAACAATTTCATTCTTAAAACAGCTTAGGATTCCACTCATAAATTCGTTCTGTGAATTGTGAACCCTAAAAGCAAGTCAAGTATTTGAAATTGGGCGCGTTCAGCAGAGTCATTTGATCACTGATCAGCTTTTTAAAACTACTTCTATTATTTAGCATACTTTTCAGAGGTTTTGTTAAATTGAGATTTGGAAAAACTTCATGTAAATATCATAATGGGCGCGTTTAGCAGAAAAACCTGATCACTGATCAGCTTAATAAAACTGCTCTTATTATTTAGCATACTTTTTGGAGGTCTTGTTAAATTGAGATTTGGAAAAGCTTCATGTAAATATCATAATGGGCGCGTTCAGCAGAAACACTTGATCACTGATCAGCTTAATAAAACTACTCTTATGATATAGCATACTTTTTGGAGGTCTTGTTAAATTGAGATTTGGAAAAAGCTTCATGTAAATATCATAATGGGCGCGTTCAGCAGAGACACTTGATCACTGATCAGCTTAATAAAACTACTCTTATTATTTAGCATACTTTTTGGAGGTCTTGTTAAATTGAGATTTGGAAAAGCTTCATGTAAATATCATAATGGGCGCGTTCAGCAGAAACACTTGATCACTGATCAGCTTAATAAAACTGCTTATTATTTAGCATACTTTTTAGAGGTTTTGTTAAATTGAGATTTGGAAAAACTTCATGTAAATATCATATTGGGCGCGTTCAGCAGAAACACTTGATCACTGATCAGCTTAATAAAACTACTCTTACGATATAGCATACTTTTAGGAGGTCTTTTTAAATTGACATTTGGAAAAGCTTCATGTAAATATCATAATGGGCGCGTTCAGCAGAAACACTTGATCACTGATCAGCTTAATAAAACTACTCTTATTATTTAGCATACTTTTTGGAGGTCTTGTTAAATTGACATTTGGAAAAGCTTCATGTAAATATCATAATGGGCGCGTTCAGCAGAAACACTTGATCACTGATCAGCTTAATAAAACTACTCTTACGATATAGCATACTTTTAGGAGGTCTTTTTAAATTGACATTTGGAAAAGCTTCATGTAAATATATATTGGGAAAATGATCACGACAGCTTCATAAAACTACTCTTATAAATACTTTTTGGAGGTCTTGTTAAATTGAGATGTTGGAAAAGCTGAATGTAAATATCATAATGGGCGCGTTCAGCAGAGTCACTTGATCACTGATCAGCTTAATAAAACTACTCTTATTATTTAGCATACTTTTTAGAGGTCTTGTTAAATTGAGATTTGGAGAAGCTTCATGTAAATATCTTATTAAATGGGCGCGATTAAATGAGGAGCCAATTCTTCTGCTGAATACGGTCATTAAATACTAGAGGAAAAGTAGCCCATGTATCATTGATCAGGGACCAAAGTCTTCTGCTGAACACGGCCATGTTTTTAAAGCTGATCAATAATCAACCTCCAGTTTTTGCCTGAAATTGTTTTGATATAAACACCTTAGACATTTCTTTAGTTGAAATCTTTGCGTTTGACAATAAATTGACATTTGGAAAATATTAGCAAGTCGTTGCGTTTCAATCTCTTTTGCATTGACCATAGTTGTTCTTATTTACAAATGTTTTTGGTAGCTTCTGTTTTTAACATAAAAAACAACAAGGTTTATCTGCCTGAGGCTTCTTTATTTAATTTACAAATATGTAGCGCATTTTGTGTATACGTATGTGAAGTTGAATTAATGAATAAAGTTCAATTACACACATTTCGCTTCGAGACATTTTATTAAATTTACAAGCGAAATTAAACGCACATCAAAAACAAATTTCGAATATTGATAAAAATGAAATGAAATACGACAAGGAAGCGCTGCATTTAAGAACTTTGACTAAAAAATATTCCCTTGATTTTGATTGATTACATATACACACATATGACTTGGTCGCGCAGCTATTGGTGCTTTCCCCTTACTATAATCCGCATACAGAATCGTTGCGTGCAAAACTTTCGTGTTTTTTCTCCGACCATATTGAAATTATCAGCACATATCAGCGGTGGGCAAGCCCTTGCTTCTAAATGCTCCCATAGCTCCAAAATATTTATTTATATTGAGTCATTTCGGAAAGAATTACAAAAACAAAAAACCCCCGCTGTTGATAAATAGTTTAGATAAAAAGGGTTATTTTCCAATTTTTTCGAATTAAAAAATTCCCTTTTCCATTTACTGATCCTGTAAAGTTAAATTAACAAATTTAGGAAAGAAAGGTTTAAAAATACTGTTTTTCCTTAAACAACTATTTCATACAGATCGTTAAGAAAAAATTCCCTTTTCCGCCCTTGGGGTGGATTTTCCAAAATCGGGATAAAAGCTCTCTAGTAAATTCGCATACTTAGCTTACACTCTGAGTTTTAATGAATGGGATGAAAAAACGTTTTCCCATTCATTCTAGTTATTTCGCCTATTTAATTAACAAACCGACTTTCAAGTCAATCTTCTCTCAACATCTTTTGTGGTCGGATTTGCCAATATAAAAACAGTTTCTTTTTTTTTGTGGTTTGCAGGAAATCTTCTTTTTGCAAAGGTAGCCCCTAACCACAGTGCAAGCTGTAAGCATTCCCGAGAAAAAAAAAAACCACTTGCTACAAGTAAAACTATTATCAGATTATCAACGCAAGTTATATTATTGTATATTCAGGATATTTCCACCATCTAGAATGAAATGCATATATATAACGCGGCGCTGACTGGCACTCAGCAAAGGGAAGTGGGGGGGGGGGATGGCGTAGCATGTTACCGGGCGAAACAATGGCAGGCGTTGCGCTGCCATTTACAACCTGGCTAAAATAAACGCAAAATGACAGCCAACAAGCTGCAATAACAAACAACAAAAGCAACAAAAACAACATTTGTGACGCAAGTTATGCGCTCAAAGTGGAAGCGCAGTTAAAGTGTCAAAAACACGCGCAAACACACACACACACACAGAAGCAGGAGCAGGAAGCGGCACGCCTCCTCTTGCGTGTGTTCGCGTCAGTTTTATAGATTTTTTCGCACGTGAAGCATTTTGAGACGCGCCATTAATCTTGAACAGTCATGACGACCCTCGCTTGGCGCCCACATTTGTCATAAATATTGAACAAGCAAGTGGTTGCCAACCCCACCACCCTCCCCCGAACAGCTGACTGACTTATTTTTACACACAAAAGGAGGGCGGGTATCAGTTTTGGTGGGCGTGTCTGGCCCGTTGGCGATTGATTTAAAATGCACTTGAAATTATGTTCGAGGGGGGCGGGCGATTGGGTGGAATATTTGACAAGTGAATTTATTTAAATTTTTTGTTTTTGGCAGGTGTGTCTGTGTGTGTGTGTGAGGCAAGTAATTTATGATTTCAAGTGTTGTCTGCTTTTAGGGGTCAACCCGTTGTGTCCGTTGATTGTTTATGGCCTCATGTAGTTTTTGGTGCAATATGTTGCCCAAAAAAACAATGCGCATTGTAAGCAACAGAAACAAATTGCTCCGCATAAATTATGCGAAATGTCAAAAAGTTGGTGGTGCGATTGAAAACTCAACTTTTTCTCTACTTTTTCCCTCTTCTCGCTTTCTCTTTGGGATATGAACAGAAACTGAATTGAATTAAATGCACACTCTGAAATTGGGTCAATTTTATTTCGAAGCTAATTTCATTCAATTAAAATGTTGTTATGCATAAAGAAAGCATTTTTATTAAGTCATAGTACGATGCACTGGAAACTATTTATGAAATATTTGCCACTAACAGACAATGGCTTAATTAAAGTGAAATTGTGCCAATGTGTGCAATAAGTCAAGTGAACATTATTCTTGTTCAAAATTGAATACAAAAATTAGATGCTTACTAAACAGAACAAGGGAATATATTCCTCTTAAATTGCTCTTTTTTGTTCAGTTGTTTACTGCATTGTTCTCTTTGTTGTTCACTTGTTCAGTCGCTCACTTACTTTCTCTTATTTGTTAAATTCGCTTCAAACTGTTGTTTCTTTAGGAAAGAATTTTTTTTACGTTGACATTAGCCCTAGAATAGACCTTGGGGTACATTTGTACCCCAATTTCTTAAATTTGAAGCACATACATTTATGAAATTATTCTATAAATATACAGCTTGCGGCCATAAGCTGTATAAGCTGATATATTCGCTATAAATCTTTGGGGTACAATTGTACCCCAGCAGTTAGTACAGTCTGATGGTCATTTCCAGCGGCTACTGCAAAATTGAGAACCGACACTCTGGCTGCTAATCGATATACAATGGATGCTGTTTGTTAAATGACTTTTTCAGAGGTCTTTTATAATTTCGAACAATTTTGAAGGCTTCGAATCCAAAAGCACGACGAGTGATGGTTGCAAATAAAGCATTGGCAAATCCACAAAAAAAAATCACCTTGGCCTAAAATAACTTCAACCGAATTGTATGCATTTTTCGGCCTTTAACTTCACGCAAGAGCGAAAAAAATAAATTAAGGTATATATCAGTATTTGTACAAAATGTTCTGTTAGCAGTCAAATGATATAAAGTACAACAATGTTTGGGTAAACCAATTACAAGTCATATATTTATATGTACTGGGGTAAGAATGTACCCCAAATACCGTCTAAGTTTGATCAAGGAAGGTTTTACACAGAGAGAAAAATTGATATGAAATGGCAGTCATACTGGGGTAAGAATGTACACAGAGAGAAAAATTAATATAAAATGGCAGTCATACTGGGGTAAGAATGTACCCCAAATTCCGTCTAAGTTAGTTTTGATCATGGAAGGTTTTACAAAGAGAACAATTTATATGAAATGGCAGTCATTCCACATTTTTCATATCGATTTCACTCCGTTATGACGAAGATTAACTTAATATTTTCGAAAATATCAAATCTTGTTTTTTATACATATATATAAATAAAAAAAAAAATATATTATCTCTTCTGAGGATCGAACTCGGTTGACCTTGGACTCAACTTGAATGGAATGACATCTCAACTCAGTGAGCCAACGCACACGCTTGTGGACAAACGTCCAAGAGTCTACTTATATTTTTTCAAGGCAGCAGCTTTTTGTTATTGTATTTCTCGATGTTTGACATAGCTTGAATGTACTTGCCATCTCTTTCTATTTTACGAACTTCGAATTCGAGTTGATTTTAAAGTCATATCATACATAATTACATTTTGAGTATTAGTCTGAAACTTTTTAATACCAATTCGAGTAAAATATATTATTCTAAATCGAAAAGATATGTTTTTGTACCCAAACGATATAAAAAATTGTATTTTTTAAAGATCATTTTAACCCGAACCTGATCATTTTGTCTCTCTGTGTAAGGTTAAAATTTACTAGTTGTTAAATTTATCAATTGATGGTGAATCCAACATCTCTCAGGAACGCCCCCTGTTGTTAAATACGGGCTCTTATTGATCTACCCTAATAGGCTCAGATTCAATCTAGTCATTTCTAAGGCCGCGCATAAATAGTCAACAAATTCTTAGGTACTTCCTGTTTTGATATTCTAAACATTGAAAGGTATCATGCATATCTAGCCTATATTTTTTTAAGTAGCCAACTCACTAACTTTTTGTGAATGTATAATCTTATACCACAACTTTTTCCATTTGAGTGTCCCGAAAAGACCTGCTCATCATTTTTTTTTTTTGCGACTTCCTGCATTTAATAAGCAACCTCACTTGCTTTTTTTTATGATTTTATCATGAGAGTGTGTTTATGTGCTAAACTTGACAATTTCATCATCAATATCATCAGTAACAGCAACAACAGCGGCAGCAGCAGCAAGTTCTGCATTTAAGTGTCGCCTCATTTTAGGTTATAAAACTTTAAAATATCTGCGCAACCATAAAAATCTCGAAACAGATTTTTGCATCTAACAATGTAAGCGAAAATTTCATGCAGCAGCTGAAGACTGTTTTTTTTTTTTTTTGCTTCTTTCTGCTGGTTTTGAGATTTTCATCTGATGGCCAGGAATATTTCTTCACTAAGTTTGGTCGCTAATGAAGTTTGTGTCGTTTCTTTTATGGATTTTACGACTAGTAGTGAGATTACTTAAGATTTGCTTGTCAAGATTTAAGTAGTTGGCAAACTTGTTCAATTGTTAGGTATAAAATTTTAATTTGTTTCGAGCATAATTTAAGGCGCGCTTCGCTACACCGCTTTGTAAGCCCACAGATAAGGTGTATTAAATCGATTTAAAGTCGATTGAATGATAGATTTTATTTGATTTTAATACTCAGGGGTTGGATTTTTAGAAAATGAAAAACCCAGCGGGCAAAACAATATCATGGATTAAAAAAGATAAGGTCGCTCATACCGTATTAAAATTAAAAATAATTATCGAATTTCTTTCCGTCGTATAGTTTACAATCAGAATTTTAAACAGATTGGATTAAAGATAACATTAGGCTTGATATCGCCCTCCATTTTTCGAACTTTAGGGGTAGATTTTTCAAAATTGTAAGCATTATATTTTCTTTCCAAAAATTGATCCCTAGACTGAAGTAAATAACGTTTGTGGCAAATACCCCCCGTTCCTATTTTTTGATCTTGGACGACATTTTTCCAAAATCCATCTTTGCTATAACAGAGACAATGATGAAAAATTTTATATAAAATATTCCGGACATTTTCCATGTGTTCGGATTTTTTGAAATCGGAAAAATATGGGACCAATTATTTTGCATACTTTGATTACAAACTGAGTTTAAAAAGTCAAATGTAACATTTCGAATTTCCCCACCTTGGGGTTGAATATTTTCAAAATATGTTGAATATGTTTTACATTTTTTACCTTGTACCCATAGTCAAAAATGCTGTATAAAAGTGTATCAGAATTTATTTAAATTTATTTTCATTAACAAATAAAATCTTAGCATTTGAAAATAAATAGGTTTGAAGTAACAGCATAATGTTGCTGAACAAAGTGCTCAAATAATTTTTGCTGTTAAGTTCAGATAAATTAATTTTCTAAATTTTCGGAACTATATATTTGAAAATTTTTGTTAAAACCGATTTTCCAATTATTTTAGTTAGCTAAACTGGATTCATACATCTAAAATTGCATGCAAATTAAATTTCTTGCTTCGTTAAAAATCTCTTTTATAGCGCTTATAACATTTGAATAAAATTCTACACAATTTATTTGCCATAACAAATATTCGTTAAAACTTCGTCAAAAAAGCTTGTACTTCTATGTTTTCCTGCCATAAAAGCACAAGCTTTTTTTAGCGTATACGAAAAGAAACGAACTTATACAAACTTTCTCTTATACGTTAAAAAGTTTTCTCCTATACTTTTAGGTCTTATATTTCGTTTTATTTTTGTTATACCATACAAAGTTAGAAATAGTCTTATATGTCAAAAACAACTTATACGTTTGCTTTCCCTAGAAATATGAGCTTATACAAAACTTTTCGGTTGAGTATAAGTCGAAATTATGGCTCAATAAAAACTTTTAGAATTTTCTTATTTCGGTTTTTTATACAACAGAGTTGTGTCGAAAAGCTCTTATACTAGTACTTATAACCGAATTGCTACTACTTAGTAGAGTTGTGTCATATAGTTCTTATTTTAGGTCTTATAGTGGAATAGTTACATTAATTTATCAACATTGAAGTAAAATCAAATGAATTCTGGATAAGTAACAACCCCTTCATTATATTTTTCTGCGATATATTTAAGTAGGTACAACACAGACAAAAAAATAGATCCATTTGGAGTGGATATGTACATATACTTTTTGGGGATATTGAAATGCATATCCTTATGATATTTTTCAGTTCCATTTTCACATCCTTTAGATATTTTTCACCTTCATTGGACGAAAAATTAAGATCAATTTAACATTGATATGGACATATCCAGTCCAAATGAATATAAAAATATCCAATGGATCATCAAAACATATCCGGTTTTTTCTGTGTATCATTTCGTGTATAAAATCTGCTATAAGAACAATATACGACCCGACTCTGTTCGGTACAGTTTAAAGATGGGTAATAAGCTCTTTTATAGGAATGATACTATTCTTATAGTGTTCTTATATTAGGTCTTATACTCGATTTGATAGTACTTTGTTGTATTTAAGGTGGAAAAATAAATCAAGTAAGTGTTAGTTATTTATGCTCAGTATCCACTTTAACAAAACTGCTGCTGTTAAAATTAAAATCTCCATAAAAAAAAAATCAAACAACATATTTGCGTATTTATACTTAAATTTTGGTACCTGAATGTAACAATTCCACTATAACAACTGGTATAAGATCAATATAAGAACAATATGAGTACAATAGAAGAGCATTTTAAGAGTTATACCCATCTCATGTAGGTACAAGAATTTTTTGTAAAAGTTCTGGTATAAGAACAATATACGAACCGACTTTGTTTGGTACAGTTCGAAATTATGGCTTGGCTCATTTAACTTAAGCTATACTAGAGTTGGGGAATCAGCTCTTATATTAAGACTTATACTCGATTTTCCAGTACCTAGTTTATTTTAACGTGATAAAATACTATAAGACCTTTTAGTATGTTTCGTTACCTAAACAGAGTAAGAATTCATTTAATTATGATTAAATTGTGCTCATGTTATCCCTGCATTCATTCATTGCCAAAACTACATTATTACCCCAGTAGCAATCAAAGTTTCCTCAATTATTGAACACTTCGAAATAGATTTAAGTAACTTCTCTTTTTAAAAAAAAAGTCATTTAGCAGACAGCAGCATTGTGCACTGGGGTACAATTCTACCCCAAAGACGTATAGCGAACGTTTTCGTATTTTAATCGCTGTTAGCTATATATTTTTAAAACTGTTGTAAAAACGTACGTGTTACCATATAGGCAGAATAAAATTGGCTATGACACTTATAATGATTGAACATTCTTAAATCTTGTGCTGAAAGTTTTTTAAGGGTACAAATGTACCCCAAGGTGCATAAAACCAGATCTAAGCTACTTTAACTAGATCAGAACTAATAAAAAACCAATTATAAACTATTTCGAAAATATTTTAAAATTTTCTGAAAGGTAAATAATAATTAATACAGCTTATGGCCGATGTAACACCGTGTATTATGATAATACATTAATTAAAAACTGAGCTCCTACCCTCATACAAAATTGACTTAATAGTTTATAAGCCAAATTTAAGTTTAAAGCAGCGTTGGGCGTCCCTAACAAAGCAAAATTATTCAGTTCCAGTCCACCGCGTAGCCGCAGAACGCACATATACGCAAGCTAAAATGTGATTGTATTGTTTACCCACCACTGGTTTAAAGGTATTCGTTTATTAAAGAGAAAATATGGCCGTGTTCAGCAGAAGAATTAATGATATATTTCTTGGTAATTTACGTTGAATACTTTTGCTCTTGTGAGTAATATGATATTTACATTGAGCTTTTTAAAATGTCAATTTAAAAAGACCCCTAAAAGTATGCTAAATAATAACAGAAGTATTATTATGCTGATGTTGAAATGTCTCTGCTGATCGCACCCAATGATTCAGCTTCGGATTGGGTTCAGAGATTATGGAAAATCGCTTCGGCTCTCAAGATTTAGTCGGCTCGAGTTCACGAAAGTTAAGTTTTCTTAAAACTATAAGTAACGAAAGTGAGCAGGTCGTTTATACAGCTGATTTAAGAACATCAGTATTTAGTTTTTAGCAAAAAAGATTTAAGTTTTACTGCAAATAAAATATGTTAACACTTTCTAATACAAATTAAATAAACAACTGAGTAAAAATAATTTGCTAGAAAAAAGTGTTATAGTTTCGGCAGAATTCGAAGCCCAAAAAGCCAAAAAAATATATCGAAAATAATTTCCCAAAGCTTTTTCTTTGTCAAAAGAAACTTTCACTTTGAGCTATAAATAAAGGGAAATATTGTGAAAGTTTCACAAAGCTTTTTTCTCCTAAAATCAAACATTTCCCCTCTGCTACTTTACTGCCATAAATATGGCAACTATTTGGTATAACAGTAGGCAGTAACTTCTCTTAAATAATATCTCTTCCCTTAAAGAGCCAAGTTTCTTGTGCCTGACTGCCCTTTGTTTAGCCCAGGCTAACTTAATTACTTCCACAGACTTCTTCATAATAATTTGCTGTCACACAATTAAAACTGTGTCTTTGTTTTTGTTGTTGTTGTTCTTGTTGGGCAGCCGTGCAACTTTGATATCTTGGCTTTGGGTTTTTGTTTGAAGGTCGCCACAGCAGGGACTCATTAGAGTAAATTATGAACAGTTTAAAAAGTCATTAAGAGTCTACCGAGAAAAGAGTTTCTAATGAGTCAGTTTAGGTCAATTGATTTGAACTTAACAAAGCCTCAAACCTATACTAAATCAGATAAGACAATGGCAAATAAACAAACACATTTGTCTGTCAATTTTCAATTGGAATTTGAGCCTTTGAGCTGAACAAAGTAAATTTATTTACTTTAGCATTGCAATCAGAAAGGGGAATCACAAATTCGAATCTAAAGTCCAAAATCACAATCAAATCCGAATGGCAACATGAATTCTGTTTGTTTGTTTGTTTGTGTGTGCACCTGTGAAATAAGAAAAAGCGTTGGATTTGTTTGCAGTGTGCGAATGTATAATGCAAACAATTGAATTTTCATTCCATTCATGACGATAGGCAACAAATCAGCGTATTTTTGACGATTTATTAGGCAGCCAAACTACATGTGTATACAACAGCAGGTGTTTGTGAAAAACATAGCATACTTTTCAGGGGGACAACTAGAAAAATTGATTTGCAAAAAAGTTTTTAAAAATTTTTAAATCTGTAAAAAGAGTTTTGAAATATGTTCGTTATTTTCAATAATTTTACAACTTTTTTCTTATTTAATTTCAAAAATTTCAAATAAGATTCAATAAGAATTAAATTTTTTGACACTTTTACAAATTAAATTTAAACTTAGACCCTAAGAAAAAAAATCATTTAAAAATAGTTTTCCAACTTTCTACAAAAATCCTCTAGAATTTTTCTCATTCATAAGCAAAAATTAAATCCAAATCATTCGACTGTAACTGTAGCTTGTTCATGCATATTATATCAAGATTCCTACAATTAAATATTAAATTCACATTTAAAAATCATTGGCAATTGATGCATAATAAAATTCTTGTGTTAATTTCAATTAGAACCTAACAATCTGCTCTAATATTTAATCCCCCCCAGGGGAATTACACAATTATTTACCGCCCCCCACACCCATCCCACCGACCTCAAGCAGCGACTTCTTGAATGTGGCATAGGAAATTACAATTATTAATTACATTTTATACATTTTACGCGATTTATTGTAGGCATTATGAAATTGTTTGATTTATGAGAAATCACCAACCCGATTTTCTAAATGAATTACTTATTGTTTATGCCTCAAACTCCAAAAACCGCTGAACTCTTCCCCTCGAAAACCATTTCCAATGATAAATCATTTGGTTGTTATATTTTGTCTTTTGTCTTGGACCAAAACTGTCAGGCAATGCCCCAATGGACATTTGAAAAGTATGAGTAGTAGGAACCATGTGGAAATATGATTGTGACATTTTTGTGGTATGAATGTAGTAGACATTTTTCATTGGTTTAAGGAGGAGAGTAGGGGACAGTGACAATGGATATGCACAATACACTTGAGAGAAGTGGGCAAAGTGTGTATGTATGTATTTGAAATACGATATAAGAGATTTAACTGGTTAAAGAAATTAAAGTAGAACTCAAAGTCATAAAGTCTAAAGTCCTTGGTCTAAGCCTATTCATTGCCTTTTGTATTAAGAAAGTATTTCTCTACTTTTACTGGGACTCCCATATTAAATCTGACATTTGCATCGTTAAGTTTGGTATTATTTAGCGTTGACTTACACAGAACGAAAATCTACTGGGAATTTAAAAATGTTCTGTAGCAGCGACGTCGGCACACCGACAGTACAAGCTCGTCATGTAGCTGCAGCAATGCGTTTTACGCTAAGCAGGCGTCAACTTCGTGTCTGTTCGAAATTCAGCAAAAGTTGCTCGAGAACAAAGCACTTCAAAACAAATGGTCGGCAGTTTGTTCTCAAATAAGTTATCGTAGAATTAAGGGAAATCAAGCTCCAAAGACAGAGCATCTTTAATTATGACAATTCTAGCTTCTAAACTTCGGCTCACACAAGACATAATTTGAGCATCCTAAACGATTTTTTAAAGGACGAATTCCCCAGAGACACTTGATCAGTGTTTTTTGTGTTCATTGATACCCAAAACGCCGTTCGTTCTCTGCTGAATGGAAAAAACATGTTAAATAACTTTAAACAAATTCTAAATTCTAAACATAAGTTACAAAAATTAAAATACCGAATGTGACGGTTTTAATATGAGCCAAAGTTTACTGAAGATAGAACCGGACGGTTTTTCAAACAGCTGTTAAGCCAGCTTTCTTTGTGATTGTTGTATGTGCCTTGTTTTATAGTAATTAGAAAACATAACTTATGTAACCTCAAACCCTCTAAAACTTGCTAGTTTAAAAAATTCTTAAAAAAATATTTTTAGTTCAAGTAAAAGCAAAATTACTATTTAAAGTGTGATTGCCGATTTCACTTGCTGATATTTTCAGTGTGACCGACTATTTAAAATATGGTAGTATTGAATTTTTATTAGTGTGGCTGTATTTTTTGATTAAAAGAACTAAAGCCTCATAATCCTTTAAACCTTGCAATCATTGCCATTCAGCCGTTACATTTTCTGCTCGTACTGGCAACCCGCTCGAATAGTGTCACCCATTGAATAGCACGGAGTTGCCTCGTTTTTACAAACTTTAAGAATTTTGCAAACATCGAGATAAGAATGCTAAATGCCTTTAAACCAGCATTTAACTTGAACTGGACTGCAGCTAAAGTATAGGCAAGAACGGCCCAAAAGCCCTTTACGGACCTGCGAAGTAAGTAATTTAGCTTACTTCGCCATATATTACGTCAAGGAATGTAAGTCTAGTGTGGCCAGATTTATTAAGAACTAGAACCAAATCTTAAATTTCGTGGTATTTTTCAATTACCAGCGCGTTGGTCACACTACTCGATTGCTGTTGTTTTGATAAAGATTAGCAACTTCTCGTCAACAAATTTACAAAAATTGAAGCAGAAGAAGGGTGAAGTAAAATTGTTTGCAATAATATTTCTTTAGCTGTTCGGACCACATGGTTAGCATAGGTAACATTCAGGTGCTGTTTAGCGCAACAGTACTTCTCAGCTCCGTATGAGCACAATGGAAAGGGCGAAGGAATCATTACTTTTGCTTCTTCTTTTTACAAATTTTGTATGAAACTTCGTATTACTTTGCTGGTCCCTATAGGGCTTAAGAATTGAGTATTTCCAACTTTTGAGATATTCTAATCTTGTCCATCTTTCTTTTATATGACATCAACACCAGAACGCTGATCTTTTCTCTTTTGAACTGTGTGCAACACTCTGGTTATCTTATTTGTCCAAGTCCATAAGCTCTCTTTATGGCATTACAAAATATTTGCTCGTAAATGAATGCTTAGATATATGTTTTGAATATTTTCGTGCTAGTTTCTTTATAGCGTTTGATTTTTATTATTTTTATTTATTAGATTTACCAGGGTCTTTTCCGTGCCAATATTAAAGATGATTCTTATCAAAAATCCTTGTACCGAAACTCCTACAGTGTAACGCCGAATCCGAACGGCAAAGTTTTTGAAAAGCCTTTTCATGGCTACATACTTCACAACTAGCTCACAACTGGCGTCAACAACTAATGAAGGTGACCTTATGTGTAAAACTTTTATTTAGATGTTCCAATGCGGGATCGAACCCAGAACCTTTCGCACGGTCAGTACACACGCTTCCCACTGAGCCACCCAAGGTCACATCCAGCAGTTTTGGTTCTTTAAAATCTTTCTGAAATATAAAGAATTCTCAAAATTCTTATTGTCAACTTTGCTTAGTTTGGGCACTTTGCACTGAACACGAATGGAAGGGCGTTTCAAAGCACTGCACCATCGCACACGCTTGTTGCCACATGTCTAAGATGCTTGTTATAATTTGCAGTAAGTAGGTGGACTTAAGTTGAATTATGCTAATTTAAAGCACTTTTAGAAAATTTGAGCTCAACATTATATTTTGACCTCACGTCAACTTATTTTCGGAACACCTTTTTTTTCACTATTTGTGAAGTATCCAAATATTGGTTCATATTTATTAAAAACATTTTCTATAAACCAAATATATAACAACAAAATCACTTTAAATAAGTTAATGAGATCTGTTCACGTTCAAAACAAATCAACCTTAGAACAAATCTTTAGAGATTACAGAATATTCATGTTGAAAAAAAAAACGAAGAAAACAGCAGAAATCACAATCAACTCTCACGTAATTACTTTTTCCGTTCCGTCTTTCCTTGTTATAGTATTCCCAAAGCCAAACACTCTACATAAGTACAAAACAAGCTTAAGTGAAAGAAAGAAAAAAAAAAAAAAAAAGCTCTACAACTTTTCGCGCAACACCTTTTTCTTTTTCCCTTCAACGGAAAAAATAAAACAACGACTTTTTCAAGTGGCAAAAATAATTTCTTAATTTTCAATTAAGCCAGACCAAAACTGTCTCAACGATTCTCAGTTTCGTGTCTGCGTAATTAATTTGTTGAAATGGAAAAAAAAGGCGGACAGCAAATCAGCAGAAACAGAAAAGAGAACAAGAAATTTCTCTTCTTTTTTATTTCAAGCTGAATACGCATAAATTCGCATCCGGCGACAAGATGGCGTCTTTGGGTGCAATACCTCGTAAGAAATTGTCAACGTTGCAGTTTCTCCTTCCCACTCACCCACTGTCGCTGTTTGGCAACATGGTGTATGCGGCACTTCCGCTTAAAAAATAAACGAAAATGAAACGAACAAAACGGAAATGTGCAAATGAGTGCGCCTTGAATATCTTAAGTCCAAGTTCCCTATTTCTGTCACTGCAATTATTTGTTGTTGTTTTTTCCCTCTTTTCTTTTTTTTTTTTTGACAGACAGCGTAGAAGGTTTCATTTCTGTGTTATTTCGCCTAATTGGAAAACTATACCACCAAAAATGCTGAGCTTGGGCATGAATATGCATTCGGTGGCGGAATTAGAGGGGGGTGGAATATCCAAATGAATTGGCATTGCAAATTAGAAATGCCGTCGCTGTTGCTCTTTCATTTGGTTCTCGATGGCTACAAAGTGAAATTGCAATTGTAGCTCCCCCCCCACTCCACCGAAGAAGGCACGATAAGCTTGAACTTTAAACCTTAACCTATATAAATTAAAAGCCAAAAAACCACACAATGGAAATTTTCCAATTTGTTACTCATTTGCACGCAGCAAACACATGTTGGACCCACCACCCCTTTGAGTCTCGAGTGTTTTGTGTGTGCCCATTTGGTATCGATTTGTATCGCGTTGCCTGGAAAAACAATTTGCAGTTCGATTTGGAGGCCAGAAATATCTAGGCTATGTGTATCAAATCGTTAGAATTCTTAATTAGATGGGAGATGTGCAGGACATTGCAGTTGATGCTCAAATAATGAAATTTAACGGAGGTGATTTTCCAAAATTAAAAAAAAAACGCTTTGTGTCATGACCTAATTATTTTGCATACTCATTTTTATTATTTTGCTCACAAACCAAGTATCAAGATAAACGGATGTAAAAAAATATTTAATTTAAAATTTCCGGCAATTTTTTTTTTTTTTTTACCTAAGTTAAATTTAATGCAGCAGGCAGACAATATATATAGACTCAGAAAAAAAACCAAGAACTTTGTCTTTTTATTAAAGGTTATGAGTACGAAAATACTTGATCCAAGTACAAAGTTATTATATCAACAAGACCATTCGAGATATATAAAGTAAATTTGGAACTATATTCAAAAGATCTTAATTCTTGATCATACTTTAATCATACTTTAATGACGTAAAGACATTAGTCAATCCCAACTAACTCTTAAAACAAAAATTTTCGTACTTAAAATAACAATTTTTTTCCTTCAAGTTTAATAAATTTTAAATTATTCCCCTAAAACATTATTGAAACCAAATAAAAGATCCGGTTCGAACCCGAATTGTCGACATTTGATTTAATGTGAAACGAATACATTGAACCGAACCAAATCTTTTGGTTCGGTTCAGCAAAAATCAAACGTCTTAAGCAAGCAAATAATTTGCCCATTTTTTATGAAAATAAGTCTAGATAGCCGTTTCTTCAGATTTTATGGGACTTACTAATGCTATGGATAAATTCCTAATAAGGCCCATTTAGACAATTTTTTAATAAAATTTAGGTAAACTATTTTCCTGTGAGAACTTAGCTTTAGTAATGCGGGATTTTACAACCCTAATATGATAAACTAAATACGGGAAATTTCGAATATTTCTTATTCTTTTAAGAACTTAATATACTTTTAAACCAGATTCGAACCTAAACCTTAGCACAAAATCCGTGTACCTCAATTTTCGAACCTGATCCGGACCCCCGCAAAATTTATTTAGGTTTGCAGCCCTTCACTCAGAAATTAGTTGGCTGTTTGTTGTCATTTTTCGCTCTCTAAGATATTATTTTTTATATCTCGCTAAAACCACCATGTTTTTCGTATGCGTTCTAAAATTTGAGTAAAGTATTTGAAAATTCCAATAAGTTATTTTTATTGGATTATAAATGATTAATAATTAAGACCGCGGTAGTAAAGAGCTTTAGCTAGCTGGTGCCAAATGAGAAGACAAGCGACTCCTTTCTTCAATTCATTTATTCGACTGACCGCTTAAGCAGCCAAACCTTCGCTTATGTTTATGACAATGTTGCCTAGCTATGTTGATAAGCGCATAGCAACATAGAGATATTCTACTGAGAGCATTTCAATTTGACATTACATGTATTTGACATTTCTGCTTCCTACTTGACTCCATTGAACATCTTATAAAACTTAAACTATCTATATATCTATAAAACTATCTTAACGTAAGTGTTTCAACAGTATCTTCATTTATACTATCAATCAAAATTGAGAGGCAGCGCAAATTTGGCCTCTAATATTATTGCTCCATGATCTTATTGCCTTGAGCTAATCAAAGTCCAATAGAGTATAACTGTGGGCCAGAAATCTGCACATCCTTTGTTAGTGAAAGTAATAGAACCAGTTGGGAATTTTAAGGACGGATTTCAGTTGAAATATTTTGCTTTGCATACTTTTTTGGCTTGGCATCATAAGATTATTTCGTATTTAATCTAAGAAATTTTGTACCTTAATTATGAATGGTTTTTCTAAAAATTGTCGGCTAAGTGAAATTACGAAAATTCTTGATACAAGAATGTTTGCTCTCATTTAAATAAAATTAACGTTCGTTTTTGGACTTAAGAATGTTTTATTCTTAATTTAAGTACAACCAACAACAAAACATACTCGAAATGTTGAGTACTA
The DNA here is from genome assembly GCA_018904225.1 of Lordiphosa mommai. Classification (NCBI taxonomy): domain Eukaryota; kingdom Metazoa; phylum Arthropoda; class Insecta; order Diptera; family Drosophilidae; genus Lordiphosa; species Lordiphosa mommai. Next base: position 525,627 of record JAEIFT010000177.1, read on the forward strand.
AACGGGTGTAAATTCCATCGATCTTACTAGAATTCTGTCGTTTTTTTCTGAGTCTACATAGAACAAAAAATGGGATTTTTGTTGATGATCAAAGGGATTTTGTCGTTATCCATAGATGTTATTGGACTTTATAATATCCTTTTTTCCTTCATTTAATATTAAATAAATCTTAGTTTTGCATTCAATTGATAATGTGTAATGGAAATCATATTGTAAAAAGAATAAGAATGAGAGAGAGAAAACTAAAGATATTTTAATATCACAAAAAAGTATATTATAATATCCATTCAATCTTCAGGGATTTGTGTAGTTAGTCGGTCTTTTTAAAAGTCAATACAAAACTACCATTAAAAAATCTCCGAGATATCCGGTCTTAAATTAAGCATTAACGATGTCAGAAGTAGATAAATCGCGAATTTTCTCAAACCAAGTACACAATTATTGATTTAAGTACGAATTTGTCCATCCCGGAATTCTCGTCTTGATCCTGTCTTAAGTTAGAGTGCGCCTGATCTTCAAACTCGATTAGATTCCACAGTCAAACAAGTAAGAAAGTCGGTCAAGCCCGACTGTAATATACTGTACCTGTTTGTATGTAACTGATAACTTTAAAGTGTGAGGGTTTTTCAAAAATCTGGGGTGGCAACTCTTTCGACTATCGTTCATCTGGTTGAAAAAAGGATGTACGGGCTCGATAAGTAATGATGAGTAGAATTACCCTGAATTACATAACTCGTAAAATTATAAAATTTGTATATAATTTCCTATTAACATAAACATATTTATATTAGTCACGCGGGAATCACGCGTGATTTCTGACCGCAGGCCATCTCAATTGCATCGCCCTATCATACTTGGTCTTTGCCCTCCTTACACAAATATCTATTGGAAAGAAGGGAGGGGGGAAACTGAAAGCGGCGCTAATGCCGTCAAGCCAATTCCAATTGGGAAATTACTATTGCCCTCTCGCTCTCTCTTTCTCGTAAGTGGCTGCGGTGTTGTTGTTGTCGTTGCATTAAATTTTCATTTACATATAGCGCCACTATTGTTCATCTGATCGAAAAACGATGTATGGGGGCTTGATAGAAAATGATGAGTAGAATATGTCTAGAAGGTTTGAACAACCTAACTCCAAAATTGTGGAAGATATTAAGTTTTTTTCAATTTGCGGGGGAGGCAGGGGGCGTGGCAAAAATCAAAACTAAACTTGATCTGCCTGCAAGTATAAGAAATATATGTTCCATACACCTCAAACCTCTATCTCTTACCATCTCTAAGATCTCTTCGTTCATACGGACAGACGGACAGACAGACGGACAGACGGACATGGCTATATCGACTCGGCTGTTGATGCTGATCAAGAATATATATACTTTATGGGGTCGGAGATGCTTCCTTCTGGCTGTTACATACATTTGCACAAACCCAATATACTCTGTGTACCTTCGGTACAGAGTATAAAAGTTCAAAATTAATTTGATTTAAAATGAT